>CM061537.1:7809678-8038588 GCA_030545055.2 Neoaliturus tenellus
GTCGCTTTGGAAGCTATGATAAGCAAAAACAGAACAATATAAATGTGTAAAAATAAATATTAAAAAAATAATAATTTAATAGTAGTTTTCATCACTAGGAGCAAAAGTGGGTCTTTTTGGTGCGCAATCGTGTTTTAAAAACGAGGCGCAGCCGAGTTTTTAAAAACGATTAAGCATCAAAAAGACACTTTTGCTCCGAGTGATGAACAACGTTTTTTATCATAATGCGAAATTAGACTTTTGATCATTAAAAATATTAACTATAAAGTTGTATTTTCGAGGTTATATTTACAAAGTTAGTAATATGCAGTGTTTACATTTATGATATTTACAAACAATGCTCTTTTTAACGTTTGAATTTCAAAATTCTGCTCCTCAACATTAATAAATGAATAATAATTACATAGCAAACAGCTGACTTTTCAGTACTAGGACCTAAAAAATTCTCCAGATGATTTTTCAGTCCTAGGACAAAAAAGAATCGGTTTTGGTACAGTTGAGAGAACAAAAAACAGGCTGATTTTGTGCAGAATGATAAAAAGTCTCTTTATGTTTGCAGTTGTCCAAATTACAATATCAATATAAGAATTAAATGAAATACACAAAATGTTTTTATTCATTACTTATTTTTTTTTAATTTGGAAAAAAGGAGAACTGATTTGAGTAATTTTAAATCTAGCCAAAGTTAAATTCTTGTATAAAACCCCACCTATATTCCCATGCAGTTCTAATATATTTAGATAACAACCGCCAATTCCTTCCATTCAAATAATCAATATATTCTATTTCACTTAAGGACCTTTTTCCAAAAAATATATTTCTTAAATGCATATAAGCCGGACATATAGCTATAAAGTGGTAAGTTGTTTCATTTTCGTTTAAATTGCACATAGAGCATGTATAATTTCTATCAAGCCATGGTTTGAAATTTAAGTTGATCAGCTCAGCTCGAGCTTTAATGGCCCAAGAGATAACGTTGATATCGCTATCGTGCAGCGGACTCCTGTCGCCGAGGTCAAGGTCAAGGGTAAGCAGCTGCCGGTGATACAAGGACGTGCGAGCCCTACCTACACACTCAGCCCAAAACAATGTTTTAGCCCCCTCTAAAACCTTCGCTAATTGCACAGCTACTCCATTTACATCATCTGATTCGAAATTTATATTTTCGTTAAATTTGCTCGCAAGGATTTTCCAATCATGACTCCAGAATATGTTTTTTCGTATTACTTGCTTAGCTAGCACATTCGGCAATCGATAGTTTGGCAAAGACAAAATTTTAACTATGTAATTTAAATTTAAACTGATAGTATGGAAAAATAGTTTTTCAAGCCCGGTTTCTAAATGCAAAACATAATTTGGTGTGTTGTATGGCAACTTAAATAACTTTTTTACAAATAGTTTTAAAACAGATTCCACATACTCACTTTCCACATTCCCCCAAACCTCGGCTCCATAACAAACAACTGATTTTATTACTGAATCGAAACATTTGAATTTGCTACTTATGTTAATTTCCCTGTTCTTCATCAAATTTTCCCATACAGAATTTAAAGCAAATTTTGCGGTACTAGATTTTTCTTTTAAATGAACGTTCCATGATAAATTACTTGTAAAAGTCACTCCTAAATATTTGTAATTGTTTACCACCTCAATTCTCTCCCCTTTATACCACCATTTGTCACCACCTCGCAGCTTTCCACCATTTCTAAAAACCATTACTTTAGATTTGTTTAAATTTACATGCAAATTCCAGGTTTCACAATACTTTTCTAAATTCGTTATCATGTGTTGCAAAACTGTAGCTGTAGGGGCCAGCAAAATTATGTCGTCAGCGTACATCAGAATGTTGATTTTGTTACCCTCAAAATTACAGCCCCCTCCCAACGCCCCTAGCAGGTCGTTAACAAATAAAGAAAACGTTGTAGGACTACTGATACAGCCTTGGCGCAAGCCTACGGTAGTGTGAAAACTCTCCGTAACCCCGTCTTTACACCACACTCCTGCGGATGTGCCAGAATAATAATCTTGTAAAACAGAGGTCATTTTTGTTGAACCTCCCAAGCACGATAACTTAAAAATTAGAGCTCTGCGATCAATTGTATCAAATGCTGATTTGAAGTCTACAAAAAATGCGTACAGTCTGCCACCTTTCGACGACAACCTTAACTTTATCATGCAAGATAAATTAAAAATGTTATCTACAGTTGAATAACCACTACGAAATCCTGCTTGAAACTCTGTCATTATTGAATTTGAATCCACCCAATTTTTAACTCTGTTATTTAATAAAGCTATAAAAATTTTCCCTATACAATCAATAAAAGACAAACCTCTATAGTTCTCAACTGAATTTATATCCCCCTTTTTATGTAAAGGAAAAATTATTGATCTTTTAAAGCTATCCGGTACTTTCCCACTTTTGTATATGTTGTTAAAAATTATTAATAAATTACATAAAAATGCATTTGGAGCATGCTTGTAGAATTCATATGGCACTCGGTCAGGGCCTGGGGCTTTATCAGCTTTGACACTTTTTAAAACCGCGTACAACTCCGATATCTCAAAATCACAATCTAATCTTTCATTCCTTATCAGTGGCATTGCGTAACTTATACTTCCTGCCAGAAGCGGTGGGTTTAGCAAATTCCTAAAATGTTCTACCCATTTATCAGGTGATATGTTTCCCACTACGTTATCTCTTCTAGTTTAAATTATATTTATCGCTCTCCAAAAGTTTTTGCTGTCTGAATTTTCATTTATGTTTTTAATAATCTTTTCAAAGTATAACCTTTTTTTATTTACACATAATCGTTTGAATTTATTCTTCTCTGATAAGTATTTTGTTCTAATGAAATCCGAATTAGTCTTGCGAAACAAATTTAATAATTTAAAAATTCGCCTTCTCACCCCAAAGCATTCGTAATCAAACCAAGGTTGCTTTCTGACAAAAAATGTGTTTGTTTTCGGTTTACAAGTTTGTGAGGCTGAGAGCTGAATACATTTAATTATTTCGTCTATATTTTTCTGAGAGTCGTTAGAATGTTCAAAATGTTCAATGTTGTCTAAAACACGATTCTTATAATTTAATTCATCCGCTTTCCCCCACTTCAGTTTCGGAAGCAGCTGCAAGGTGGCAACATCTCCCCCCTCCCCAACCCCGGAAACAGGGCCGCCAGCACTGATAACAACTTCTAGCGGTAAATGGTCGGAGCCGGGGAATGTTAGTACCTTAAGATCACACATTCGTTGTAGGCAGGTGACTGAAGCCGCTGCAAAGTCAATGACCGATGTGCCCATCGGCCCTATAAATGTAAATTCACCATGAGGATCACCTGGAGCCCTACCATTTAAGATTACTAAACCATGATTGTTAAATAACTCTAAAACTTTTCTCCCTCTCGTATTTACAACTAGGTCTTTTGAATTCCTCTGACTACTGAAATTTTTATTTAAATTTTCCGTGAAAACTTCCGAAAAATTTTGCTCATTTCCTAAGCGCCCATTCAAATCTCCTAAAATAATTAAATTTGGGAAACAGTTTTCAATTAAAAGCGACTCCAGTTCTCCAAAATTATTCTCCCAATTGTTAAAATTCAAATAAACAGGCAAAATTGTTATTTTTTCTTTACCATTACTAATAACTACTTGAATAATAGTAAAATTTTCTGTTCTCAAAATATTAAGATTCGTGGCAAAGGGTGAATCTAGGTTTATGGCTACAATTTCACCACCTATACTTCTGCCATGGACAAAGTTTCTAGTTGCAAAACTAAAGCTTAAGTTAAAATCCTGTAATTTATTAATAACAATATTTTTATCCTGCTCTTGAATAAAGGTCTCTAACAAAATAACTAAATCATAATCTCTCAATAACTCTAAAAAAAGAAGAATCACTAACCTTGGCTTTCAATCCACAACAGTTATAAACAAAAATTTTTAAATTACATGCTAATAGTCTTTGTACTTCTTCTTTCCCTCCGTCCGGATGCTGATTGTCTCTGGTTGGATTGGCGGCTCCCTCTCACGCCTCGGCCTGGGATGCTGCGTTGTCGATATCGTCCGTCTCTTGTACCTGGGATAACCTTGGCGACTGCGTCGCCCCGGAAGTGTTGAACTGCTCTAGGATCGGCGAGTGGGTCGTCTCGTCAGGCCTCTGTGATGTCTGCTGCTTGAGTCCGCCCAGGAAGGTTGAGAAATCATGGCGAAACATTTCTTTTAGCTTCTCTGCTCCATCCAACTTTCCTGCCATTAGTTTCCCAGATTCCCATGTCATTCTGCAGCCTTTTACAAACAGATGGTCGTGTATCAGCGGGATTCTCAGCTGCTGGCCAGCGACGCGCTCAATCTCCTTCCTTATAGACGACAAAATCGTGCGCTTGGCTCGCACCTCCTTCGGAAAATCACGGTGTACAGTAATGCCTGTCCCCTTTAACTCCCTCGAGTGTCTCATGATATAATCAATGTCCGGGTCATACGGTATGTGTGCAATTATAGCTTTATGGTCCCTGCCAAGAGTGTGAGCTCTATTTATTACTATCTTGCCATCATCCTTGAGAACTTGTCTGAGAAATCTAGAAACTATATGCTTACAGTCAGGTCTATTCCCACTCCAGCGAAGCCCACGAAAAATAAGATTGTTGTTAGTTTACTAATAATCCAGAAATGTGTATTTTATAACATTTTATAATTTACATTTTGCCTAACAATTTTTATGAAAATCGGTATGTATGTTAAGGTATAAGAGTCCTAATTCAAAAAGTTCAACTTCGTCCGAATAAAATTTTGTTTTACTTTCTGATTAAACCAAGGATAAGGTTGGGTAAGATTATGATGTGGTAATTCAAGTTAGTAAATTTACACATTTAATACGAGTGACTTTAACTTGTAACTTATCAACTTTAACTTACTAACTTATCATCAGTCATATCCCGTGTAAAGTATGTAACGGTTTATTGTTTACCAGTTCTATATTTGCAATTTATTTATTTTAGTATTTATTATTATTAGTATTATTTATTATTAGCTAGCAGTTACCCGGCGCGCGTTGCTGCGCTCAAATTAAGTTGTTTACATAAATAAAGCTATTTTAATATAACAAAAAAGATAAGTTAAGTTTTAAGTTTTTTAATATAACAAAAATAGTCAATGGCATATAAAGTAAGTATATTAATATTACCGTAAGGCCAAAGGATAAACAGGCATTTTGCAAATTTAAACCCAGAATAGTCAAAGTTTGTCTTGTATCTTATTGATCGTAATTGCAAATGCAAGAGCACCTATAAGCAAAGAGGCACGTCCATGTCGAATTTCAACCCCGGAGGCCCTAAATTAATTTTAAAATTCAGTGGAGCACAGCCCTACTAAAAAATATATTTGCAAAACCGTTCTTGGCGAGTACCTATGAGCAAAGAGGCATGTCCAAGTAAAATTTCAACCATGGTGGCACTAAAGTAATTTTTAAGTCCAGTGGGGCGGAGCCCTAAAGAGCTTAAAAATTATATTTGCAAAACCGTTTCCTAGTGAGTAGATATGAACAAAAAGAATCGTACATCAAATTTCAACCCCGGGGCCCTAAAATAATTTTAAAGTCCAGTGGGGCGGAGCCCTAAAGTGCTTAAAAACGATGTGTGCAAAACCGTTTCTTAGTGAGCACCTATGAACAAAAAGAATCATCCATATAATTTCAACCCCGGTGGCCCTAAAGTGATTTTAAAGTCCAGTGGGGCGGAGCTCTAAAGATCTTAAAAAACTATATTTGCAAAACTATTTCTTAGTAAACACCTAAGAGTAAAGAGAATCGTCTGTCAAATTTCAACCCCGGTGGCCCTAAAGTAATTTCGAAGCCCAGTGGGGTGGAGCGCTAAAGAACTTTAAAAACTATATTTGCAAAACCGTTTCTTGGTGAATACCTATGAGCAATGAGGCACGTCCATGTTAAATTTCAACCCTGGTGGCCCTGAAGTAATTTTGAAGTCCAATGGGGCAGAGCCCTAAAAAGCTTCAAAAACTATATTTGCAAAATTGTTTCTTAGTGAGTACCTATGGGTAAAGAGCATCGTCCATATAATTTCAACCCCGGTGGCCCTAAAGTGATTTTAAAGTCCAGTGGGGCGGAGTTCTAAAGATCTTAAAAAACTATATTTGCAAAACTATTTCTTAGTAAACACCTAAGAGTAAAGAGAATCGTCTGTCAAATTTCAACCCCGGTGGCCCTAAAGTAATTTCGAAGCCCAGTGGGGTGGAGCGCTAAAGAACTTTAAAAACTATATTTGCAAAACCGTTTCTTGGTGAATACCTATGAGCAAAGAGGCACGTCCATGTTAAATTTCAACCCTGGTGGCCCTGAAGTAATTTTGAAGTCCAATGGGGCAGAGCCCTAAAAAGCTTCAAAAACTATATTTGCAAAATTGTTTCTTAGTGAGTACCTATGGGTAAAGAGCATCGTCCATCAAATTTCAACCCCGGTGGCCCTAAAGTAATTTTGAAGTCCGGGGTGGAGCCCTAAAGAGCTTAAAAAACTATATTTGCAAAACCGTTTCCTAGTGAGTACCAATGAACAAAGAGAATCGTCCATGTCAAATTTCAGCTCCGGAGGTCCTAAAATAATTTCAATGTCCAGTGAGGCGGAGCCCTAAAGTGCTTAAAAAACTAAATTTGCCAAATTGTTTCTTAGTGAGTACCTATGGGTAAAGAGCACCGTCCATCTAATTTCAACCCCGGTGGCCCTAAAGTAATTTTGAAGTCCAGTGGGGTGGAGCCCTAAAGAGCTCAAAAAACTATATTTGCAAAACCTATGGACCTATGGTCCACCTATGGACAAAGAGAATCATCCATGTCAAATTTCAGCTCCGGAGGTCCTAAAGTAATTTCAATGTCCAGTGAGGCGGAGCCCTAAAGTGCTAAAAAAAACTATTTTTGCAAAATCGTTTGTTAGTGAGTACCTATGGGTAAAGAGTATCGTCCATCAAATTTCAACCCCGGTGGCCCTAAAGTAATTTTGAAGTCCAGTGGGGTGGGAGCCCTAAAGAGCTTAAAAAACTATATTTGCAAAACCGTTTCCTAGTGAGTACCTATCAGCAAAGAGAATCGTCCATATCAAATTTCAACCCTGGTGTCCTTGAAGTAATTTTGAAGTCCAATGGGGCGGAGCCCTAAAAAGCTTCAAAAACGATATTTGCAAAATTGTTTCTTAGTGAGTACCTATGGGTAAAGAGCATCGTCCATAAAATTTCAACCCCGGTGGCCCTAAAGTAATTTTGAAGTCCAGTGGGGTAAGCCCTAAAGAGCTTAAAAAACTATATTTGCAAAACCTATGGACCTATGGTCCACCTATGGACAAAGAGAATCGTCCATGTCAAATTTCACCACCTGTAGGCTTTTAGTCAGTGTTGTAGTGGCAAATTTTCCAATGTGGGAACGCTTAATATATTTGTAAAATTCCCTGAAAATTAAGATAAAATTTCCCTGAATGTGTACGATATCAATAGCTTTGCGTATTAGGCTATGTATTTTAAGCTAACTGAATTTACTGAGGATTCAATTAACTATTTATGATTTTGAGAAAAGCAAAATAAAACACCAGTATATTTTTATACTTAACAAACTTTATTATTTCACAAAAGAAGGTTGTTTTAGAAAAGGTTAATTTATTAACTACTTTTATTTTTAACCTCCAAAATAGCAACATACATAACATAAATTTTAAATGACATACTCTATACAAGTATAAAAGCAGATAAACTAAAATAAATTAAATCCATAAAACAGAGTAATTAATTACAATGAAAGGTTATTGACCGATTTACAAAATCATGTTTACAAGTAGTCGGCAAATGCATCCTCTTCTGTAGGTGTGGAAGGGTTGTGGAAGGACGGGAGAGTGATGCCCGGCCACCGTATACCGTATTCTGTGCATAATACAAAGTTCAAGCGAGAGTGAGGTTATCTTTGGAAACAGATAAAATAAACGTAAAATCGTGTTTACAAAAGTATTGCATTTTATTATTGGCATAGAAATATTTTTCAATATTTTTATACTGTTTAGTTAATATTTGTATTTAAAAACAAATTAGCTATTTCCCCGGATTTTCCCTGAACGGGGCACTAGATTTTTCCGGGATCTTCAAAAACCAGTGTGGGAACGCCGTTCCCACGCGTTCCCGCACCACTACACCACTGCTTTTAGTGTAATTGTGAACTTCCGTAGGGCGGAGCCATAAAGACAACACAAACATCAACATTATACCTCACATCTGGTTACTTCTATGATTATAAGCATCTGCTTGAATGAAACTTTCAAATTTTTTAATTACAGCAGTTCATTTTGTAAACACTAAATTTCTAAAACCTGACACTGCACCATTGTATGCCCTCTGGGTCAGAGCCCTTTGGACAGATTTGCACTAAACTTCACACAAACCATCCTTGATTAATGCTTAATAATGCCTGAAAGTTTCGTTACAATCTGTTGAGCGGTTTCGGAGTCTATAGGCAACATACATATATATTTATTTATATATATACAAATATATATACATACTTCCTCTTTTATAGATATAGATTTATTCATCTACTATTATTTTTAGTTATTTTGTATTTTATTTTTTAGTTGGCTGATGGTACAGAGAAAAAAAATTATTTTTACCCTAACAAATAAAAGTATAAAAAATTTTAATATTAAAAAAATACAAATGTTGGATATCATGTAAGAAAGCGTTTTAGGGAAAATTTTCCTTTTTTTATTATCTATTTATTTTAAAGTTTGAGACTTTAAAACAGTAGTACTCAACTCTACTTAAGTTGAATATGGTACTAAATCGAATATGACATAAACATTCAAGGTTAAAATAATTCTTCCCATGACAAGTTTAAGTACAAAACGGTTCCAATGAAGCAATGGTCTTTCATTGTAAGCAAAAATGGGATCTTTGATTTAATTTCATCCGATGCAACATGCTCCATAAAACATTGTGAGGATAAAATCGCTAATTGTACAATAGAGCACTTTTCACCGTATACTTGAGTACATTTTCACTACATTCATTATTGAGTTTAGAGTTTAAAAGCTAACCTATCTTACTCTGCAGAGGTAACAAGTTTCTCTATCAGACACATTTAAAAACAGAGTAATTGAACAGACCAAATTTCTTAATTGCATTCTTTTTAGATCAGATCAAGGGGAAGAAACCTCCCAAATTTTAATTGGTTTTCTTTACGGACACTCTTAGATACTTCTAATGGCTGTTTCCATCAGCTAAACTACATTTGTTGCAAGTGATATTTTTTTAACGTTGCTGATATTTCAGTTAACAAACATTGAAGGTATTTCAGAATTAATTATTTTGATACATTTTAAAATTTAATATTACCTTACTAAGTAATAATTTGACATTAAACATAATAATATGACGTTTCAATGTCCTATGATTTTTAAAATACACCACAAGGATTAAGATTTAAAGAAATGAAGTTCTAAAGATATGAATAAGCTAGGGTATACATTTTTTTATAATTAGTCTTTGCTGTTGAAGTAATGTTTGATTTGATTAAATATATTAGAGTTTGTCCTTGAACTTGTAAAACAATCAAATGGATAGGATGGTCAGTGTCCTCCTTGCGATGGTATCGGTTAATGCCCAACACCATAGTTAGTCAAATTCGATGTACTGTTTATGTGAAAATGTTCTTGTGTTCTGTTTTGTGTGATCAGTTTGACTATCAACCAAAATATCCTACATGAAAATTACACAATATTGTCGAAACCTAGGTCGACGCTCAACGATCTGAATCGAACTGGAGACAAAAATCACATTTATACTGTTTTATTGATTGTTCTCCGAACCTGAAATTACCATTATTGGGCATATTTATCTTATACACAAAAAATGCTATATCTATAAACACTTACCAACGCCAATTTAGACAAAAAAATTACTTAATATAAAATCAATTATAATATAATTAATCAATGATATTACCTATATAATTTATCCATCCAACTTTATTCTTCGGTTTCGTTTCAAATGGTGCATAAATTAAGGGTTAATTAACCGGAGTGGTGTCAATACTTTTGTTCATTATTATATATTAATTATATACTATTGATGAACTGTCATTAACACCGTGAGAGTGACAGGTATACCTATCGCATTTCTAATAAGTATTGGTTTGGTCTCATAATTTGATTGATTTGCACTTATAGGATGGTCTAAAAATCTTCTTATCGACTTAATCCATTTTTATAAATACATATCAAACGATTTAAATAGCATATCATTTAGCATATTACTTAATAATTGTATAGTACATACATATGTTACAAACGTCAACAAGTCACCAATATTATAAAGTGAATTTTTTTAGTTCCCCATAAAACGTTAGCATTTTTTTAAATTATTAACAAAAGATCCTTTTGAAACCTGTATTTTAAACATGACTCCTGCAAGTTTAAGACCCCATTATACAAAGAGTTTAAATTTGGTTTAATAATTTACCTCTTTATGATATTACTTGTGCTTATTTCAATGGTCGAAGATAAAACACATTTTTATGAAACACATACCTATATATTTTTGACATTTTTACTATATTGATTCACCAAATTTAATTTAGTCGTAGATAAAGTAGAGTATGCAATGATTGTGTTAAGCCTTTTTGTGTTAGCCACTTGTGAGATGTTGTTACTTTCATCTTATTCATGGCTTAAAGGCCTTCATAAAGCAATCGTTGCATGGATATTGTTGGCAAGCTATTTCTTTAACAATAACAAATATATAAAGACATGTAAGTTTGTTTATCTGTGTTATTTTATGTGTCAATAGAAAGGAAGAATATATTAAATAGTTGTAATAAATATAACAAATATGTTTCAACAACACAATATATTTTTTGCGATAGTGGACTAATATCGTTTGTATGAATTCATTTCCCCAGTTTCTCATTATTATCATTTTGTACCTGATGTGTGGCAAAATGTAATTAAAGTATTTGACAGTAAAAATCATTTTGTAAAAAACGAAACAGCTTTGGCCTAAAAGGTTACGCACTAAATTTGTACTAAATAATTAACCAATGATCATGATAATTAATCAATGATAGGTAGTATAATAGTAAAAATGTGATTATTATGACATCAATTTAATTAAGTTTCTTTCATCGTTAATCAATTCGCAAGTTTTACTCTTACAGACAGCTTTTGAAATATTCAATGGAAATTATTTTTGCAAATGTGATGACTAAATCTCATCCTCTCTCAGTTGTGAACTGCCGTGCCAATGTTGCCAATGTTGTCAGACATGTGCGAGTGTGTTATTATGCTCACGTTGGTGTACTGAGTTACGTCAGCGGAGCCAAATAATTAAATCCCCCGAATTATGCTTCACCGAACGTTGCATACATCAGTTTAGTCACAGGTTATGTTGTAGCACCACCAGAATTTTAATGCCTAAACCAGCAACAATAGAGATGACAAATCACATAAATCAATGCATCTGCACATTTTCCAGGATTTACATATAAAGTTTGATACTATGATCTACAGCAAGACAAAACAGCAAAAGTATTAATCATAATAAGATCTATTAGCACAAAAGAAATTCTGTATTAACGTAACATGATAATTTATATTGCACATACATATAAGAAAGATAAAAAACCATAGAAAGTTAGGTTGAAAAAAAACATACACACACACGTATTTCGAGTTTATTATGCGATTAGGTGTATTTTAGTTCATTTAAAACTAATTACAATTTATATTAAAGAATAAAATTTCTGCAAATTCAAAGTTTAATGGTTGTGAAGAGTAAAGGGCTAAAAGATTAAAATATTAAAATTTCTCCATACTGAATCTAACATCGAATGGCATTTTTAAGGTACTGTTATTTAGTTAAAACAAATTTGGAGTGCAGTACTAAAAAATAAAATCTGGCCTAAGCCAAAGACCAAAGATAACTATTTGTTGAATATGACTAACGGTAAATATTATTGTTTTGTTAACAAATAAATGTCTATCCCTTAATAAATACAATCTTAAAATGTATGCTAAGAACTGTTAGAGAAGGGTTATCTTATGGGGCATTTTAAAGCAATTGATTTAGAAGCAAAATACTGACGATCGAGTAATCAGATCGAGCAAATAGAGGGTGATGAATTGACTGATCAAATACCACAAGCAAACAGTTCACCAGAATCTCCTCGACAAGGTGTCCAAATATAGGCTACCACTTGTCTACATGATAGAATGTATTCATAGAGCATTGTTTATTTTGCAATGATACGTAATGAATCATCTAAAATAAATATATTGGTAAATATTTGTCTTAATGGATAGAAAAATAAGCACAAAAAAAACGCCCGTTATATTTAAAATAACTCATTAGATTTTCTAGACTGAGGCTATTTTGTACTTTTAAGGGATTTCACATTTGCTATTTATTTAAAAATTAAAATCCCGTTGTGATTGGGTATTACTTATGTTTTAGAGAAATTATACTCCCCTACTTAAAAGATATAGTAATTAATGTAACATTCCATAGGGATTTGGTCGTAGGAGGGATTGTTGAGGTCCATTATGAATATTAATTTAATGGTCATAAGAAATATCATATTTCTTCATATTAATGGTCATATTAATGGTCATAAGAAGCTCTTGTGTTTTATCTAAATTAAGAGAGAGAGAATTTGCGTTACACCATTCCTTTAGAATATCCGATGAGAACACAGGACTAGTATCTTTTGACAAGTAGCTAACACATAAATCATCAGCATAGAGATAATAAGTTATAGAGTTAGTTTCAATAGTCATGGGCAGGTCATTGACATAAATAATGAACAATAGAGGACCTGAAATAGATCCTTGTGGCACTCCATTACTGACAGTATGAAAATTAGAAAAAGAGTTATTGACAAACACTGATTGTTTTCTATTAAAAAGATATGATTTCATGAGGGCCGTTGCAGTCGAGGAGAAACCTATTGAATTGAGCTTTAAAATAAGAGTATCATGACAAACAGTGTCAAATGCTTTTGACAGATCAAAAAATTTAGCATTTACTTTAAAATTACATTCTTTACCATCAAGACAATTCTGTATGAACTTCATGACTGTTTCACAAGTTGAGTGGTTACTTCCAAATCAATACTGATTTTTTAAAAGTAAATTGTTTACATTTAAATATTTGTTGACTTGATTACTGACAAGTTTTTCAAATACTTTTGACAAAGTAGGAAACAATGATATAGTTCTATAATTACTGAATGTCCCTTTATCACTCTATGCAGCATTGTTGCACTATGTAGAACACTCCCCGTATAACATTGTTGGCTGACCATGTTGTTTATTACATATTATTTTATAAAACATTTGTGTCAAAATTCTATAATCAATTAATCAATCAACGTTTTATTCGGCTGACAATTAAGAAATTGCATTAGCTATACATCCTAAACTTATCTATAATAACTAAAATTAATTGAAAATCAATAATTTCTTAATTTATGTTGTAAAAATCTTCCATTGAAGAAATGCTTTTGTCAATAATCAAGCTTCTTAATTTCTTCTTAAATATGTTCGAGTCTGAATATATATTTTCAATTTTAGTTGCAAGGTTATCGTAAATTGGAGTTATATTTTATATGATTTTCATAAAATGATGTTCTGTGATAAATGGCTGGAATTTTATTAGTTTTTCTTAGGTTCATGTTTGTGTGATTGGTTTCTATAATATGAATTTTGAAATTGTTCCTCATTAAAAATAGTGTCGTATATACATAAAGAATAAAAAGTCATTAATTGGTATTTTCTGAAGATTTCTCGACATGACTAGAGACCAGTTCTTAGTTTAAAAATAGCTCTGATTGCTGCTTTTTGTAATATAAAGACTTTTTTGGCATGAGAGTTAGCCATTCCCCATATTGGCAGACCATACCTCGTTTGGGAAATAAAGTGAGAGTAATAAACTGCAATGAGGATATCTTTTGTACATAATTGGGACAATCTTCTAAGATTTTCTTATGATGAAAACAATTTTAATAAGCTTCTTGCACAGAATCTCCTCATGACTTTCAAAATTTTAATTTTCATCCAATGTTATTCCAGGAAAAAATATTGTACTAGTTTTTTCTATTATTTGATTTTCATAATTATGTTCACTTTTTTATCTTGATGAGTTATGCTAAAATCTATAAATTTTGTTCTTGTTGTGTTTATCGTCAGATTGTTATTCGAAAACCATTCTGTTAATTTATTAGATTCTTTAAAAGCTTCGATTTCCAAATCTTCTTTATTTTCATTCGATAACGATAATGATGTGTCATCAGCAAAAAAATTAATATTTGAAAATTTAGAATTTTGATTTTAATAATTTATGTACAGAATAAATAGAATTGGGCCAAGATGAGCCTTGAGGTTCTTCTGAATGGATGGTGAGTGGTTTTGATTTAAAGTTCTGAATAACATTTTCTTTAGTATTGATAAGAATTTGAACAATATTTGCCAAGTATGATTCAATCCAGCTTAAAGCAACTCCTCTTATGCTAATATTGAATAATTTTGGTATTAAAATATCATGACGCACTGTATCAAATGCTTTTTTTCATATCAATAACAGTTAGTTCATGAGAGGATAGCTTAAAGTAAAAACCTTAATCAATTAACTTGTATGTAGTTGGAATATCTTAATTATGGAAAGGATGAAAAATTCATCAGTGCAGGATGAAATTATAACACTAATAAACTCCGACTTTAAAATGATACTAATGTGCTATTTTGAGTCAATGTCCAATAGAATCGTCCTTCAGTAAAAGTGTCAGCAAAATCAGTTGATGGCCAGCTAATGAGGATTTACAAGGGCTTTAAACGTAGGTTTATGGGTATTACCTGCATGGTGACGGCTATAAGTCTCTTTTATTGACTATTATATACATAATATATAGTTGTGACATTGTTAAATAAAAGTAAAAAACGAATTAAATTTTACTAGAAAAAACAAAAAAACACATATTTTCACATAAATCATAAATCCACATAAAAATGTTTTCTAATGGACTAAATTAGGATAGCTTTTTAGTGAATAACTTAAAAAAAAGTCAACACTAAAGGTTCATAAAGAGTAGGTTTTCAGGCTACGTATTTTTTTGCAAAATCAGTTGTTCGAATCAAATAGAACACTACTTGTTTTCGACGCGAACCCATAGTAGGCTACTATTTTCCACATGATTGCGGCCTTGGACAAATTTTGATGCACGAAAAACGTGCTTTCCTTCAAGTAGTTCAATGGCGTTTAGAATTTCTTTAAAAACAACAAATTAAAAAAGTTAAACTTACAGTGAGCCTGAACATAACAGCCAAGCAGATCCTGTTTCTGTGACGTGACTAGACCACGTTTTTTCGATTAATGAAATAATATATCTGTTATTATGATCTGATTATGTTGATCTTGGAACCACTCTGAATACCGCCGTACAGGAATAACATTTCTGGTGTTTGTAATTTTTTATTTACAAAAAAACAATTAGAAAAAGGGTCTTGTGTTCTACTTGAAGTGAAATGTAGACCTAAAATGAAAATAAAGTAAATTCTATTTGAGATACAGTTTACAAACAAGTTATTTATTAGTTACGATTTAGGATTTTAATGTTATCATTTGAAACGTATAAAATGTTTTTCTGGTTTTAGGACTTACTTCCAAACTTTTTTTTCATAATTTTTATGATCCAAACAGAAAATTTCTTACATTTTCTTACATTTTAAAGTATTAATGGAAATATAAACCTTGTAAATATGGGTAGGCTATACTTACTTACTTACTTACTAACTTACTTCACTCGATACCTTAAAACATAATAGATGCCCATTCTCAACTCCAAAAGAATACTGAAAATTGAGTGAGTTAGACTGGTTATGCAAAATGGACTAATAATAATAACAATAATTCATTATAAATAATTCATTGTAATACGTAAACATTACATACAATACATTAATGATATTACAGATTTGTATCTTTTAACTTTACAACGTATAATAGTAATAATATATCAACCGAGAATGCAGAATGAATATTGACAACGATTGGTGGTTTAAAGACAGTCAAACTTACACTAATTCTTTGTTATAAATTATTTAATTAAATTTTTCTAGCGTGTAAAATGTAAAAATTGTCACTTAAATGAATATACACGTTTTATTATAATTTTGTTTATCAATTGTATGCGACCAGTGGGGCCTATAACAAAAACTTGCCCTAGTCCAAAACTAAGACTAAAAATGAAGTATATACCATTCCTTTTAAATATTACAATATTCTCAACAGTAACCTAAAATACGTAAAACTGCATACGATCAGCACTGAAATTGAATGCGAAAGGCAACCACGGCCAATCAGCCGAACCCAGTCAGCCGTGCTTCAGCTCAACCGTTGCCACAGTGAGCAGACACCACCTTTATTGCGATGGAAAGTAATATTTCTTTTTGTGTAAAATTTACAAAGTTTGCTGCATTACCTTAAATTAAAAATCCTCGTCTCCCAATTGAAGAAAATTATAGAACTAATTAATGAAAAGAAATATCTAGGAGCTGTAAACTCCAAAAGTAGATGTATAGCAGAAACAATTCATCATTTTAAGAAGTTCATTCCATAAGTGCAAAGAATAAGTAGGTCACCATGTTGGTGGTCTGTGTACTGAGAACAGTGTCATCTCTCCGGGGTAAGAAAAGTTTAACTTTACCATTCTTAAACCATAACTTTACCATACCTTACCAAACTTTTTTTTACCATATCAACTTTAAAAATCTCCTTTATCGATGTTTTTTTAAAATGCCTATTAAACTGGCACTATTCTTAGGCAATAGTCTTCTTATTTAATAAAAAAAGTTATTACTGTTAGACAAAAGATGGTTAGTTTTGTTACAAATCTAGTCGCTAAAATTAGTATGAAAATTGTTATCAGAACTGTATTCATGATTTTTTTATTCAATAAAAATATAAATAAAACAAAAATTTTTAAGAATGGTTTTATAAAATGCAATCTTCCTTTAATATGTCAACTTTTGAAATCATCAATTAATTATTTATCTTTTAAAAATGAGTTTGCTTACTTTTAAAAACAGAAGCATAAGTTAAAAGCGTTAATGATCTTAATACGTCGTCTAATAATATCTTAATACGTATACTTTAACAAATTGTAAAATAATAACACCTTATAACCATAATTTGTAGTTGAAAGTTGTTAATAAACCGATCAATCACACAAGTACGCACTATACTCAAGTAAAAGGGCGAGCTATTAAAATATCTAAATGTTTTCCAATGTGTTGCTTAAGTGGAATTTTGGCGAATCTCTAGTTTCACCAAATTATGGAAGGTACTGTTTTTTACGATGCTCTCCAATAGGTTTAATGTAGAGTTTTTTGTCTTTAGCGATAAAAAATATTTATGCAAGCAGAGAGGCAAGTAGCAAATAAATCATTAGTTTCGTAGGGTCTCTTGAATATAGGGCAAGGACTGTACACTGTACACATAGGAGGATCCTTAGGGGCTAAGCCTTGCGCCTACGTAAGCACTTGAGGCTCCAAACCCTACAGCTCCCAAAAGAACAAAAATAAACTCTCCTAAGTCCTCCACGTTTTCTCCAATAGTTCAGCGATTTAGGGAAAATTTGCTTAGCTCGATAAATAGTTATCACTTAAATACTTTTATACAACTATTTTATATATTTAAAGATACAATATTAGACATTCAATTGGCCCTAAAATATACAGCAAAAGTGCAAAAAAATGTTGTCTTTCCTCGTGAAAAAAAATCAAACAACAGTTAGTAAATAAATAATATAAGATTTTTATTAGGTACGCTGATTACATATATAATGGCTGATTAGAGGTTCTACAGTTTATTAAATTTTATCATAGTTTTTTTATCAAGCTTTTTTTACAGAAAATCACTTTTGGTGGTAATAATTTATAAACATAAGCATAATTTATACTTAATTAATTAAAAACTGTGAAATAGAAAGAAGCCTAAAACTGTCCAATTATTATTTTCTCAAAATTATTAAAACCCAGAGAAAACTTATTATTTTGTAATATAAATTGTAGTAGACTAAATTACAACAGCAAAAAACATCGTAATGCGTTTAATAATTGGAATTTTTATAAAAAAAAGAAAGTCAAAACTAATTAAAACACTCATCCTTCAGAAGATGTGACAGGTCCTTTAACATGTAGGCTACTTTACTACCATCAAACACTAAACGTAAAAATACCAAATAAAAAAATGTACCGTAACATACTATGGTAAAAACAATCACACCAGAATAAACAGGGTACACAAACATGATCAAGCACCTGGGAGCAATGAGAGCGGACTCATTTGACTCTCTAGCACCGTGCGATTTACATGCGATATCCGAGCGACATTTTGGCGTCCCTGATCACAAACTGATAATTGGGTCAATAACTAACTGTTGAAAGATTAATAACACTGTCATTAATATGAGTTGAAGAGTAAAGATCTGTGCGTGTTTTGTTATAATAACATAACAAGTCTAATAATCGCTTATTCAGGGTGGGCTATGTAGCCTATTTTCGCAGCACTTTCGTAATGTTGTAAGTAATCTAAAAATAATATTTTCTTATTTACAATATAAAGGTTCCTTGAAATGCTTATAAACAATAAGGGAGAACAGTTAATATCACATACATTCTCATCATACTCAAACTATCGGCATACCAAGTACAGTGGGACTTTTTTACTTTATTTTATTAAACAATACTTATTTCAAATTATTAATTATTACCTTAACTTTATCTAATCACTTTTAACTAAAATAAACTATAATTAAATTTTGCGTTTTGGCAATACAATGTTATAGCGTAGTGTGATACATGTTACCAAATTAAAACGGACGAAACACGGAAGCCATATATTAATTATAGTTACCACAAAATATATTAAACGAATGTTAAAATATGTATATTATAATAAATATGAATGTTACCAAATATGTATCGTCCAAGAAATTTGACATATGCTAGTTTTTGTAAGACTGTATTTTATATTCGAATTTAAATTGCATTTAATTTGTAGTTTCTAATTTATCTTCCATTAGAGGTAATCATAAAACTACAAATTACGTTGTTTAAAAATAATTTATTTATTAATTGATAAAAAAATCGTACGGTTGTAAACTCAATTTTAGCCGACCAAGCACTTTGGTGTTGATGTTGTTTTGGTGTTGTCCAAGAAGAGAGCGAGTAGGCTGTGGCTTGTGGACTGTTTGTTGGTGCACGATGAATGAACGTGATTGCGAGTGAGTCCAGTCCAGTCCAGTCCAGTCCAGACTGCGGACTGGTGTGGACCTGTGAAGCTTTCAGCGGGCGACGGGCGGTTTCATCATTACACTTTGCGGCTTGTCATTGGAGACATGAGTTTTGACTGTATCATTCTGTGTTGTTTGCTATTTCATTGAGCTGCGAATAAAATCCGATCATCAATATCTAGTCAATCCATTAACCACGTGGTTTTCATGAAAGTCTAGAGGTAATGAGTTTATTTTTAGATAAATTGGACTCACCGTCAATTATTCGCAATCCTGGACAGATTTATAGGTCTGTACGCGTTTCGCAGCCCTAGGCTGCATCTTCAGCAGTTGAGGTTAAACATGCATATTCATGAATAGATCTATGAAGATCCCGTCAGGTGATTTAAAAGTACATTTAAAAGAACTTTTTAAGCCACACAAACACAAACACGAACAAACACAAACATAAATGGCCATTTTTATGAGGAGTAAACATAACCTTAAAAAAAGAACACATGTGGTCTTGGTTGAGAGCTGGTACCAACTGGTCTTGTCTTGTTGGGTTAGTCATGGCCTTCTTTATCACATCCTCTTTTTTGTTGATCTCTTTTTTCTTTCATCAAAGTGTCATATATACTATTGGCTGCAAAATTTATTTTGGTATTTAAAACTAGTTGAGGTTCTTTTTTGGTTGATCTGTAAATTTCAAATTCTTCTAATCTGTCGAGTTTTCTGGATTTGTTATGTACATGTAAAATTTCTGATTCATCCAGTGTACGATTTATGATTTATTTTTAGATTAGAACGTAATCAGCAGGGTGCGACATCGGCCGATTATTGTTCAATTTGCTACGTACCGAGCACGGCGGATGGTTTTCGAGGCTAAGAAACAGCTGAAGGGGTCCGGATTAGTCATTAGGGAGGACCTGACGTACCGGCGCCAAGAGGTGTACAGACAGGCTGTGTCGCAGTACGGCGTCAAGAACGTGTGGACCCAAGACGGCAGGATACTGTGGATGGACACCAGAGGCCAGAGGGGCGTGGCTACGCGCGTGGCGGACCTGCCGACTCAGTCACGGAACTCCAATTCCACGAGATAAGAACTTTACTTTACTTACTTGTTATTTATTATGTATCGTTCCTTATAATTCAAATTTACTCGATCTGTATCTTTTTATTTATTTATAAATTTCTCATGTTGATTTTCTGACATTCGTTCATACATAATAATATTCTCATGAAATGTTTAAAATCAAGTTAAATCACTTATTTCTCAATTTTTTTTGTGTAAAAATTTTTTTAATTAATTTAGAACAAAATTAGTTTTTCAATGTTAAGTTATTTATTTAAGTTTAGTATTTTGTTTTACTTTTCATTATTTTAAAGCAATATTTTTACTTGAAATAAGTTTTCTCACTTTCACTGGACAAAAAAAAAAGAATCATTGTTTTTCTTTTAATATACTGTTGCAATGATTTAAACGTTTTTTTTTTATTTATTCTCTTTTCTATTCATTGTTTAAAAGTAATATTTTATTTCAAATAAGATTTTCTTTTTCTTTTTTTTCACTGGATAAAAAAGATGTTTTTTTTCAATTTATAGTTGCAATGACTTGTATAATTTAAATGAATTTGTGTAAATTTATTTTGAATTGTTTAATTAAAAGTGCACGGTTTTGTTTATTTTTTTTTTTCTTATATTAAAATAATTACTTTGATTGGAGCCAGACGAAATGTACAAATTAGTTAAGTTATGGATGTAAATATGTCTCAATCTTCAATGCTGTGTGAATGTATGTGTGTGTGCGTGAATCTGTCAGTGTCCCCGTGTGGCGGTGGCTCCTGGGATGCGCCGGCTGTGGCGCCGCGACCCGTGGACCCGGGATAGCGAGTCCGCGGCACAGTGCCTGTCACGCCGGCCGGCTTATCACTCCCCCCGCCCCCGCCCCTGCCACTGCCCATGCCACTGTCCCAGCTACACTTCCAATACTCTCCACCGCTGATTACCTTACTCGCTCCTTATCTCCCTATCAAAAAAAACTGAAGGCAGCGCATATCAACGCTCAGTCATTGCCTGCTCATATTGATGAGGTTAGGGAAATTTTTAGTTCAAGTGACTTTGATTTGATTTGTATTTCTGAATCCTGGCTTAAGCCGAGTATTCATTCTAATGAAGTATCTCTTCCTGGCTATGCTCTGCAACGTAATGATAGGATCGGTGCGCAGGGTGGAGGCGTTGCGGTGTATGTCAGGGAGGGTATAAAATTCAAAATTTTACACTCTTCTTCTTCTGAGTACTCGGCTATGCCAGAATTCTTACTTGTTGAAATTAACCTGTCTGGGGCGGATGCACTGTTGTTGGGAGTGTGCTATCGACCCCCGAGATCAGGGAGTTTATTAGATTTTGAGAATGCACTTTTAAATTGCATGTTTAGGTATAGTCATGTCTTGATCATGGGCGACTTCAATACTGACTTACTTTCAACTTTACAAAACTATGAATATAGACATTTGACTTCAATGTTTGACTCATGCAATCTGGCCATACTTCCACTTCAACCTACACATCACACTGCCGAGTCTGACACTCTCCTTGACTTAATTGTAGTATCTGATCCCCAACTCATTATTCATCATGGGCAGCTTCCAGTTCCTGCAATATCTAAGCATGACCTCATCTATTGTGTGTATTCAATTAAAGCTCCTAAGCCCAAGAATAAATTCACTAAATACAGAGACTTTAAAAATATGAATCATGTAGATTTTATGCGTGATGTTCAACAAACGCCATGGCATTTTATTGAAAATCTAAATTCTGTAGATGAAATGGTCAATGAACTCAATACTGCAATTTTAAATATTTTTGATAAACATGCGCCGATTGTAAAGAAACGCTTAACAAAAAGACAGCCAGTGCCATGGATGACACCTGAAATTCGTAGTTTGATGGCTCGACGTGATTGTCTTTATAGAAGAGCTAAACGTTCTCGTGATGAGGATGTAATGGGAGAGTATCGTTATTTGAGAAACAGAGTAAAGCAACTTCTTCGCAACTCAAAACTAAGGTATATTCATAAACTTTTTGAAAATAAAAACCAATCAAGTAGAGTTTTATGGCGCAATGTGAAAAGTATTGGGCTTGGGAAGCAATCGGATCCGCAACCAGTAAATATTCCTCTGAATGAATTAAATCGTTTCTTTTCTTCCTTTGGTCAAAACATTGACCAAAAAAAGGTAAAGCATTTTCTTGACGAATTAGTCAACTCCCCAATCCAACCATCTGAATATACTGAGTTCTGTTTCAAGCCTGTCATACAATCTGATGTTTTAAAGGCTATTCGTCGAATCCGTAGCAATGCTATAGGATTTGATGGAATATCGATACGCTTAATCAAAGAAATTCTCTTTGCTATTCTTCCTACCATTACTTATATTTTTAATGCATCTTTGAGAGAATGTTATTTTCCCATTTCTTGGAAGTCTGCCTTTATTCGCCCTTTAAACAAGATCTCAGCTCCTGCTTCTTGCCAGGATTTCAGGCCGATCAGTATTTTGCCCGCTTTATCTAAAGGCCTAGAAAGAATCGTACACTGTCAAATTACTGACTTCATTACTGAAAATAATATTCTTTGTGACTATCAATCTGGTTTTCGTGTAGCGCACAGCACTGAATCAGCACTTCTTCGTGTTACAGAAGACATAAGACTTGCAATGGAACGTCGACAGGGTACGATTCTAACCTTGTTTGATTTCTCAAAGGCTTTTGATTGTGTTAATCACAACATCCTATTAGAAAAGTTAAGGGCCATAGGGTTTTCACAGAATGTTCTCAAATGGCTGAGATCTTATTTGTCAGACAGGAGGCAGTGTGTGATGGTTGATGACAATATGTCTGACTGGGAAACAGTTACTTGCGGTGTGCCTCAAGGGTCAATCCTTGGACCTCTGCTTTTTGTGCTTTACGTAAATGACCTTAACTCGACCCTTAACTATTGTAAATACCACATGTACGCTGACGACCTTCAAATCTTTGCACATTTCTCAGTTAGTAAAATAAATGAATGTGTGTCTAAAGTCAATGAAGACATAAAGAGAATCATCACCTGGACTGAGAAGCATGGACTCCGACTTAATCACAACAAAACTCAACCGATTATTATCTGTCATCCACGTTTACGAACTTCCATTAACTTTGATGCTGCAAATCCAATAACGGTAAACGGAAATATTCTTCCCTACTATGACAAAGTGAAAAACTTAGGACTGACTATTAACTCTACTCTTACTTGGGGTGATGCAGTTGTGGAAATCCGTAGAAAGGTTTTCGCTTCAATCCACTCCCTCAAGAAATTACAACATTTTTTACCGTTACATATGAAATTGCACCTTGTCAAATCACTTGTGTTCCCTCACTTTACTTACTGCAACTCTGTGATCAATGACATGACTGTGAATTTCTCTGATATGCTCCAGCGGTCTCAGAACTACTGCCTGAGATATGTCTATGATCTGAGACACTACGAGCATATCACACCTTTTTTTATTGATTCAAAACTCTTGAAATTGAATGAATTGAGAGCGATCAAAATTCTTTCATTAGTCTTTTCAATTTTGAAAACTTCAATTCCCAAATATTTTGAAAATGATTTCAAATTTGTCTCACAAAGTAGTCTTAGATCCTCGCGGTCTGCTTCATTCACCTTGCGAATGCCTCATCATAGGACTGCGGTGTATGACAGAGCTTTTGTTGTTACTGCTTGCCGCCTTTGGAATGATTTGCCCCAATCCATAAAGTCCATTGATAGCCGCCCCCGGTTTGTGGCAGCACTAAAGAAACTTTTCTTTGAGCGGATGGTCTTGGTCGGTGCGTCGTAGGGGGTGTTGTCATTGCGGGGTCAGTGTCGGATGTGTGTTAGAGTGAATGAGTGTGTTAAACCTTTTGTTGTTTTATTTTTATTTTTGTTAATATATATTTAAAAATAAATCACATGTAGTATTTAAATTTTTTCTTGCAAGACATTGATAAGATGTATTTTGTTTTAATTGCTGTTTAGTTCTCTATATTTATGTATTTATTTAGTTTCGATGTGTATATATATATTATGTAATCAGGTTAAGTGTAAGAAAGGGCCATGTGGCCCTAACTTTGCCTGTTGAAATAAAGAATTTTTCATTTCATTTCATTTCATTTA
This sequence comes from Neoaliturus tenellus, assembly GCA_030545055.2. Lineage (NCBI taxonomy): Eukaryota > Metazoa > Arthropoda > Insecta > Hemiptera > Cicadellidae > Neoaliturus > Neoaliturus tenellus. The sequence goes on from CM061537.1 coordinate 7,834,169, forward strand.
ATCATCGGTAAAATAAATGAAATTTTTTACCAATCATTTTTTATTTGTTCATATAGATGAGATAAATTTGACAAGTGAAAGTTGTTATTTATAAGGAAATATGAGGATTATGAGGTCAAATATAAGGTAAATTTAAAAATAAAAATAATGTTTATAATAGGTGATGTGTTATGTAAAAAGGTATACACATAGTATAAAGCATCGGTATTGTTATGTCGGCAACAGTCAATGTGGATGTGCAAAATAAAACATGACATTCTAAACTCTTAATTTTATTCTTGGAAAACCATTTTTTTACCCATTGCAAGATGAATGTATCGTAATAAACCAAATTAAACAGTTAGAATAAAATTTTATAGTTTATATAAGTCTTAAAAATCATCATATTAGTTATAAAAAATATAGTAGATAAAACAACCAACCTTATATGATTGCATTACGCTGTACGAATGTAAAAATGTGCACATGGACAGGCCGACATCACGGCTGCGACGCTAATAACGGCTGATAGTCTGATCTGCACTGCAGACTGATTACTGATTAGCTTTGACTCTATCAGCATGTGATCAACAAGGCTCGCAGTAATCACGAATCCACGCCTTTATTGTGGCTAAACGTGTGGATATGTAAAGTTTGTTATCATTCATAATTCACCATCGATGGATGTGCAATAGTGAATCCGTTATCATTACCTACTGATTTGTAACTGTTAGTAGCATTTGATCTATTCTAGCTTATGAAATTTTCGAAAATACTAATCGGCGACAAAAAATGTGCTTTACCAAGATAGTAGTTTCAAATGGTACATTTTGGACAAGGGGAAATTAAGTGTTTTATAAGGCATAGCAGTCTAAACTAGCATTTATAAAATTTAATAAATTTGGATTTTATTTGTACTCGTTTAACCTAAATCCTTGTGATTTTCATTTTTAGATTGAAAAGGATTTAACAGGGAAAAATAGTTCTTTATACTTATATTCAGTTGATGAATTAAAAAATACCATAAGTCCTTTTAATTTTATTTGTATAAAAATCTGGAAATATGACATAGGGATACATAGAATTAATGAATTGACAACAAGATGTTAATATGATGTTTTGGAGATAATCAGACTAATCCTAATCAGTTATCAGACTAATCTTGACAATTTTTTTAGGTAACTAATTAACTTTATACTATTAAAAGAGCAATATCATACGATGTAATCAATGAATAATTCTTTACTCTGATGATTAATCTTTACACATTATCGTCTGATTATTCCACCTGTTCAACGTAGGTTTACTAATACTGTAAATTTAAGGGCGACTACTTTGACTATGAAATATTGGGAAGGTAAAATCAAAAAATTTCTAACTTCGTCACTGCAAAAGTTGTCAATTAATTTTGTTCGACTTTTATCCTTTAGAGGTAATTTGCATAGGCGTCATTTCAGCATTCTGATTGGGGGGGCAAGATTTTCATAAGGTCATACCCCCTCCCCCCTTCCCAAAAATACGCCAAACCTCTTAAATTTCGCTAAAACTGTCAATAAAAGCTAATTCTGTCCATAAAATGTGAACTTATAATATAATCTCACAAACCCATGAAAGCAATACCCTAATGCATGTAAAATTTGATTATATAACATGTTTCTATTTGTAGAAAGTCATTATTCTTCTGGAACTGCCAGTGGTTACTGGGATGTAAAACACCTTAAGAAATTTAATGTTTTTAATTGGTTAATGGATGCTAAATCGTTAAAATAAAAAACATCATTTTATAACTATTTAGTTATTTTTATTGTATATTATTTACAACTCTAAAGTTTTACAGTCGGATACATAGACTAAAACTCCATAGGTTTGTATGGTAAAACACATTGTTTTATCTTTATCAAAAATTAGTTTTTGACAAAGCACATTTGCAGTCTGCCGTATAAGGGACAAAAAAATCATTTAACTATTGTTGGTTAGGATCAGTACAGCTACGGTATATTCCCCATTCCATTACCTAAAAAAAATTAAATTGTTATTGAGGACAAGAAAGGTAAAAAATTACTCAGTGTTAAAAAAAAATAATGATTAACAAAAACATCTGCACATATTTAATACGTGATACGGGTTTTTGTACAAGAAACTCCTCCCACAATTTGCAATAGATTTTAATGATTTCAGTGCCATTGGATAGAGCTCGGAATGAAGTTGTTTCTAAAGTGAATTGGTAAACTGTCCATTAAAAAGAGGGGACCTACAAGTCCTTAAAGTTTGTAATTTTCCCATTTGATTGCCCATCAGTAAGGAAGATTTATTTTCAAGTAAACAACAGTAAAGTATAAACATCGGACATCAGCGAAAGTACTATATCTACCTTTTCACACGAAAGAGGTTATGTTTAACCTAGGCAAGGCCCGGTCTAGTCTACCTGAGCCCGAACGACGTTATATAAATGCCTCCTCGCGGCCGTAGCGCTAGGCGAGTTTGATGGCTGCAGACAGTGCAGAGGTTTACGGGAATCGTGTTTTAAAGTTAACTAATTAAGATAGAGATTGTCTCTTAACTTTTTATAAAAGTAGAGAGACGGATCTCGTCTTCTCTGGTTTTAGAATTTTTAAATACAATTTATAGTTACAGTTATAACTGTCTAAAATCATCTGTTTTTAGGGGCAAAAAGTTTTATAGATGCAGAGGTTTATAGGGATCGTGTTTTTAAAACTAACCGATTAAGATAGAGATTGGATCTTAACTTTTCAAAAATTAAAAAGACGGGTCTCTTCGGCTTTGTTTTTTGAATTTTTAAATAAAATTTTTAATCTCAGCTATAACTGTCTAAAATCATCCGTTTTTCTCGATGCAAATGAAAGGGTTTTTAGAACCCTTTTATCTTTTGCTAAATGCAGTCTAGAGCTACAACTAATGTGTCATATTAAAGAAGAATAACGGTGCTAAATTTCCTTTCTTACACTTTGGTAATCTCACTTTGGTAGTATTATCAAAACTAATGGAAAACTTAAAATAAAAATCGAGAAAAACAGATGATTTTAGACAGTTATAGCTAAAATTAGAAATTGTATTCAAAAATTCTAAAAACAGAGCCGACAAGATCAATCTTTTTACTTTTAGAAAAAGTTAAGAGCCATTCTCTATCTTAATTGGTTAGTTTTAAAACACGATCCCCGTAAACCTCTGCATCTATAAAACTTGCCCCTAGAAAAAAACAGACGATTTTAGACAGTTATAACTGAAATTATAAATTTTATTAAAAAATTCTAAAACCAGAGAAGACAAGATAAGACTTTCTACTTTTACAAAAAGTTAAGAGTCAATCTCTATCATAATTAGTTAATTTTAAAACACGATTACCATAAACCTCTGCAGCCATCAAACTCGCGGAACTCGCCTAGCGCTACGGCCGAGAGGCGGCATTCGGTAACGTCGTTCGTGCAGGTAGACCGGAGAAGGGACTTCCTGCTACAGTGACGATTCCAGAATGAGTCAATTTAAGAGTTTTGTGTATATAATACAAAGTAGACATTTTGTTAAAGTCTGATTCAGAAGTTTATAATTATTGTTATAAATATTTCACCATATTACATAACCTAACATTGTAATTTCCAATTTTAAAAAAATCGCCGAAATTATTGGGGGGGCAACTGCCCCCCCTTGCCCCCCCCAAATGACGCCTATGGTAATTTGCAAAAAAATCTGGCCAAGGTCTAGTGTTATAATTTTTAGGTTACATTAGAGAATAATTAATGGACGTAAATTTATTCAAATAGTCTATATATAGTCAACTGATAGCTCATGAATAGGCCTATAGATGTATTTACTGATGATTTGAAAAGTTTTTTCTCGTTGTTTTACTCACTAAGTTATCCATGGTTCTCCAGAGACTTGGAAGCATCATATATGAACGCATTAGCCAATTGCGACACAACCATTACTATTTGTTGAGCCAATTTCTTTTTACTACACCAATTCAATGATCCTATATGGGGCCAGTGGCACATAGTTCTGGAGCACTGCATCGAGTTATAAAGAGTATCTCTAATGATTGTATTGGTTGTTTCTTTAACAAATTAATCATTTAAAAACAAATACTACCGAGTTTTATCGTATTTAAAATACACTAAATAATGATTAAAAACATAAAACGTTACATTTTAAAATATGTTTTATTAAATGTTTTAAATAAAATTGGCTCTGTACATTTTGTTACTTGAAGAGAAATTTTTTCTTTCTTTGAAGTTAAAGTGATATGCATATTTCAGAGTTGTATTTTCCTGAAATTTAATTTGCTTATCATATATCTCGTATCAATTTCAAGTGGGTATTTCCAAAGTAACCTAAAAAGATTAAAACTGGCGTAGTTGAAAAAAACTGCTATTCCAAAAAGCAGTGCAATATAGTTGAGCTTGACAAAGTAAATCCGAATCATTTGCCAGTGAGGTTTACCAATCAAATGAATTGTAAAGGGAGTTATCCTAGCCTGTAACGAGCCCCAAGCTGCAGCAAGGCCTATAATGCAACGCTGGACCCGCAACACCGCTAATCAGGATTATATGCATTGGTTTGTTTTGTTGATTTTCCTTTAGTCTTTGATACTACTTAAACAGCAATCAATAATTCCATTTAAAATTGTCATAAAAATAAGAAATTAGTGACATGTTTGATGACGAGTAATATTGCTTTGTGTCGAAAAGCTTAAGAAAAAATACCCATGTGCAAAAGCCAAAAATTTCCATGGCTGGAAATTTTAATTCCATATAAATTCCATGACGGGAAATTTTAATTGCCCAGCATTTAAGGAATTTTTGAAGGTAATACCACGCAAATTGCTATGTATTTTTCATGTAGGTACCGGTAATATTTACAATAGATGTTAAACCACTATATTAGTTTTAATAACTCGAAAACTTTCTTGTCAAGTTAATTTACTGTTTTTACTGTGGCCTTTTTTATTGTAGAAACGCTTACGATTGTCAGTTTTAATTTGTATGAACTATTTGAGCAACATGTTTAATAATTACTGAAATATAGAATACCACATATCAGATGGAAAAATAGAAATACCCATGAAGGTCGGAACCATGGGAGCGATATCGAGGGTTCGAATTCAAATTCTGCCAGAAAATTTTAGAAGTACATTTCACATGAAGTGCAGCGATTCACCGCCTTACTTCGACATCATATGTCGGCGGGGAAAATTAAGGGAAAAAGCGACCTGCCAACCTCATAAAAAAATATTAAACTTTTTAATGGGAATATTCTATTCTTCTAAGGGTCACTAAGCACATAAGAAATATTAGATATTAAAAACTAAACTAATTACAACCCATGTAGTTAAGTCATCATATTGTTCTTTTTTACCTACAGAGTGGGTGGTTTTGTAGATGATTTTGGTTTTGTGCCATCATTCTTCCACATAGTTGTAGTTGGCATTTACAGAGTAAATGAGTGACGGGGGAACTTTGTACGTACAAATGTCATGTTTTGACGGTGTAAGCTTCCACACCAATAGGCCTACTTAACCAACGGGATCACGGCTAATGGAGCACAAAACTACAGACATGGCCTTGAATATCGTCACCATACTTAACTGATTGCTGTATACCTTATCATGCGTACAACTGACTTAGTGACTTACGTACAACTGAACACCACAAGTTAGTTTACTACATAAAAACGATTAATTAGATTTAAACTACTAAAATTGTTTTTTAACTCTCAATTCGTGTAATGCTTTTATAATTCGTAAAAAAACTTTCAATCTATCAATCTTTCACTTTTGACGTAAATCTAATTAATTTAGGCATATTTTCTTTTAGTTTTGCTATGAAAATATAATTTATGTTAGTGTGGTACTAGATCATATCAGTAATTTATGGGATTTTATGTGATTTAAGGCTTATTCAATAGAAATTAAGATCCTTTAACTCCATTTATAATTAATTGTAACATAAGTAATAAGTTTAAAATGCAAAATTATCAAATGTGTTTTAAATTCTTTTAATATCAGCATGAATGTTTATGAAATAGTGCACTGTATCAAAAACTTAAAATTCGTCCTATATCTTCATATATGTTGATAGTAAAGTTTTTGATGAAATAGTTCGTCAATTTTATCTTCAGACAAATGAAAATACTGACGTGGATATATTAAGATTAAAAGATTAAACAATATACAGAATTTCTAATTCTTGAACAAATTCAAGTTTATCGCATTATTTTGTTAGAACTGGGAAATGAACAATATTAATTTGTATAACCGATAAAAATGTAATTTTTTTAAAAGAAATATTAAGCTAAAGTAAACTCCTTATAAGTTTTAAATATTAAGCCACTCAGTGAACACATATTGGAAATTCCTATTCCTCAGATGGTTGAAAAATGTTGTATGAATTCAGCCGTTATATATACAGATTTACCCACTTTTAATATATAATAATAATATTTATTTGCCATATAACAAATAAGAAAATTTAGTGCTTATTATGCAAGCCGTACACTGAAAAAACTGTTTTGTTGGGGTAACAAAAAAATTGTTGTCCCAACAAAAAAATTTGGGTGAAATAGGGACAACTATAGTAGTGTGTTTTGGTCACTTTTAAAACCGGCCACGTGCCCACGGAGCCACGTGCCGCGGCAGCTGGCGCCAGCTGCCATGTCACATAGCTTCCGGTGGGGGTTAGAGGGTATATATGAGATGCTGTAGTTATATGTTATGCCATATAGGTTGGGGTGGAGATGGCGATAGTGTTGGCGTTAGGGTGAAGTGAATTTGCGCATAAAATTAAAATTAAAAGTTAGTTCAAAATTGAAATTCGTCGGTGTTAAGGAAACTCTAACAGTTGAAGAAAAATTAAGAGTTAGTTCAAAATTGAAATTCAAACTTATAACTGAGATGTGGAAAATATGTCAAGGTCATCCAGAGTAAGTTTTAAAAAATTCTATCCAACTATCACCAGAAATAGTTTTAAGTTGAAGTAGTTGGTGATAGCGGGATAATTGATTCGTGCCATGGGAGAGGTGTTTATCGTTTGAAAGTTGGCGATCGAATGAGAAGCGCCGCCTAGGGAGAGGGCTTATAAAACGGCAACCTTCCCCCCACCACCCCTTCCCCCACTCCTTTAGACCAATAACCGGTCGCCGACTCTATGTGGTGAAACTGAACTAGACATGGCGGCCGCCATGGATAATTCTAACCTCAAATCTTAGCTCAGCTGAAGAGAATAGAGGAGCATGAAGTAGGAATTGTGGTGACAGCGCTTATATGAGGAATAGTAGGGGTAAAATAAAAAAAACTTGTTGAACACAGTCGATAGGTGTAACAAGTTCAAAGTTGTTGAATTGTAACATAGAATGCAAAATGTTGTAAATAACACTATCATCAACATTAACCTGCGAAGTCTTTGAAGAGTATAATGGGTTAAAACTGTACTTCTTCCTAACTCTATTTAAATTAGTTTTACACTTTGAAATTGAAGGTTTAGAAGTACTTCGTAATATGTGTTGTGTTCGCAAAAGCTTTAATTTTAAACATTGTGCAGTCATCATAACCGATGTGTTAAGTTCAGAGGTTAAAAGAAGACTGAGATATAAAATGAAGTGTAAAAGAAATTGAAACAGAAAGCCAGAGTAGTAATTTTATAGGTTAGAATTTACAAAGGCTATTCCATGGATAATTCTAACCTCAAACCTAGTAAGTGAAGTAGTCATAACATAAAACTAACGAGAGATGATGACCGAGCGGATGCGAGGCAATGAATGTTTGTAGCGCGATAAACTACCCACCTTTATAGAGGCAATAACTCCAGCCAGATGGCGGCAGATGGCAAGCAAATGACTGGTTGACCGACTTTCACCTGAGTAGTAAGAGAAGTAGGGTTCTGTGTCTATCCCTACTCCTTGGGGTCAATGACCGACCGGAAAGGTCAATGACCCTCCCCCCCTCCCCCCCCCCTCCCCCCCCCGAAAAAATGGAGCCCCCCCCTTCCCCCACTCCTTCCCCCACTCCTCTAAGTCAATGGCCGGTCACCACCTTTCCCTATTCCTTCTAGGCCAATGACCGGTCACCACCGGTTGTTGACTCTATGTGGTGAAACCAGACTAAACATGGCAGCTGCCATGGATAATTCTAACCTCAAACCTGCTGCGCATGCAACGAGTTCTCCGGATCGGAATCAGTCTATGCTATGCGCATGCGCCTAGTCCTGTATTACTCACTTTAGCGCTATTGCACATGGATAATTCTAACCTCAAACCTTGGTTTTGTGTTGTTGCGCATGCGCCGCTCCCCACTCCTTTGCCTTCCTTTTACACTGCTGCGAACTGGACTGGATTGAACACTGTACTGGAGTGAAACAACTTCCCCCACTACTCGAGAATCCGAGGAGCAATACGAGCCTGATCTTAGCGTCAGTCGTCAACAAACTTTCATAGCGAAAGGTTGTTGGCGACTCAGCAAGAGGTTTCAAATATATAGTAGGCCTATATATATTTGAACTTCTTCTACTATGTTGCGTTTTTTAATGCAATGTGAGTAGTGTCTTTTGGCCACTCCTGGCCCAGTTCAAGGTCAGCGGTTGGAAGTGGCAGGTGTGGGGTTGGAAGTGTGGGGTGGGGGTGACAGTGATGGATGGGTTTGGGAAGTGGGTCAAGGTCATCCGGAGGGGGTTTTAAAAAAGTGGGAGCCGCAGGGGCTCGGTGGGAATGGGGAGGTTTTCGTTTATTTTTAAAATTAAATCAAAGTCGTGTTGTTGTGCAGAGAGGTGTTGAAATATCGTCCAACGGTGAGGGAGTGGTAGACGCCGAAGATGGTGGCGAAGAGAAGGTAGACGCACAACATGCAGAGTACGAATTTGAACAGTTGCAGCAGGCGGACCATCCCTTGTTGATTTTCCGTTTCCAATTGCAGCCTGTTGATCTCTAGTTTGAGTCTGTCCTCTTCCAATCGTGTTTTAAGTGAAACATCATCCATCATGTTTGTGTGCTTGTTTTAATTTCTGTTGGTGAAATGGGAGCGGTGTTGACGGTCGGAAAGTTGGCGATGAAATGAGAAACGAAGATGAGGACAGGACATATTTACTGGAAAGTGGTGGGGGGTTAAGAAAAACAGTTGTGTGTCCGATCAAACGTCATTGTCAGCTGTTGGTGTAGGTTTGGAGGATGCAGGAGTGAGTCCTAGCAAACCATCTTCATCTCCACTCTCAACTCTATCGCATGTTGGACAACCGTAAACAAGTTCCAAATTCATAGTGATGCAGTGGAATTTGTCTATAATATCTTCTAAAGTTTCCATTAAATCTTTTAAATCATGTCTTGTTCTAATTATAAAAGTAGATTTCATATGTGGTAGCGGATAGTTGTTCATTGTACGGGAGTCGGGAAACAAATGGCGAGCGTCAGTCAGCGGCTCGCTTATATGCTGGCAAGGGCGGTGGAGGGGGAAGTGGAGGGGTGGTGGCGTGGTGGGGGAAGTGGAGGGGTAGTGGTGTGGTGGGGGAAAGGCGATATACCCCCATGCGAACCGTTGGCCAGCGCATTTCGCTGCGGATCGTTGTTCATCGTACGGGAGTCGGGAAACAAATGGCGAGCGTCAGTCAGCGGCTCGCTTATATGCTGGCAAGGGCGGTAGAGGGGGAAGTGGAGGGGTGGTGGCGTGGTGGGGGAAGTGGAGGGGTAGTGGTGTGGTGGGGGAAAGGCGATATACCCCCATGCGAACCGTTCGCCAGCGCATTTCGCTGCGAAACGCCGTTCGGGTAGGTAGTAGGAGGTGTACTATAAATATTAAATTTATATTTAACCAGAGCTTGCATTTCTTGTTCCTCGTTGTTTAATTCAATAATTTTAACACCATTAGTTGTCTGTTCCTCTTCCTCTTCACTTTGCGACGATGAAGACATGGAGGTGCCTGAAGAAGATGATGACGATGAAAATATTTTGGTAGGATTGACATATTGCACTGTGATGTTGATCCATCTTAAAGGATGGTTATCCATAAGTGTGAGTAAGTTTTGGAATAGGGTTTCCATCTCTTCTCTGTCGGTAATTAAATGTTGAAAGGAAATGAATTTATCATCCATGTTGTTGTCAGTGCAAGTAATGAAATAAGAATGAGAAGCGTATCGAATGATCCGTAGAATATATGTTGTAAAAAATAAGTGGTGGGGGTAATCTCAAGGTCAATCAAATGGAGTTTTAAAAAAGGGCTGCAGTCAGTGACTACAGCTATACATTTGAAGCTTCAACAGGTTCAGAAGACCAATCTGATCTATACTTGCACGCACTTATGATGCATGTACAAAAGTCGTCTTTATAATATGCATTGCACTCTCGACAAATGACAAGTTTTTCCGGATGAAACTTGATACACCTCTGGGGACAGCAAGTGTGGAAGTATCGTGATTTATAAATCTTGAAGGTTCGCAATTTTGGTGGTGGTAGTTGCTTTGTTTCGCATCTGCAGTAACAGGATCCAAAGAATTCGCACTTTGTACAGGCTAATCCGTCTACCATCCATCTTCCTAAATCGGTGCATTTCTGTTCACAACAGTAGCGCGGTGAGTCCTCGTTTTTCTTCTCTTCCATGTTGGCGCTTCTAAGTTTAGGCAAGAAATGAAGTTGTATAGTGTAGGATAGAGTGTTTTATAGATTAAGAAAAGTGGTGGGGGTAATCTCAAGGTCATCCAAATGGAGTTTTAAAAAAGATCATCTTACAAGTGTAAGATGTATTTATTTAAGATAATGAGTTTTCATCTTCTTTTTCTTTCTTTACATCTTGTTTGTATTTTTCTTTTTCTTCTTTAGCCATAGCGATGAGATCTTCAGTGGATAGTGGATGTACTTCAGGAAATTTTAGAATTAATTTTGGTTGGAATCCCTCTTTAGTTAATACTTGAAGATCGGACGTCATTTGTTCTGCACTTTGATAGTCCTTTCCGTAGATTTTTCCATTAAATTCAATCATCATTCTGTACAACATGGTATTAATAGTTGTTTTCGCTGCGTCAGTTGGAGAGCAAATGATGATTCTGTTAGGTTACACGTTCCTTTTATAGATGCTACAGCGACCACTTGATATTATTTAATATTAGTAATATTTCTGGAACTTAACATTACTTTGAGTAGATGGTGTTGTAGTTGAAGGTTGTGTGGAAACGAATACTTCTTCGTTGCAGAACTTCTGTTTAGGAAACATCCTCATGTTGTTAGCGTAAACATCAATATTTAAACGATAACCACCGGCAAGTAACACTCGCAGTTCATTAATAAAATCGTCGAGTTCTTCAAAAGTTGTAATGGTGGTGGTATCATATGATGCACACTTAACCTTAAGAGACATGTTGTTATTCGTAATAACTGGAGAGCCAACAGAGATGTGTACAGCACGAAAAGTAGTCGTAGACTGATGAGATCCTCAAGAAAATTACGGCCTTTATATACCCTCGAAACTAGGTCAAGGTCATCCAAACGTGTTTTTAAAAAAAAGCAACATATCGATAGTGCAGAAACACTATCGATATGTTGCCTTTTCTTATTATTTTTTTTTTCATTTTTATTTTTTATTTATTTAAAATCAGTTACACACATGTACAACAGTATATATAAACTACAGACTAGTTGCTAGTAGGCATAACATGAAGTGTAAGTTCAGTAGAGTTGGTTCCACTAGGACCGTGGGATGCCAAATAGAGTGCGCCGGGGTGAATCAGTCGTAAATCTTCATTCTGCAGCAGTTGAACGAAGCGTTTGGGAAGAAATACTTGAAATTTCGGTTCATCACCAGGTGTGTAGGGTGCTTCACTCAATGTGCAATTGATGGCGTCTCCAACTGATGTTTCCATCTTCTTAATAGTGTGAATAATGTAATGTTTTTCTTCTTTCAATTCTGAACATTTCTTAGTCGGTAGTATTGTAGATTTAGAATGTTTGTTGAATTGATCAACAAGCGACTGTAGAAAAGTTTGCGATGCCATTATTTTTTCTTACTATTGTTCGTCTTCTTCTTCTTGTGCTTGCGCGTCAGAGGTGTTGACTCCTCGGAGGTTAGAGTAATACTCATGCATTGTCATAGTGCCGCTCTCGCTTTTATACCCATCGCTTCCCCCACCACTTTGCTGGAGATAGACATTAAACGATATGCGTTCTTTAAAGCACATTGAGACTGCCGATGTTTAAAGTTTTTAGATGCAATACAGATGTTAGCAAAGTAGCAATAAAAATCTTTCTCCATTTGCACATTTATCACTTCATGGTTTGTATATGCTTGTATCCAATTTGCTTTTTCCAATCCTCTTGTAAAAATAGTTTTGAACTCTTTGCAGAAATGATTCATAATGTGTGGCATCATATTGTAGGTTATAAAACCTTCATCCCATGTTAGATTATGAAAATGTTTCATCAACCATTTGTTTGTTACTTTAGCTTTGGTTGTTAATCTGTTGAACGGCAAAGGAGGCATGAATAAAAAATGATAAACAACAGATGTTATCATATCTAGTACCACTAACTCTTTAATTATAAAATTTCCATCATTACCACGGAATGCCTGAAACTCTATGATACCTCGCTTTACTTCCATTATTTCCGTCTTCTTAGAGAATGAAACTCGTTTATCCATGATGACGTTCAGTAGACAACTGGTATGTCAATGCGGATTGACAGCCTTTTATACTCCAACATTCTTCTTCTTCTTACTTAAAATATTCTTTGTCTGTTTAATTTGTTGTTGATTGTTGATTGTTGAAACGTGATTCGTTTTCCTTGTTTTCTTGCTTTTTTTCTTCATCTAAATTAAAGTTGGTTTGATTGTGGTGTAACTGTCTCCACATCTCTACTTCATGCGGGATCCTATTGAAGATTGAAGTATCTACTGGACCGTATAGGATTGGAACATATGGTTGTCTATCCAATGCATCAGTTAAATAATCTTTGATAATTGTACTTGAGAATATTAGCTGTTTTAAATATCTTTTTATAGGACCAGTAGCACAAGTTAAAGCGTAAAACTCTTCTTTTGTCAAATGTATTTTTATATTATATTTAGTTAAATCTCTAAATCGAACTAGTTGTTGACCACGTTGTTTAACAATATCGATTTCAATATTTGATTCGAACAAACCTAGTTTTGTTTTTCTTCCAAACGTATTGTTACTCAAATAGCATTCCAAAAGATGTATATGTTTCATAAAAGATTCCCAAGAAGATTCAGTGAAGGTTACCATTTTAGATCCGTGATTCAAAATAACAGTTGGAGAGTAATCCAATGATTTCATTACTCCAGCAGACACAGTCTTTGTCATACAAGAAGAAATAGGATAAAATATTCTAAGAAATACCTCCATTAAGATGTTGGTAGAAATGTTATCTTCAATTTTCCTTTTCTTCGTTTCTTTTTCAACTTCCTCTTCGTCTGTCTTCTTATGTTTAAACTTGAGGAACTCTTCCATTTCCTGTTCAACTTGTCTTTCTATATCCAAACTATTGTCAGCCATAAGAGGTGTAGTTTCTTCATTAGCACTTGATGTAGCAGAACTCATCTTGCGGACGATGTTACCCATACGACAATCAAAGATGAAATGAATTTCCAGCTCTTCTTTCTCGCTTTTATACTCGCAGATGACCTAGATATTGTTGATCTTTTGTAAAAATCTTACAAATCGTGCAGATGTTGTATTAATCTTTTTTAAAGTACATTCTTCTTAATTCCTGTCAGCGGTGTGTAAGTAACTATTTTGTCATGTAGAATTAAACAGTATGCTGAAGTTCCATCTGGTATTTTATCTTCAAATTCCATTTCAATTTTTATATCTACACTTGAAGATTTCACAGATTCATTTTGTTTTGAACAATCGATTACAACAATTGGAGCTTTTGAATAGAATTGTTCTGGTGATAGTAGTGGTGTATTTGTCTTACCATAATATGACGATTGAAATCTTGCATACATGTCATATAGAATGGAATAACGTTTCTTGTCAAATGAAACATTTAAACTGTCATATGGAAAGAACTGAGAGTTTAGAAAAACTTTGCAATTCTTTATCTTGCAATGGTCAAATTGACCAGCGTGCGCAGTTATAACATCTTTTCGTTTAGTCTGAAAACCGACTATTATGTACCTTGCTCGTTCTAAATAAGTAGAGGTTTTAACAGTCCATGTTTGTCTTTCTGTTTGAGGCAATATGGGGTATTCATGAAATTCCCAACTTCTAAATGGTATTACAATATCACGGTCAGATTTTAATTTTTTCAATAATAATACTCGATGTTCATCCGCCAATCTGACATGTGGTACTCTCCATACAACTTTATCCAATTGAAGTTGCCATTCCAAATCGGCATCTTTTGTTCCACTTGGCGCTTGTATTACATCCTTATTCGTTGAAGATCTGAGCAGTACCAGTTCTTGCTTTACATTTATTATTATTCTCTTGTAATCTTCTGCGAATCCCAAAAGCAATCGTAAAGGCACATTAAAATCAAAGTAACCTTTTGAATTAGGAGTAATAGTGTCTTTATCAGGAGTCACCCATCCAGCCGAGATTAAAGAATTCTTTTCATGGGGTGTTATTGAAGTCAATCCTTTCAAAGTTGTTGATATACCAACTTTTTTTGTTGAATCAACTGTTACTCCAGATATCTCATATCTAATTTCATCAAACAGATATGCCATAGGGTTATTTATAAAAGGAACAGTTGAACCAGATTTTCCATCCAATGTTGTTACTCTTCCTTCGATATATAAATAACTTTCACATGGTAATGTGTAGATATCTTGTTGTTGAATGGGAATCCTTATTTCATCATTATTATTTAATTTTGATGAAGTGTAAGGGTTGTGAGTGTGATATTCCTTCTCCCATAGGGTTTCGTCGAATGTCGGTCCTTGCGCTATATCCAGTATATCCATGGTTGGCAAGTTTTAGTCCGATCTTTTGTAGGAAGCGTATGTTGTCCGGTGTTAACTCGTCGAATGTTGAGGAGCTACTGAGCTCCCGACTCTTCCGTTGTGGTTTAAATGATAATCCCATGTTGACTTTATGTTGCTGCTCTGATATGTAACCGTATAGTTATTGTTTCTCCTCTAAAGTCAACACTAATGCCGTCTTGATCCAATATGTTCAGTACGATGTCTGAAATGAAACTGGTGTTTAACGGTAGGTATATCAGGTTTTGTGGCTTCTCAACTATTTTAAAACCAGGAGCTACTGTGGGGTAAAATGTATGTAATATGTGTTGATTTACTCCATCTCTATATGATCCGTGTATAATATTACACGTTACATCAATACTGTTCACCTTTAATATTGTTACTGTTGTATCGCCATTATAATCATTTCCAGGAGCTAAAATTCCTTTCTTCTTTGAAAATCCGAGCAAATTGCCGATTGAGTGGTCTAAGCTAAAATCTATATAATACTTTGAAGTTATTTCTGCTTTTAATGTATTATTATTACCTTTTATAGAAATATTTTCTTCTCCAAGCTTTTTTTGTAATACTTGGTTTATATCGTCTATTTCATATGCTCCTGTAGATAATGGAATTATTTTCAATTGTGAATAATTTCCTTTTTCATCTTTACTCTCATAATAATGTAGTAAATTATTTTTCCCTTCTGTAACATTGGGAATTGAATTGTATGTAGTCAAATCCAATAATGCTGCTTCCCATAGTTTGTCCGTAGATAAACGTAACGCTGGGAAAAGTGTACTTTTCAATGTTGACGAATTTCCGCTCAGCGACACTGTATACGATGACATCTTAAAGCTGACTGACGCTCTTCGCTAGGAACTCTAAACATAAATGTCCGCATATTTCTGTATTGCTAGGTTGTTCTCTTTTGTAGTTGTAGAATATATTCTTGGAGTCCCGAAAATAATGTTGAAGTTCTTTTGGTGGCGGTAAATTTCCAAAACTATCAAAGTAGTAAACATTTTCTCCAAGTTTTTTATAACATACCCAATGAGTACCTGGTCCATAATTAGAGTCTAAGTTTACTATTCCAGTTTCATTTTTCCACACTCTATTTGGTAATGTATCTTTCATAAAAACTCCTCTGAAGAATGGTATTCTTAAACATTTCACATATTTTGACAGTTGATAGTTTGTTAATGCTTCATTTGGAATTATCAATTTATTCTTCTCATTTAATACACACGGTACGGTCTTAAGTAAAGACCCGATCCGTTTTTTACCATTGACCATATGGATGTTTTCTTGACTTTCCTTTTAGGGTTAGTGCGACGTCTTCTTTTGATGTTCCCGCCTCTTTTTGCAGCTTCTTTTTTACTAGGTTTTCTCCCGCGTCGTCTTCCACCAAAAAACTTAGCTTTCGTCTTCATGGCTGTTGTCACTGCCCAAGCTGCTGCTTTTTCCGCAATACTGGCGTCACTTGATTTAACCCTTTGCCAAGCTTTTTCCGCTAGCGCTCTATCCGCTATTGATCTATTTGTTGAATCTGCAAACTTGGAATACGCTATATCGTGTTCTTTGCAAGCTTGATCTAATTTATTAATTCCAGGATCTCCTCTTGCTAAACGTTTTGCCAACTTAGTTCCGGGTCCACAATATTGATAGCCTCCAGGCAGATGAAATTCGTATGGTAAAGCGTCTATTGCTCGATTTAGAACAGCACCAACAGGAATCCGTCTTAGCAGGGATAACGCAGCTGATGTTATACCACGTCCTTTCTTGCCGCTGTCTTGACGACGACTGAGCATTGCGGTCTTCATTATGTCGTCTTATATAACCAGCGTGTTTACTCCACGAGCTGCTTTACATAAATGAATAACACATGCACAATTTTTATATTTAAATACTTAATTATTCAAATTAATTATATACTGATTTATAATTCTATTTTTAATCCAAGCTTCTCGTTCATCGGGTTGAATCATCACATGACTCGTTGTACTAGCTATATGATTGTGGGTATCGATAAGTAAATTGCCCACTATTCTTATTAAACAGTCTAAAGTTACAGCATCTTTTGGATGTTGGGGATCGTGTAACTGCATAATACGTTTATCATTACACGTGTAAGCAGTCGAATCACTTTTCGACGTTGTTATGACTTGTCCAATAGTAGCAGCATCATTTAAATCTTCTCCTGGTAAAATATTAATTATTTTCTTCATCTTTGCATCATATTTGGTCCCAAAGTGTTTATCCCAAGTTATTGTTTGTCTCAATGTAACACAATCATCATCTTCATAACCAGGATAAATATCTTTTATTCTTCTATTACGACCATTGTATGTACCTAATGTACCACCACTCGCAATTAATGTTTGCACCATTAGAGGTACATCTGTATCTTTTATACCAAATCTTCCATTTGTTATTGTTTTATGTCCTGCATCCCATTCATCATTATTTCCTTGCATTAAATCAAACTTTTCATTTCCATGTATAAATGTATCTCCTCGCTTTAGCACGGCATCTTCATGTTTTACAAAATTCGATGTTCCAATTTTTAATTCTTTAGATAACTGTTCCATAGTAACAGCGTCTTTTGGTTGAGAAGCGAACTTTACATTTGACAACACTTTCCCATGACAATCGATTTCATCACCATCTTGTAAAATACAGTTGTCCTTGATGTATTTCAGGTTTACAGCATCCCCATCTTCCTTTGGGTATCCAATGTCATTTATTATAAATTTATAAAAAGAAAATCCGCGTTGAGTCTTTTCCGGTATTATAGAATGTAAATATTCTTTATTAACTGAATCTTTATCATTTTTTGGATTTGCCACGTTGGTTATTCTATGATTTCCAGCATCATATGTCTGTCCATCTTTTAAATTATTACCCCATTGTAATTTTAAAGTATTTGAAAGTTCAGATGATAAATACTCTTTATTAATTGCATCAGAACTGTCAGTTGGTTTACCAACATGAATTATTCTATGTGATTTAACATCGTAAGTATTCTTGTTTAATTTCAATGATGTTGAAGTTGCTTCTTTTACTGTTTTTAAATTTGCTCCATCAGTATCTTCTTCTGGGTCTTTAACAAATTTTAAACGTTTGTTACTCATATCATAGTCACCTTCAGGTGTTTGCGGCAATCCACTTCTTTTTCTGTTTTCTCCTCCTTGTACTCCTAGCCCGGAGTACCGTCCAAACTTGTCGACGCTCATGATTGAACTGATCCACTGTATGCTCACAGCTCTCTTATATATCCGTGATGATTTATACAACTATTCCACGATTTCGAAGTTCGTCAACTAAAGCCACCCATTCATTATTTAAGCCTGTATGACCAGCTTCCATGGCTTCATGTAATAGTCTCATTCTATCAACCAATTTATTTATATCATTATAGTAAATCACATTTGTATTATATAGGTTTTTCATTAAACCTTTACCAGACGTCGAAGTTTCTCCTTTTTTCTTTTTACCATATTCATCCATAAGTGATAAGTCCATAAGTGATAAAGACTTCCTCTTTAGCGGTTTCTTCAAAGCGGGCGCAGTTCGTAATGTTGGTAGTTTTCTCAGCGGAAACAATCTTTTTATTACAACTGTATATTTAGTTGCGCGTGTTCTATTTATCATTGAATCTTTGGAGTAATTCTTCTTATGAGCATTAGTATTTTGCAAAATTTCTTTAAAAGTATTTAAATCTTGTACCGTATATTTTATAGGTATATTTTTAAAAATCAGTTCAAATAATCCTTTTGTTCCTTTATATTTATGCTCACCAATAACAATGTCATCATCTTCAGTCAAATGTACTTTTGAATCTCCTATTTTTAATTCATTTCCATCAATTCTCGCTCCATATACATGTGACTTGTGTAGTTTTGGGTTTGCTTTTATTTCATGTAACATCTTCATGATATACTTTCTTCCAAGAGGTCCTTGTTGCAATATATCACTACTTAATTTTGTTAGATTTGGAATTGATTGTTCTGCTTCAGGTATATGTTGTTCTTGTTCTTCTTCTTTTTGAACATTTATTTCTGGTTCTTCTTCTCTTGTTTCTTCTTCTTCTTTTTGAGAAACTTCACTATCACTTGTGTAAGAATCATCATCTTCTTCCTTTTTTAAACTCTTTACTTCAAATTTGGAAACAGGTAGCAAAACATCTCCTTCATAATGAGGTTTACCAATAGTTTCTGTTATCTGTTTTAAAGGTTCTGTAATAGGCTTAAATGTAGTCTCCAGGAATTCTTCTCTTTCATTCAAACCCATTCTTAATGCTCGATTTTTAAGTCTAATCGAGTCACTCAGTGATTTTATTTCTTTTAATAGTTTTTCTTGGTTCACCATGTTTACGCTGCGAGGTCCAATCTATTACTAAACGTATCATTAATCGTTCAATGGATTAATACAAATTTATCCAATCCTATACGATATCTTCCATTTTTTATAGCTTCTTCTTTCATAATAACAAGAAATCCATATTTTTCAGCCCATGCTTTGCCACACATTTCTTTAAATTTATCAAATGACATGTCTGCATTTACATGATCATTATATATGTGCTTTAAATTTGTTTCATCCTGCTTGAAGATAATAAGTAGATTTGCATTATCTCTTATTAGTTGTTTTGGAATTTTGCTGTAAGTTTGGCCAATATAAATGCTATCAATATTATAATGTCTCCCCATGGCAAAATAACTTCTAATAGTGTCATGATTTTCACAAGATACATCATCGAATATAAATATAGAAAATGGTTTAGCCTCGTTTGGCTCCATTATAGTTTCACTAGCATTAAACTTGTAGAAATTAACTTCAGGCACACTTGCGAGTACCTTATCCAATAATTGGTATTTGGGTTGTTGCAAAGATTTGGAAAAGATATAAATGTTGTTGAAACGTAATCCTTTAGGATTTGTTATTAAGTTAAAAACCACATTCGTCTTTCCACAATTTGACGGTCCAGTTATTAAACATCTTATTGTGTTTGGCAGTAGTTCACCATGTTTTCCATGATTTAACTTGTCGTTGTCAACTGTTAATTCATCAATATTATTAATAAAAAATCGATCCTTTTGTTGCACAATCTCCATCTTGTCTAAAGGTTAAACACGTAATGAGTTGAAAAATTGCTACACCAAGTCTTTTGTAGGGATCCAAGAGTCTTCACTTTTATCAAATCCCAACCAACGTACTTTAACCTTATCCTTTTTTCTTTGTAAAATTTTTTCAACAAGATATACATCGCCGACTGATGATTTTAACAACTCATGTCCGTAGAATCCACCTTCGAGTAATTCACCCTTGTTGTCCTTTAAGATGTAAGTTTCAGGTATTGTTGGTTGCACTTTATAGATTGTAAACACTTCATTAGTCCAGTTTGGCAGATATCTTTTACTAAATACTCCTTTGTACTTACTTATACGAACTTTATCATCAACTTTAAATGTTTTAGGCTGCATTTTTTCACGTTTAGGAGCTGTATTATTCCTAATACGTTTTAATACCACCTTAGCATTACTGCTATTTACTTGATTAGGCTTCATACCAATGGTTCGATGATACTTGTTGTTATATTCTTTTATAAGTTGCGGTAAGATATCATACCAAACATATGATCCTCGTTTGGAAAATGTTTTATACATTGCTCCTTTTAATGTTCTATTGAATCTTTCTATTATTGAAGCTTTAACTTCAGAATTTGTAGAATAATGATTTATTTTATACTTCTTCATTAAAGCTGCAAATTCTTTGTTAAAATACTCTTTCCCATCATCAGTTTGTAGATGTTTGATGTTGAATTTATTTCTTTGTATAGCCGTTTCCATAGCTTTTGTAACACTTTTACCAGTCTTGTCCTTTAGCGGTAAGGCATCAGCCACTTTAGTAAAACAGTCTATAATTGCTAAAATGTATTTGAATCCTTTATTCAACTTACTATGTGGTATCATTTCAATGAGATCGGCTTGGAAAAGATCATTCATTCCTTTTATAACTGTACTTCTTCTAGGGAATTTTCTTCTTGCTGGCTTATGAAGTTCATTTACAATTTTATTTTTTAAGTCTTCCATCTTCAGTTGTGTCTTTTACATCGCTTGTAAAGATACTGATCTCTAGAATGGTTTATCCTCTTTTATATACGGTTAGGATATAGGTCAAGGCCATTTTACGTTGGTGTAAAAAAGAGGGAACATGACATTGGGCTTGTCATGTCCCCTCTTCTTTACGAAAGGAAAAAGGAAAAAGGTAAAGGACGAAGAAAAGGTTTACTGATCAATAGGGATTAGGGAATAGTGGCCGAATGGCAATGTGTTGATGTTATTTTCAAGAATGTGGCGTTTATCATCCTTATAACTTAATGCCCACTTTGTTTGTTTTACACTATACAGTATATGGTTGTAGCTTCTGATGGTGTTGAATGTTGCGGTTGTTTCCACATTTTCAAATAAACATCTCTTATAATGGTCAAACTGTACTTTCTTCTTTAGATATGAAGTCTTGATGCCTTTGGCTTTCTTCACCACTTGATGTTCATCCTTTTCACTGATGTACAGTTGGAATGAGTACAGTTTGGACATTAAAGCGACAACTTCTTCCATTGGTACACCATTTGTTTCGTCTTTAAACTTGCCCAACACCTTTTTATTTCTATTGTAGTCATAGTTGGGATGATCTTTAGGATAATCTGAAAAGTCAAAGTCAGTAGTATATACAAAAGTACGTAGATCTTCATACATGTCTTCTGTTCTTATCCAATAAATGAAAGCATCTGTATCCATATATGCTATCCCGATGTTTTCTCTTCCATAAAACTTCACCATCTTGTTGTAGTGAAAGTCATACATGTGGGTTTTAGAAATATCCAAAATAGACATTCCCACATATAGAGGACGATCCATTGTTATTGAGATTTTGTTCATGGTAACAGCTACAAGATTCTCGTTAATAATTATACTCGTTCCAAAGTTTGGTTTTTGTACTAATTTTTGCAATTTTGCCGGATTGCTAACTAATTTTACATCTTTATGTTTTCTTTTGTTTTCCAACGTTTTGCCAAATATTGAATTATTCATTAATTTGAAAAAGTCCTTTTGAAAAGCGGATGTTGCTGCAGTCCTTCTTCTTGTGTTGTTGTCGATGTATGGTTTTAACCAACAAGATTGATTAAATTGTATTGCTCTATTGATTCTTGTTATTTTCAATCCCAGTTCTATTGCTTGCTGTATTGTCCAATAATGAGCTACATATCTTGACTTGTTGGTTAACGTCATCATTAATTTGGGCCATCTACCAGTTGGTGATATTTCCGTCTTTGGCAATAGTGGTAAATCGTAGTGGTGGTCATGCAGTTGTTCAGGATATTCAAAGTCCACATCCAAAATGTAACCAATGTCTCCATCTTTGGGTATGTCCATTATATTGCCTATCGAATCTGGGTTCGCCCACTTAAAATTACCATATGGAAGAGGATTTGACATAGCCCATCCATATAGGTTATTTGCGTCAAAATAACCTAAGAATGTTGTTGGTTGTGACGCATCGAAGTTTGGGAGATATTTGTTATTGGCTTTTACATGTCTAGTTACACTTTGTGTCAATCCTCCACGAACACCTGACTCTATCATCAAAACCATATCAATATCTGTAATAAGTTCAAGCCTACACTTTGTTTCTTTCAGCATAGCTTGCCATGCTAGTCCAGGTGATGTATAAGAATGAAGTGGGTCCAATCCATATGCTTCAAAACAGGTATCTCTAAATTCTTCCATTATGTCACAAAGTAAAGTCACATCTAATTTAACATAAAAGTCGGAATATTCTCCCAATGTTGTCATTCCTAGTTCATTCCATACTTTACAAGCGTGTTGATAGTCCTCTTCACTGATGTCCTCTTCATACAACTTACTCTTGAAGGCTTCTCTTGGCGGAAGTGATGTTTCTTCAAATTTTTCCAAACAATCGATGTAATCATAGGGAAAAACACCTTTGCGGAGAACCAAATCCAATTTATCTTTACTTACAATCTTCATTGTTTCTATTAAATTTTCTTTCTTTAAGTTTTCAGTAAGTTTACTCAAGCTAGATGGCATAAAACGGTAAGAGTCTAGAAAACGTAACTTCATATTTCCAATTGTTTTACTAAAACTAATAAACTTTTCAGTAGTTTCCGCTATCACATCGATTTTTCCATCATCTCGTCCCAATTCCGGTATAATAAAATGTGTATCATAACCACTAAGGTTATGCAAAATTACAGGTATAAAGTTGCGAATTTGATAGTTAATATTACATCTGTTACATGCGGCACCTCTATAATAACCTGTTAGATGGTCATGATCACGTACCTTGTGATTTTCCAAAGTATATTCATTTTTACATAAATAACAATGGGTCGAATTTTCATACTGAATCTCTTTTTCTTCATCCATCGGTATCATTGGTACAATATCACTATACAATTTTTGTACATTTTCTGCTATCGAATATAAGTGGTCAAGGAAAATTTTAGAAGCATTTTCACCGCGATATATGACAGGTTTTGAAGTTAGATCATATTTATTTAAATGATCTTCTGACAGTGTAGATTTAATTAATAAACAAAAACTGTTTGGATCATGCATTTGGTACTTAACACTTTTCTTGGCTTCATCATCATTATTTTCAATAGGAACAAGTGTAGATTCAAAATCCGCATAAACAACAATGGGAATACGGTACTGATGAGATATCTTCTCAAATTTTAGCTCGGCCTTATCTGGTGATGGTAACATTATTTTTGCTTCATAGTTGTTGTTACATAGTTTTTTATGCTCTTGTAACCATTCTTTTCCATTTCTTCTTTCTTGTTGAAAATTGAAACATCGTTTGCAAATTATCTTCTTATGTCTAGTTTTACACAGTTGGTTATTAACAAGAGTTTCAAACTTTTTGATCCATACATAGTGTGAAACATCACCTCTTGTAAGTAATAGCAAGTCCCTATGATCCGGTAATTCATTCTTTACCACACGCAATGGAAACACTTTATTTGAACTGTCCAAACCGAAAACATTGACAGTTGTTCCAGGGTTTTGTTTTTCAAACTTTGAGATGTCCTTTAAAGCCACTGGGTAAGTCAATCCTTTGAAATTATATTTATATCTGTGTGTTTCATATTCTTGACTGGGTCTATCCGCATGGTGAGGTGGTACAAATTTTGCCGTCATTGCATATCTAAAACATTCCATATCTTCATTTTGAACATTTATGCACGATTTGGTGTCTGAAATTTTCTTTGGGAGCGGAATATAACTGCTACCCCTTAATCCGTAGCCGTGTTTATGAACTCTGATATCCATACCCTCAATACTAACCAAACTCCAACCAGATCCTCTGCCTTCATGTTCTTGAATTTTTGTTAATATCTCTTCTAAACAATCTTCAACTATTGAATTAATATCTGAACTTGCCATGATGGTCTGGTTTTTTGTTATGAATCCTCTTGGTGACCTTTCTCCTTCTACATTAATAAACATAGCATGTAGTAATATGCTAAATTTAATGAAGTTTAGTCTTCTTAATTCTTCTGTGAGTGTTCTCCTTGCAATTGTACGCACTTCCTTAAAAAACTGCTCCAATTTCAATTTTTCATTTTGAATTTTGTGGTGCATTACTACTTTACCTTCTAAAGCATATACTTTTAAACTTGGTATAGCATTCGAGGGTCCTGCTAATGATTCTTCTTGTTGTTCTTCTTGTTGTTCTTCTCCATATCGTTTTAAATCTTCATATTCGGTTTCTGTTACATCTTCATTATTATTATGGAATAACTCTTTGTGTATTTCTAGTAGAATATTATCATGAAAGGTTTCTAAGCAAATTACACATTGATGCATCTTGTTGATGTTTACTCTTTGAAATTTAGCAGCGAAATGAAAAGATTCTCTACTGCTCCCTTTTTATAACCTCCCAGTTGTAGTGGGGAGGGGGAACGGTAAGATTTTTAGTGAGATGTTAAAAATAGTAGGTTAAGACTAAAGCTGAAAAGTAATGATTAAAGCCTATATTTTCTTCCAATTGCAAATACTCCACATATGCCTCCACCCATAGCCATAACAGATCACTGTTACGCCAATATACACCAAAGGTGGGTCTATCATCAACTAAAATTGGAGATGCTATGTTTACTAATCTTTCATTTCACCACGACACTCTTATATAGGCAAGTCAATGAGTGGGGGTTTCTTTTAATAATAAAGTTTTATTAAAAGAAAATAATTTAATTCCGTCTTTACTACAATATTACTCCTAATTAGAGCTTTCCAATGATGTATCGCTTGCCCTATTCTGGCAAACCGTTCTCAAGTTATAAGTAAATTTGTTAGCACTTGGCTGGCGGGGGGGGGGGGGGCTCGTCAAGTTCAAGGTCAAGGTCAAGGTCAAGACGTTGTGACGTCGGAAGGGGGGGGTTATGCATGAGTGGATTGAGGTCAAGGTCACCAAAAAATAATAATGATCCAAGGTGATGGAGGCGGCCAGGACCGTCTCCACCACCCTGTGTTCCTCAAACACTCCCAATCCCAACCCAAAAAGTTACGTCTTGCGAGGGATCCCAATTTTTTTTGCCCGCACGCACTTTGGCGATCCAGTTTGGTGAGCTGTGATACGGGCGGCCAGTCTCGGGCCATTTGGCACTGGGCTTGACCATGTGGTAGTTAGGGACACTGGAACAGCTAGTGCAAGACGCAACTCTAACCTCCCACCCTCTGGGAGGTCTAAACCCGCCCAAACATATTTTTGCCTGACCAAAATTAAAAAACAAAAATCAAAAACAATAGAAATATGCGCTACCTACGGCACAACGCGCATGTCCCACCCATATTTAATGAAGTTCAATCCAACTTCTTAAAGTTACATTTAAATTTAAATTTAATCTACCCATCCTAACAGCTAGCTGTGAAATGTAAAAAATTATTAGTACACAGATAAACAAACACAAACATAGATACACACACACACACACACACACACACACACACACACACCATAAACCAATACTTAAAATTAAAAACACATTTTTTAAACATAAATAATACCATAACACACCTTAATGCTAACATCGCAATGCGCAAGTTAAACCTTAAAACTAACACATCTTAAGACTAAAACCAAATAACACTTTACATAAAACCATAGACACACACACACACACACACACACACACACACACACACACACACACACACACACACACACAACTAATATTAAATAATAATAGCCTAACAACAAGAGTAACTCAAATATATATCGGCCGCTTATACATTTGAGTTGCCCCCTGAGTTCGGAACAACCATCGCGTCCGACGAATTGTTCCGAACTAACTCAGCGATAGTCGCCAAAGAGGTTCTCGGCTCACAAAGTGGTGGGGGGCCTGGAGGGGTTTGAGGGGCGCGGAACTTTCCAGTAAGGTCAGTGGAAAATCCCCAACGGATGTGCTTTGTTACATGTGGGTCGCCCCTAACGCAGGTGGAGCCTTGTGCCTCTTAATTAGCATTAGATAACATCTAATTACATCCGCTGACAAGTACATCCGCTGACAGCTACATGCGCAGTTTTCCCCGTCGCGTGCGTGACAGCATAACTATCGCAGTTTGTTATCTGCCCTCTTCCGGCGCTTAATTATAGTTCCAACGGAAATTAATCGCCGGTACACGCAGCCTGTGGGAGGGGGCGGGGGCGGCGGCGGCGGCGGGGGGGGGGGCTTCCGGTTTCCGGTCCGGTCGGGGGGGGGGGTCATGCATGAGTAACCATCCGCATGTATATAAACGACGGGAAGCTCGCGCGCCTCCCATATAGGGAGCTGACACCCCAACGGTAAACAACCAATCCGTGAGTTCATACCACATAGTACTTTAACACACTATTTATTTTAACATTTTTATTATTTTTACACTATTTCTTAACACTATACCAGTTATTTTATATATCTTAATTTTATTTTCGTGTCGAGTTTCCATTTTTTTTTTTTTTTTTTTTTTTTTTTTTACTAAAATATGCTAATTAACATCGTGTGCAGGAAACTCACACTGATTAATTGCAGGTTCCATTCTTACACACCTGTTTCCTCCTTAATATGCAAATTACTCTCTTACTTTAACAACACTTAAACTCTAACCGCTACTTCTCGGTCATATTAATATAATTAGTGCTACACTACAGGATTTACCTGTGCAATAGTGCACGCTATGTTTCCTGCACGTCTGCAGGTAATACACCTTACACCCGTCTACTATTATACTTATTGCTACATTACACGAGACATTTCTTTCACGCCTGCAGATAATACACTTGCTAACCATCTACTATTATAATTATTGGTACACTACGAGAGACATTTCTTGCTCACCTGCAGGTTAGACACTTTACAACTGGGTACTATTATAGTTATCACTACAGCATAAGATTAAGCCGTACAGATGGCTATTGTAATCCTACTTCATCGTGCACGGACCATTTCTTGCACACCTGCACCTTATACACTTTACAACCGTCTAATATTACAATTATTGCTATGATACGGTAGTTACCTGTTCAATCACAGTTGCAGACCCACTTGCTTATCCACAGGCCAATACTTGCAATCCTACAACTGAATAATTAATTAATTAACTTCCGCTATTACCGATACTTTTCTTAAACTATCCGTCTCTTCCTCCGACTCTTGTGACCGTAGCCGCAGCCGACTGACAAATAACCGAGCTCTCCCAAACCTCGCTCTTTTATGCGGTTTTCTCGGGGAGGGGGTTGGAGGGGCGTCGCACGTGACTCATCGATCGCATAAAAAGGGGGGTTGCCGCCGCGCGCGCGCCATTTCGGTGGCGGAATCGGTCGGGTGAGGTACTATCCGTTAGTCTCTTGCGCTTTTATAACTAACGCTTGTTAATCTAAAATGTGTTTGCACTTAATATGCTAATTAGTCTTTATATTTGTGCACAGGGCATTTCCTGCACACCTGCAGGTGATACACCTTACAACGGTCTACTATTATACTTGTTGCTACAATACAAGATTTACCTGTCCAATTGGCAATTGTAATCCTACTTAGTTGTAAACGGGATATTTCTTACACACCAGCAGGTCAAACACTTTACAACCGTCTAATATTATAGTTATTGCTACAGTACAAGATTTACCTGTACAATTCACAATTGTATTCCTACTTATTCATGCACGGAACATTACTTGCAATCCTGCACCTGAATGATTAAGTAACTTCTGCGGCTACCAATATTTTTTTTTTCGCCTATATGTTTCCCCCTGCTACAACCTTTCGCGGCGCCGCCCGACAAATAACTGAGCTCTCCGAAGTTCTGTTCTTTTATGTCATCCTCTCAGGGGGAGGGGTTGGGGAAGGGGGGGGGGCCGCACAACCCCCATATAACGGGCATCGGTACCGCGCGCGCGTCATTATAGTGGCGATAGGGCAACAGTGAACAACTATCCGCAAGTCTCTAACACCTAGTCTAACACTTTTTTACTTACACTTTTTTACTCTAACATATGTTTGCACTTATTATGCTAATTAGTCTCTATATATTCAGGCACACTCGCGGGCGCCGGTCATATACTCGCCGATTGTCGGAGAGTACACATCTCCCCTTCATATATTATTATGGCTTCGCACTCTTTACAACTAAAGCTTTTACGCACAAAACATATTTTACAGAAACAATCTAACTCCACAGTTTCCAAACCGCGTACTACATTGGCTAAGCTTAAGAAATACTACAGTTTTCACCCGTTGTACTTTGCAAAACCAAGCCTGTGCAACACTGCATACTGTACTGATACTGTTTTGCACGCTGTCTTAACTAACATGCTGCAGTATCAACATTTCATTCTTGTTACACCTATTGACGACGCTATCCAATTATTCTTATTCACTATATTACCGGGTTTATATGATCGTTCTTCCTTGGACACATGTCTCATTCTACTGTATCGACTCGCACTGTAAACACCTAGGAGCTCTCCTATCATGCAACTATTATTTTAATTTAATTTTAAAAATAAACGATAACCTCCCGCGGCCCGGCGCCGCCCCTCCCAAAACCCCCACCGAGCCCCTGCGGCTCCCACTTTTTTAAAACCCCCTCCGGATGACCTTGACCCACTTCCCAAACCCATCCATCACTGTCACCCCCACCCCACACTTCCAACCCCACACCTGCCACTTCCAACCGCTGACCTTGAACTGGGCCAGGAGTGGCCAAAAGACACTACTTAAAAGAATCATTATGTTATTGTATTGTATGACTTCTTATGTTTTAAAACAGATATTTTACTACAATTATTAAAATGAGCCTGGCCCAAAGTCACCAGGCTAGGGATAGATTTTCTGCTGCATTGTATTGTCTATGGTGTTGTAACCAACTGCCGGTGACCTTGTACCATTTAGCTTAACGTCCACATCTGCAACGGCTCTAAAACTGTAAATGTTAAAGCAAAAATGTTTCGGTACATGGAAGGACCATTAGATGCTCTTAGCAAACATCCGTTCCTTTATAATTTATTTGAATCCAATAGAAGCGAAAACCAACTTTTCCCATGACTATCAATTCCTACTATAGAAATACAAAGTCAGATTTAAATTTAACTTAAAATCTATTTTACTCATTGTACATTTGATTTAGTTTAACAATATACTCTATTGGTAAATCTATTGTTTCCAGGGTCAGTAAATTACTAAATTTCCATTTTTAAGTCTGAACACATTTCTTAAATAAAACAAATATGGCAAACTATGATTTTGAAGCAAATATCCTGGAAATCAGACCATCTAAGATCTCTAAATCCTATACTCTGATATGAGTAAGGTATATTCGTATGCGTTTATGTTATGTATGTATGTATCTCGAAAACGGCTAGAACGAATTTCTTCAAACTTGGCAACGAACTTAGTTCTGGGATAAAAAAATACTTATATAATACTATATGCTACTAAAACTATTATTCCGTTATAATATTGAATTGGAATTCTAAAAATTCAACATTGGGCATATGGAGTTTAAATTCAAAACAAAAGAGTGGCTGAAAACAAAAGACTCGTAAAGCACTAACCACGTGCTCCAGTATAAAAATTTGGTTTAACACCATTAATAGAAATAATTTATTAGTTTCTTTTAATAATATTTTGTTCTGGTGATTATGATAATTAATTTAGTTAAATATAAGTCAAGTAAAATGATAAAACTAAAAAGGAGTATGCGTAATGGAAACTACATAAAAAATAAAACAAAAAGCAACTAGGGTGAGTGCACCAGTGAATGACCACCCCCCAGTGAATGACCGTTTCGTATAAAAAACATTATATTAAGCTTTACCTTTTGCCTAGCCCATCATAAACGGTCTTAAAAGTAACTTCGGATTCTGATTTGGATCCTCCCTGTCACTGGTTCAAAAAGAAAGTGTCAAACATCTGTTTGTAACACAAACAAAATTAAGTGTTCCACCCAGTTCATCTTCAAGCTTCCCCACTATAGCGTGTCGTACAAACAAGGTTAGCTGTATTCTTCATTGTTCTTTGATTATTGATTGAAACTGAAATATAATAAATGTAATTAACAGTAAACATGTTAAGGTGCAGTTCTGTACTCATTTTAATACCAAAATCATAACCAACAATTTAATTATACAGTCGGTCATTTACTGGATCACAACTATTGGTATAACCAGTGAATGACCATATCGGTCATTCACTGGATTTTGATCAATTTTCTTTAAACGTTTTGGAAACAATGTTTTCTGGCAGATTAAGTGCTAGGAAGCACTAAGAAAACATCAGAAATCATGTACGTACAATAAACCAAAATTTGACCGGGGCTTAATGTTTACGGAAATTTACTACAAGAACAATGGTCATTCACTAGAATCTCTATTTTAACGATCTGGAAATGGTTAGTGTTGTTAATATACAGGGTTCCAGCTTCGACTCTATGAGAATCTTAACAGCTTATTCGGTGGCGAGGAGGGAGAGTGGTATTAATACAATTTTTAAATACGATGTAACATGTATTTTTTGTCTGTTGGTCTGTATGCATTCTATTTTATATAAATCTCATTGTCTCAAAAACGATTATAGATAAATAAATAATACAATTTTGTAGGTAAGATTAACATTTGGTTTAAATTTCATTTTTGTATAACTTTCAGTTTCAAAATGGTGGTACTTAGAGCCTATACAATATTCTTTTTTAATTTGCAAGAAATACAATATTCACGCAATTATTGTGTGTATTTTTTGTGTGGTGGCTTTTGTCTCGATTGACCTATTTTTAACGGTCATTCACTGGTACATTCATGCTAAATAGTTGGTATTCTGATACCAATGAATGACCGGTCATTCACTGGGTAAACACCGGTCATTAACTGGTGGATAGGCGGTCATTCACTGGTGCAATGATTTATGTATGATAAATTGTATTTTTCAATACTCTGTTTTAATATAACGCATTAAGTTTTACCATTAGGAACTACAGAAGTATACAGGCAAGACATTTAAACTGTTCCCTACACTGTAGCGTAAAAGCCTGTTTTACCATGTAAGATTCAAGTGGAAACTCAACCTTAACCGGTCATTCACTGGTGCAATCACCCTATTATGAAATCAGTTTTTAACGGTAAAATAAAATCCACATGCTACCGTTTCAACAAACTCGTTCCAGAGTGCAGCACCCTTAGTCCTACATTAAAACATCCTTAAAGAGGAATGAGTGAAGCGAACTAGCTCGTCTTTAAGGAAAAAAAATCTTTCGGGCTTGACATTAAGACGTTATCAAAAATTATTTATGAACAAGTTGACCGAGCTAATGCTCGGCCCCCAGATACTCAAACATAATTTAGTCAAACCAAATTACAATTTAATCTAACCTCCACTGCTCAATCTCACAGAACCATACAAAATCACCCAAAACACTTTGGGACTTGAATCTCCGATTAAAAGAATAAAGAATAAAACAACGATCTTGGAAGTCTAATATGTTCGAAAATTTTGTGAACTGCGAGAACTCCTTACATTATTAAAATCAAATTAAAGTCATGCTTAAAGCAACAGTTTAAACTTAAACAGTAGATCGGATAAGGTATGAAATACAGTGGGGGCTTTTTGCACCAATTTAGTTTAAACGTGATCCTCAGTTTAAACCTAAGTTCAACCTAAAAGTCGGTTGCACATGCATAGTTTAAACTTACACCTCCAGCTGTTTTTAACTGAATTAATCTAGATTTTATAATCCGGTTTATCGTTTATTTGTGCAAATGGACTTGAGTAAGATTATTAATCAATGCACAATTTGATCGTAAGTTCTCGCAACAACAAAAAATATGCTTCATGGTTGTGCTTTAAATTGTTATAAGAGAAAAATAGCGTTTACTTCTAAGCTATAATGTATGGAAAAAGATACGCTTTGTTATTCTTTACATAAAGCAGACGCTGATCTAATTCTACAATTTGTCTTGTAGTTTTTCACTGCTGATAACGTGACACACAAAATCCCAGCTCAGACAAGATGGCCCATGTCCATTCCCATAACAGTTAACTTGTATAGCCCTCAGCTACAGATATACAACCACTAGACGTAATAATACTCATTGCCACTTTGTGATTTTTAGTTTTTGGCCACCTTTGAGTAAATGTATTCAATATAATGTTTTAAAAAGTTTTGTTTCTATGATCAAGATATTATTTAAAATACTATAAAAATATTATTTAAGATTTTATTATTGATATACTGTAGATGTGTTTGTATAATGAAGTAGAAGCTTATTATTTTAATTTATTTTCAAAGCTATACAGGGTGGAATAAAAGTCTGGAAAAGGTATAATATTTTGAAAAGTATTTAAGTAACAAATTAAAACTTTGAAAATTGACTTTGAGAGCCTAAGGCTACTTCCTTAAGTACTTATTGTCCTTGGACCTCTAAGGGGGGACGGTCCACAAGGAGTCAGAAGAAAATCTTAAATGTAAGCATAGGTCAATATGTACATCAAAGTAAAGGTCTCTAATAATAGAGAACAATGCCGCAAACCCGACCTCAAAAGAATGCCCTAGTCAAAAATGGCAGGCGATCAAACTTTGCATTAAAATCATGTTGCTGAAAACAAAAAATGCAATAACTCCCGATCCTCGACCTTTTGAGGTCGGGTTTGTGGCAAATTACTCAGAATGCAAAGCCCTCTAAAATGATGTATCATATGACGTAGGCCAATAAAGTTTTTCTTAAGACTTCTCTTAGGCCGTCCCTAGTGGAGGTCGTCAGGGAAACCGCATTGGGCTATGTCATATTATACAGTAGATTTTTTATATTACATTTTGGTAAATTTTTACGGAGATAATTAAATTTTATGTTGAGCAGTACGTTGCAACCGCCCGCACGCTATGAGTCTGAGCTTAAGGATAACTGGGTTGAATATACAATTAAACTTGGTATGTTGGTTTTTTTACTTAGTTTAATCATGCACTTGTTTTTAATTTTGTTATCAGAAATGTCAAAATATGGACTGAAACATGTGAAATGACACATGATAAAAGGATGTGTAGTGACACAGTGATAAATGACAAATTATGGACGCTTGTGTACTGAAACAGAGTGAAATCACACAATATGGACGAATGTAGACAGAACAAGAGTGAAATGATACAATATGGAGGCATGTGGA
Organism: Neoaliturus tenellus; assembly: GCA_030545055.2. Classification (NCBI taxonomy): domain Eukaryota; kingdom Metazoa; phylum Arthropoda; class Insecta; order Hemiptera; family Cicadellidae; genus Neoaliturus; species Neoaliturus tenellus. The sequence goes on from CM061537.1 coordinate 7,867,783, forward strand.
CTGACAGTGAGTGAAATGACACAATATGGACGCATGTGGACTAACTCAATGTGAAATGACACTGCATGGTATACCAAATTAATTCCATCCTTGTAGTGAGGTTGTGCCACAAAGATATTACACAGAAAAAAAACTTACTCTTCTCTCATACGGTATGAGAGAAGAGTAACTTTTTTCTCGTTTTTGGCCAATTTTATTAAACTATGCTTAAATATAGTGAATAAGTGTTGTTAACGACTTAAAAACTTAATTAACGGGTGCTATAAATTAATGACTGTTTTATACAGGTGGTAATAACTGTGGAAACTTAAGTAATAAACTAAATAATATTCTGAAAGTATAATAAATAATTGTATGAAAAAACTGGTAAAATGTTACTTTTTTATAAATTTACTTCACTTGTTAATTGCGAATACTTGAAATATAACATTATTGTAATTTATTAACAATATAAAAATTTATGTGAACTAGAGTTATTATGTTTATGTAGCTCTGGTGTTGCTAGAAATAGTGAATGAACTGAGGTGCATGTAATGTTCAGACGCAAGGGTATTAAAATGGCATGCAACACCATAATGAGCCATGTTGTGTTCAAGCCTTTGAGACGACTGACATTATTCATCATGAACACTGACAGTGTTCATTGAACTAGTGATCGGGAACAATCAATTGCGGGTAACAATGGGCCGATGTGCAGCCCATACAAACATACAAGATCATCTTGACGTATGAACGTTGTCTGTGGCCGATATTATTATGAATATATTATTATGAAGTTGTTAACGCTGACTGAGCTAATGTTCGGCCAACAGATACTTTAACGTAATTTAGCCATTAACCGTGTCAAACCAAACCACAATTTACTTTAACCTCCAATGCTCAACCTTACAGAACCTTATAAAACCATCCAAACACTTTGGGACTTAAAAACTAAAATATGTTTAATATGGATTTTCGAAGTCTAATATTCTTGAAAACATCGTAAATTACGAGAACTCCTTACATTTTATAATTTAATTAAAACCATACATAAATCAACAATTTAAACTTAAATTGATTCTAAATAGATTGGATAAGGAGCAAAATAAAAAGTGTAAGATAATCACTCGATGCACAATTTGATCGTAAGTTCTTGCAACAACGAAAACTGTCTTCTTGGTTGTGCTTTAGAATTTTATAAGTGAAAAATAGCTTTCACTTCAAACCTATAATGTATGGAAAAGCGACCCTTTTTTTATTTCTTTACATAAAGCAGACGCTCATCTAATTCTACAATTTGTCTCGTAGTTTTTCTCTGCTGATAATGTAACACACCAAATCCCAGCTCAGACAAGATGGGCTCATGTCCATTCTCATAACAGTTAACTTGTGTGGCACTCAGCTAGAGAAATACAACCCACTTGTAGTAATACTCATAATACCTATGTGCTATTTAACATTTGGCCAGCTGTGAGTAAATTTATTCGAAATAATGTTTTAAAAAGTTTTGTTTCAATGATCAAGATACTATTTAACTACATTACTTTTTCTTAGATATGTTTGTGTAATGAAGTTGAAGATTAGTATTTTAAGTTAATTTTAACGCTATATTTCTAAGTTGTACAGTTGAATTTTTATTTAGAAGCAGTCAAGATTAGGTTTACTAGCTTTGACGTTGAACTTCTTTTATGAGTGACAAAATCATGTGTGTCCTGTCAATTATGTAATCTTTGCTTATCTTCGAAACATATACAAAATGTACATTGGCAGTTTGTTAGTTTTGATTAAATTAGCACAAGTAACAGTAACATAATTATACTACGAACGAATAGGATCAGCGAGACAGTCAACCCAGTTCTACCTGTTCTAGTTAAAAATTCAATTGTACATTATTTAATAAATGGTCACCGGAAACAATCATACATTTGTCTCACATGATCAATTTTGTTTCTGTGAAGATACTTAACTTTTATCGATGGGGTGTGGATTTGTTTTTGTGGTAAATACGCTGTTTAGTTCCTAGAGTTGAAATAGCAGTTTTTTTGTTTTGTTTTTTATAAAACATGAATTAGAGAAATATTTTATTGATAAAAGTTATAAAAAATTATAATTTGTATTTGCCAAGAGAGTTTATATGGCTTAAACAAATACAGACAGTAAAAAAAATCTTGTATAATATAAAAATGTTGTGAAAAATATAAATGGAAAACAAATTGAAGCAGATGTATCATTTTAAATCATATTATAAAGAGAAGAAATAAATTCTAAGTTATTTATTTGTTTATCTTTGTTTCTACCAACCGAGATAATCTCGTCCAGAGAGCCAGTGGATGGGTCCAAGTCCATTCCCATAACTGTTAAAGACAAAGTCCCGGGACTTGAAGGCCACTCTCGACCCGGTACCGTCATCTGATCAAGGTCTAGCTTGTTGTCTTAGGACATACTTATCCTTATGTTGTATGATATCTCTAAAGCTTAATTGTTCGAGTATGACAAACCACGAACCATTTAGTTCTTCGTATCAATCATTAAATCATTAACAATCAGTAATCAGATAATAATATTATTTTTATTAAATATGGGAAGAAAACTGAAAGTTTTTTGCTGAAGGCGTAGGTTTCATGTAGATCTGAGTTTCCATCGGTTATCTGATCGTTACTAATTGCTATATTAAGACTGCGATGGTGGAAAACTTTTGGCTCAAGTTTCGACGATTGTTGGGGTAGTGTTTGTATATCCTGTCTTACCATTTAAGTGATATGTACTCCAAAGAGAAAATAGATTATACAGAAGCAGATTGACGCCTAAACTGTATTAAAATTCAGGAGCTAAAGGAGGTCATCCTTTAACCCTTTTTGTCATGCCTGGTTACATTCTACCTTAATATTTATGATAGGGGATGAAAAGATTTGGTGACTACTACAGTTACTGCTGAATTGTGGATAGAATCTACAAATACATCGCTTGAAACTTGGCAATAACTCCAACGAGGAAATGTGTACCTTTTAACTGTTTGAATTGCTTTACGTAAAATTACCTGAAATTACCTATTCCTTCACTGAGACCAGCAGAGCCGGTGGACCGCAACCTAAAATGACTTCCTTGATGGAAAACTTAACTATTTACAAATTGCGTTCATGGCTGTTGGATGTTTGTTAGATACCTGCAGTATATTCCCCCAGGTATTCCTGTAAACTGTAGAGAGGCTTGGTCCTAACCACTTTTTAAACCTGGCGGCGAAGCAACTTGGTGGCAAGGTCTTCATCGTTCCCGGAGGGTGACTAAAAATCTTTATAGGCATTGTGGGGAAGGCGTCCTTAACTTTGGTGGGTGTTCGATAGGGCATATCAAGGTCAGCAATTCGTCTCGTCTCTTATCCATGGAGGGTCTCTCTTCTAGGAAATTTTTGTAGATTGGAATGAATGTACACAGCACTGAGGTATACATTGTGGCTATATCTATATATATATAATTCTGTAAGCGATATTTCTTGAGCAAAATTGTGAGCGTTATACAGATCGCAGAAAGTTGGGAGGGGTCTCAAATTAAAGGTCTCGGTCTCATGCACGAGGGAAAACTATCGGCGTGTCCATAATGTTAACAGGAAATGAAAAATCACGTAAAACGTCCTCCATAAGAATAGCATGGGGATTCGAAAAACGTCTGCTTTGTTTACATTATAACATGTGTTATGGTTAAATTTCAAAATAAGACACAGATGATAACATTGAGTGAAGATAATAAATAATTCACACTAAGAGAAGCAATCTATATATAATTCTGTAAGCGAAATATTTCTTGGGCAAAATTGTGAGCGACTTAAAACTCTACTAGGAGAGTTAACCTTACATACAAATTGACTGCTGATTTAATGTTGTTACTATAATTTATATTGTAAAAAAAAAAAAAAAAAAAAAAAAAAACTGAGCGTGTATGCAAATTATAAAATGCGTTCTGATCGTGATAGAGATGCAATGGGCGATGAATTGTGGTTGGAGAAACACCTACGTTATTTCCATTAAAACATGTTTTTGGTTTTATTTTAAGACGAAAAGTGTTAAATGATCATATTGAATGACGACGACTCATTAATTGATAATTAAAGTGTATCAGTCAGTGAAGTTTTGCTATTCTGTTAGCTGAATTTTCCCAGAAACCTTTTAGTCATTTCATAGATTGTGGGATTATAGAAGACGAGTTAAAATCACGTTCGTCTTACATACTAGAGGAAAATGCAGCAGGTAAAAACCCACAACAAAATGGGAAATATATAAGAATGATTATTTTCTGAAAGGTTCTCCTTAAAGATTCTCCATGTAGTGATTTAAAAAAAATTTTCTTTGTTTACAAAAAATCAAGAGTTTTAATTTGGAGGGACGAATCTTGACAGCAAGTGAAGATGCACTTTGAGGTGCTGTGTTTAAATTTGGTGACTAAAACATGAAAAAAATCTGACAGGAGCTAAAAATTAATTCAATTTTAGGACAAACTAGACAATGAAATGGGTATGATACAAAGTATTGAAAGTTTATTTACTCTGAAATGGGTGCTGAACATCCGTCATGTTTAGTTTTATTTTTTTCATTGCCGCTTTTCTACGTTATATTATTAAAAAGCCGTCATAGCTCAATTAAGGGACTATGATTTCTTTCAAAACTTCTTTTTCATAGATCGATATAAGTTGAACAACAGACAAAATAGAGCATTTCCAAACTGGTGACCTAATAGTACAGGATTGATAAGAGTACTTGAGGGCGAAGGGTCTGTTCATACGGCATTGTAAAAATATTATATTCCGCAAATTAAAATTAAATTTTCTGGAAACCTTCGTAGTGGAAGAAATTGTCATACGCTATGGTTCATGCTATTTTAATTTTATGATTAGGGGCTTTTGCCCCTATGAGCCACTAGTATTGTCATAATACCGGTGGTAGAAAAAAGAGGCCTTTAAAATTGTTAAGATAAAATATTAAATTTTTAATTTGCCAATTCTTATGGTATTGTTCAATGTAGTAGATTCATCAGTTTTGAGATATTTAACTTTAAAAACTTAAAATATACGCCATTTTTAAAATAAACTTTGAAAAATATCCTTTACGTGAAAATGGATGTAATAAAGGTTTGTTCCAAATTTGAACTTAATACAATCATCCGTTAGTAGTGCAAATTTGAGGATGCTGGCTCAGTTCAAGGTCACCTGAGGGATGACGTCATCGAGGTCAATGACCTCACCGATGACGTCATCGATGACGTCATCGATGACGCAATCGATGACGTCATCACCAATGAAGTCACTTCCATGACGTCACACCCATGACGTCACAGAAATGACGTGCTGATGACGTCACCACCCATTACATCATCAATATGACGTCATCGACACCACTGAGGTCAAGGTCACGCCGAAATTTAAAATTTTTTGGCACTTTTGCCGTTTCTCGCACTACGCTCCGAGTTTCAGTCACATTCCCCGTGACCTTGACGACTTGGAGCGAATTTGCGACGAGAAACGGCAAAAGTGCCAAGTTAAACTTGAGTTTGCGACATGACCTTGCCTATATGGCCAATAGGTGACCCCTCAGGTGACCTTGAACCAGCACAACACCCCCAAATTTAATATTACTGTGACTTTGAAAAATTTAACAACGGAGTGCCGACACCGACGCGCACCCTACGACAGCCGCCGAGCGACTGATCTTCAGACTCTGTGTACTCTAGGTATATCAGCTCAGGAGACTAAGACTCTAAACTGTCAGGAATGGGAGTAACTAACTGAACTTTGCAAGGAAAAGTCATTTCATCCAATATTTTAAACAAATCCTCATCAGTAAAACTTATATTAGTCTGTTTGGTATAAAACTTAGGGTGTCCGCGCAACAATTTACGCCACTTGGCTAAAGTTGAAACCCGCTTGACCTTGAGCGGTGGACACTGAGCAACTAATAAAGACTTAACACGGCTAAGTTTCTTACCTAAACTGTCCTGCGACATGGCTTCCCTTCACAAAAGTCCGCACAATACTGAGAGACTGTTGGTAGCGCATGAGTCAAGGGAAAAGTGGTGGGGGAAATAGCAGGAGTGGGGGAAGGTCATAGTGGTGGGGGAAGGTGAGGTTGTACGCCGGAGTATCGCATCACTTAACCATGAGCTGTCCTACAGTCAACTCACTGTTCTCTCGGCCCGAGGTGGCACTAGAAGAAACTTTACTGTACAGCTTAGGCTGTGAGGGGCAAGGAAGAAAAGTCAAAGTAGAAGTTCTGTTAAACTCTAAGGTGAAGAGAAATAAAGTAATTGTAATCTTGCAATCCCCAATAACTCTAGAGAAATACCACTTTATAAAACGACACCTCACTCTTAGGCAAAACGAATTGTAAATGGAAAAGATCACAGTAAAATTAATCTAACATAAAATTTGGACGGGACACTCATAGCGATACCACGTGGTGTGCAAACGCCACCCTAAACATTACAAGTTATGTTATTGAGCACCTTTGGTATGATAACCGACGTGCTAGAGTTAAAGTGTGATGACCTTGAGTCAAAACACAGAAATACTACAAGTCGATATTGTCCCAGAGTTAAAGTGTATTGACCTAGATTCAAAACTTGTAAAAATACTTACATGTATAGAGTTGGAGAACAGCGATGCTTACCGCATGCAAGCCTGAGACACACTGGTTGAGCACCGTCGTGTAGCATAGGGACTCGACTATGGTGGGGGTACTGCCAATACTTAGAGTATAAGTGTAGTGGGTGACTTTGAACCAGACTTATAGTAGAAGTGTAGTCGGTGACCTTGAACCACCCCAGAGGGGCGGACCCCCCCCTTCTTCCTCGTCTCCATTTTTTGGGGGGCGGAACCCCCCCCCCCCCGAGGGGCGGACCCCCCCCCTGGTCTCCATTTTTTGGGGGGCGGAACCCCCCCCCCCGAGGGGCGGCCCCCCCCGTTCTCCATTTTTTGGGGGGCGGACCCCCCCCCCAAGGGGCGAGCCCCGCCCCCGCCCCATGCCGGTCGCCTCCGCCCCATGACGTAGTGACGTGGGGCGACCGGTGGGGATATAAGGCGGCCCGGCCACAGCCGCCTCGCAGTCCGCTCCCGAGCGTTGAACGTGAACGATCGGGACGGACCGCTATGGGCATCACTAAACACTGAAAGGCGCCTTCACTGTTTAGCGAAGTCTAATGTAACTTTAAGACTTGTATTAGTTTTAAGACTTGTATTAGTTTTAAGATTTGTATTAGTTTTAAGACTTGTATTATTTCTAAGATATTGCGCTTGCGTTCTGGTGTTAAGAATTGTTTTATACTTGTAACCTATGTGTTTAATGTGTATAAGCTTGTTCCAGCATTTACCATGTTGAGCTCAACTCATCCCGTAAGTGTATTATATTACAGAATGTTATTACAGAATAAGTACTCCCCCTTGAGCTTGTTTCACAGCTCAAATTAAATTTAAATTCAGGGAACGGGAGTAGGCCCCCGTGTAAAATTATTTTATACCAACGTTAGCATGGGTCCTCTCAGGCATGCAAAATTGCGGCTGGGTTGGGAGCCGGTCCGTTTGTACGCTGGCAGGCAAAATTGCGGCGGCCTCTGCACTCGGACCGAGGACGTAAGCCACTAGGGTTGTCCTCAACCTCTCTCAAAATTATGTAAATGAAACTTTGTTAGCTATTTGAGTTTTTGTCCCCAAACTTATTCTGTAATACTTCTTTATATGTGTTTATTTATTAATTTATTCTGTGTTATATTTATTTAATATGTATACGCTTGTTTTAGCACTCCCCCTTGAGCTTTTGTCACAGCTCAAATTAAATTTTAAATTTAGGGAACGGGAGTAGGCCCCCGTGTAAAATCATTTTATACCAACATTAGCATGGGTCCTCTCAGGCATGCAAAATTGCGGCTGGGTTGGGAACCGGTCCGTTTGTACGCTGGCAGGCAAAATTGCGGCGGCCTCTGCACTCGGACCGAGGACGTAAGCCACTAGGGCTGTCCTCAACCTCTGTTTCCCTTCTGGAAACTCAAAATTATGTAAATGAATTTTTGTTAGATATTTGTGTTTTTGTCCCCAAGGCCCCCGAACATTCGTGGTTCGCCATGGATGTACGGGGGCCGAAATTTTTTAATGTTCGTGTGGCCTTGACCTAGTAACGAGTTATAAAAATTTATTGCATTGCTAAACTTAAATATTAAAAATAGGGAACGGGAGTAGGCCCCCGTGTAAAATCATTTTATACCAACGTTAGCATGGGTCCTCTCAGGCATGCAAAATTGCGGCTGGGTTGGGAACCGGTCTGTTTGTACGCTGGCAGGCAAAATTGCGGCGGTCTCTGCACTCAGACCGAGGACGTAAGCCACTAGGGCTGTCCTCAACCTCTCTCAAAATTATGTAAATGACTTTTGTTAGCTATTGAAAAAGTTATTTGTTAGCAATGCAGTAAATGCTTAAAACTCTTGCGTGGTAAAGGTCAGACAACATTGGATGTTTTCTGTTGTCATAGTTGGGTCTCTTTGAAGGCTTCAGCGATGACAACCTAGATGCCCCAGGCGGGGCTTTATTTTTTTAATATTTTTTAATGACCTTGACCTAAATACAGTAGTTTTCAAAACTTCTAATGGTTAGTTATTACTAACATACAAGTCTGCTGTTGTCCATAGTTGGGTCTCTTAGGAGACTACAGCGATGGCAACCTAAATGCCCCAGGCGGGGATTTATTTTTTAAAGTTTTTCCGTGACCTTGACCTAAATATAGTAAAGACTGCCCCTGCATCTTTGCCCCCCCCCCCGCCCCCGCCCCCGCCCCTCTTGACTTAGAATATTTCCGTAGATGTAAATGAAGTACCTACAGGTTTGAGCCAACACTTAGAAAATTTTACTTTTTACTTTTTCTGAGACACTCAGACTTAGAGTAGAAGTGTAGTTGGTGACCTTGAACCACCCCTGAGGGGCGAACCCCCCCCCCTTCCCCCCCATCTCCATTTTGTTGGGGGCGAACCCCCCCCCGCCCCCGCCCCCGCCCCTCTGGACTTAGAATATTTCCGTAGATGTAAATGAAGTACCTACAGGTTTGAGCCAACACTTAGAAAATTTTACTTTTTCTGAGACACTCAGACTTAGAGTAGAAGTGTAGTTGGTGACCTTGAACCACCCCTGAGGGCGGACCCCCCCCGCCCCCGCCCCCGCCCCCACCCTCGCTCCCGCCCCTCTGGACTTAGAATATTTTCGTAGATGTAAATGAAGTACCTACAGGTTTGAGCCAACACTTAGAAAATTTTACTTTTTACCTTTTCTGAGACACTCAGACTTAGAGTAGAAGTGTAGTTGGTGACCTTGAACCACCCCTGAGGGGCGAACCCCCCCCCCCCGGGGCGGGGGTCCACCTCCGCCCCGCTCCCACCCCTAAGGGGCGACCGGTAGGGATATAAAGCTTCCAGGTTGCACGCGCTTCTCATTCACGCTCCAGCTTTCGTTGGAAGTGGCTATCCAAGAGCTCATTCTTAAGAATACCGGTTACCAAAAATGTCTCGTCGTATACCTTATAAACCTTCGTACTATAATCTGATCGGTATTAATAGTATTACAGACAATGAGAAGAAATTGTATAAAAAATTTTGTTGTTTACTTGACAGAACGCAAACACTACCGCCAAATACTTTCACCTACAAGCTACCCCTGATAGACAAGGATGATGTATGCAAACTAACATCAATTCAACTGAAATTGTTGGAAGACAAAATTCTTGTTTGTGTGAGAGAAGTGTTTCATAATGAATATTCAAAAAGATTGGCTTTTGACTTTATTAAGGAACATGCAGGACGTGAAACAAAACAGTATCCAGGACTATATTATTTACATCTTTTTGAGAATGGAGCAAGTGTAACGGTAGAAATAAGTATCAAATTAATGTAATTCCCCCTACCAAGCTCATAAGGAAAAGTCATATTGAAATACATGTTGTGTACGGCTGTATATGAGTGTTTGGCGGAATAAAATGTGTTAAAGTAGGACTTGGATTTGATCGAGGTTGTGTAGAACAGAGCGGGGGATAGATCACTTTGCAGCAATGGACTAGCATGCTGCTTAGTGGTCTATCCCCCGCTCAAAGGGTATCTTTACGTGACCTTGACCCACATAAATGCAGGACTCGGACAAAGCTGGTTTAACGGATAATGAAATGGACTTGCACGCCTACGAAACATTGGAGTCATCATCGGAGTCTGAAATGGAATTCCAACTTGAAATTGAAGAAGAACAAGACACTCCTCATCGTCCAATAGATAGGATGTTAGTTGCCAGAAGACTTATGTATTGTCAGCGCTACCTATTTCGTGATGAGGATGATTCCGACTCTGATGGTGATGTTTCACCCTTGTAAGAAGTTTTAACAAAAAGTAAATAAAAATGTGAGCGGGGGATAGAGCACTTTGTAGTAATTGATGCTGCTTAGTGCTCTATCCCCCGCTAAAATAATAATTCCAAATGACCTTGACCTACATAAACTTGTTCAAACAGACGTCTTTGAAAAAACTTGTACAAATTAGTGGATTTAGACCAAATATCATCGATTTATCAAGCCTGCTGATAAATGTATTAAAAATGGTTGTGAAAAGCCAAATTTACCACATGATTGATAACCCGGATCTACATGACGTCACTTTCCCCCACCTTTCTGTATCGGATATAAAGGGACCCTGTGAGCGCGCTGCTCATTATTGCGTGGACATTCGCAGAGTGTACATTCAAAGCCAAACTGTTTGAAATGGCTCTTTGCGACATTTGTGGGGAAATCTTTCAAGACGAAGATCTTTTTACCCTACACAAAGAATTACATGAAAAAGAAGATGGAAAAGAAGATATTATCATCGATGAAATAGACTTAGACTCAATTGACCGGTTTTTGGAAGAGCACCAGAAGCAGATGGACTACTGGGACAGCTATCTACAGCAAATGCAAAGAAGAAGACCTAGTGTGATCCAATTTGCTGGTGCTGGACCATCCAATACTCGAAGACCTATTGAAGAAGAAGAGGATATGCAAGAAGAGGATATGCAAGAAGAGGACATGGAAGAAGAGGACATGGAAGAAGAACTGGAAGATGTGAGACAACTGCGCACCACAGCCTTGCCAGGACCAGTTGTAACACATTTCAAAATTAATAATGTTCAATTGGAACTGGAAACATTCATAACCCAGGCTAAGGAACTTGTTGGTCGAACCTTGAGGGAAGAACTACAAAGATTAAATTTTATTAAATTTGGAATGGTGTTAGAGGCTATGTTTAACAATACTGATGGTGAAACTGCATTGAGAGCGTTCATTACCAAAAACCGAACCCTTACCTTTACCTCCAACATCGATGATATTATTGAAGAATGCTTGGAGGAACTTATAACAAAACTTCAAGAACATGAAGGAAGAGGATCTGGATGGACTTTGTCATCAATTGAAGGTATGGATGTAAGGGTTCATAAGCATGGATATGGTTTAAGGGGTAGTAGTTTTATCCCTCTACCAAAGAAAATCCAAAACACTAAATCGTGTAGGAATGTGCAAAATGAAGGTAATGAATGTTTCAAGTATGCAATGTTAACTAAGTATGTTAAAGATAATCCTTGTAGAGTTGGTAGAGAATATTACGAGAATGAACACCGCTACAACTTTCAAGGCCTCACCTACCCAGTTACTTTGAAAGACATTGACAAATTTGAAAAGAGAAATCCTGGCGTTTCAGTCAATGTTTTTGGTTTGGATGATTCGAACAACGTTTATCCTTTGCGGGTAGTAAAGGTTGAGCAGAGAAACCACACGGATTTGCTATTGATAACTAAGGGAGAAAATTCCCATTATGTATGGATAAAGGACTTTGTAGCCTTGGTATGGAATCAATTATCAAAACATAAACGTAGGTTAACAGTATGTAAAAGATGTTTCTGTTTCACATATAAAGAACTAAGACGTGGAGGATCTGAATGGATGACGGAACACAAAAGACTCTGTAACGAGAATTATGAAGTGAAGGTTAGTCTGCCACCACCATCTCGAGCGTTTATCCAATTCAACAAAACAATCCACCAATATCGTATTCCACTGGTCATCTACGCAGATTTTGAATCTACGTTAATACCACAGGAGCTGCCGGACGGTGAGGTGACTAGAAGAACAAAATACCAGCTGCACCAGCCCAATAGTTTTTGCCTATTGGTGAAGTCAACCTTGTCTGAGAACCAATTGCAAGACTATGGTTTAACATCCACTCCAATACTCTACCGTTGGGAAGAAGCCGCTAAGTATTTTGTAGACCTGTTGTATGACATTGCTGAAAAGGCGCAACGCTTATACGGTAATGTCGTACCTATGGAACCTTTAAACCAAAATCAACAAGAAGAATACAACGTAGCGACAAGATGTTATTTATGCAAGAAGACCTTTAGTGAAGAAAACCAAAAAGTAAGAGACCACGATCATCTGACAGGGTTATACAGAGGAGCTGCTTGTAATTCATGCAATATAAATTACAAACTGCCAAACTTTATTCCTGTTGTTTTACACAATCTTAGCGGCTACGACTCCCACTTTATTATCCCAGAGTTAGGAAGAGATGATGGTAAAATTGATGTTCTTGCTACAACATTGGAAAAGTACATCAGTTTTTCAAAAACAGTAGGTAAAATTAAACTTCGCTTCGTAGACTCTTACAGATTTATGCCATCTAGTTTAGCCAAATTGTCAGAGAACCTAAGAAGAGAAGACTTAAAAGAAACAAGCAAAATTGTACCTGAAGATAAATTGGACCTAGTATTGAGGAAAGGAGTTTTCCCCTATGATTATATAACATCTACAGAAAAGTTTGAAGAAACCAGTCTGCCACCGATTGAAGCCTTCAACAGCAAACTAAACGAAAGTGAAATCTCCATTGAAGACTACAATCATGCTTGTAATGTTTGGAACCAACTAAACATTCAAACCTTAGGGGAATATTCTGACTTTTATATAAAATTGGACGTAACTCTGCTGTGCGATGTGATGGAAGAATTTCGAAACACCTGCTTCTCCGCCTATGGACTGGACCCTCTACACTCGTACACATCTCCAGGATTAGCATGGCAAGCTATGCTAAAGTCAACCAACTGTCGATTGGAACTTCTAACAGATATTGATATGGTGCTCATGATGGAATCTGGTGTACGGGGCGGTTTGACACAAGCTGTAACACGTCATGTAAAAGCCAACAACAAGTACATCCCAGGTTTCGACGATACACAACCATCACTCTACCTTGGCTACTTTGACGCGAACAACCTCTATGGTTGGGCAATGTCAAATCCGCTTCCGTATGCTGACTTCAAATGGATCGACCCTGCCACCTTCAATGACATCTCACAGATTCCAAAAAATGGTCCAAAAGGCTATATCTTGGACTGTGATTTCGAATATCCTGAGCACCTTCATGACTATCACTACGACTTGCCTCTCCTAGCGAAGACTGAAGTTTCACCGACAGGGAGATGGCCAAAATTGATGATGACCTTGAAGAATAAAGATCGGTATGTGGCTCACTACTGGGTAGTTCAACAAGCTCTTGAATTAGGTCTACGTATAGTGAGAATTCACAGAGCAATTGAATTCACCCAGTCTTGTTGGTTGAAACCATACATCGATTCCAACACTACAAGAAGAGCTGCAGCGACTACAGCATTTGAAAAGGACTTCTACAAATTAATGAACAACGCCATCTTTGGGAAGACTTTGGAAAACAAGAGAAAACACAAAAATGTAAAATTAGTAAGTGACCCTAGAAAATTGGAAAAATTAGTTCAAAAACCAAATTTCGGAACATCCATGATTATAAACGAAAATCTAGTTGCAGTCAGTATGAAGAAAACAACAATAGTGATGGATCGTCCGTTATACATCGGTATGTCGATTTTGGATATAAGTAAAACCCTGATGTATGATTTCCATTATAACAAAATGGTTAAACACTACGGAAGGGACAACATCGGAGTCGCATACATGGATACTGACGCATTTATCTACTGGATAATGACCTTAGACATGTATGAAGACCTAAGGACTTTTCCATACAAAGAAGACTTCGACTTTTCTGACTATCCGAAGAACCACCCAAATTATAATGAAAAGAATAAAAAAGTAATTGGAAAATTTAAAGATGAAGCAAACGGAATGCCATTAGAAGAAATAGTAGCACTAATGTCAAAATTGTATTCATTTAAGATGTACAACGAAAACAATAGACCGACAGTCAAGAAAGCAAAAGGAGTGAAGACATCTTATTTGAAAAAACATGTGACATTTGACCACTACAAGACCTGTTTGTTTGAAGATACTACCATCTCGGCCACATTCAACAATATCCGAAGCTTTAAACATCAAGTCTACAGTGTAACTGAAACTAAAAAAGCACTGTCAGCTCGGGATGATAAAAGACATATTATGCCCGACAAAATTCATACTCTTCCTTTTGGCCACTACTCTCTAAACTCTATCGACTAGTAACCTATTCTTCGTCCTTCTACAACTTCGACCTTATTCCTTTCTCCTTCCGTAAAAAAATGGGGAACACGGCAAGTCCAATGCCGTGTTCCCCATTTTTTACACAAGTTTGGATGACCTTGACCTATATAAATGATGTGAATATTTAAGACAACATTCATTGTGATTATACATGTGATACATGAAACATTCAAACCTGCAATATGAAGAACTTGAAGCAAGAAATTGTCAACGAACTTCATAAACCTGCAAGAAGAAAGTTTCCACGAATAAATACAGTGATAAAAGGAATAAATGATATATATCAAGCGGATTTAATCGAAATTATTCCTTATAGTAAACAAAATAGAGGATTTAAATACATATTAACTATTATTAATTGTTTTTCAAAAATGGCAGATGCTTTACCTCTAAAAGATAAAAGTGGCAAAAGTGTTACAAAAGCAATGGAAACAGCTATACAAAGAGACAAACATACTATAAAACATTTACAAACCGATGATGGAAAAGAATATTTCAATAAGGAATTTGCAAATTTAATGAAAAAACACAACATTAACCATTACTCAACCAATTCAGAGGTAAAAGCATCAATAATTGAAAGATTCAACAGAACTTTAAAAGGTGCGATGTATAAGATGTTTTCTAACAGAGGATCGCACGTATGGATTGATATGTTACCAAAACTTATAAACGATTACAATAACAAGTTTCATAGAACTATCGGTATGAAACCAAGCCAGGTTACTAATAAAAAAAAAAACTTGTATTAAAACGTATAAAAATGAATACTAAACCAAAAGTTGAAAAACTAAAGCCTAAAAGGTTTAATGTTGGTGATAAAGTCCGAATAAGCAAATACAAAGGTGTATTCAGTAAAAGATATCTTCCGAACTGGACAAATGAGGTATTTACCGTATTTAAAGTGCAACCTACAGTACCAGAAACTTACATTTTAAAAGATAATAAAGGACAATTGCTTGAAGGAGGGTTTTATGGACATGAAATGTTAAAATCAATAGTAGGTGATGTATATCTAGTTGAAAAGGTGTTGCAACGGAAAAAAGATATGGTTAAAGTACGATGGTTAGGATTTAATAAGACGGAAGATTCTTGGATACCTAAAAAGGATCTAATATAACGATAGAGAATCATTTTGGGTTGAACCATTACAAAGGATGGAGATAATACCGCAAAAAGACAATTTTACTATTAATAATATAGATGAACTCACAGTGGATGGTTCTCAATTTAACACTGGGAAACACGGTGTTTTGTTGCCAAACACGGTGCGTTGTCTGGTTACTGGTCCTTCCAATTGTGGAAAAACAAATGTAGTATTCAATTTGATTACAAACCCTAAAGGATTACGTTTTAATAATTTATATGTATTTTCAAAGTCACTACAACAACCAAAATATCAGTTATTGGAACAAATACTCAATAATGTGCCTGAAGTTAAATATTTTAAATTTAACGCAAGCGAGAGTGTCATGCAACCGCAAGAGGCTAAACCATTCTCAGTATTCATATTTGACGATGTATCTTGTGAAAATCAAAATACAATAAGGAATTACTTCGCCATGGGTCGACATAACAACATAGATAGCATTTATATTGGTCAAACTTACAGCAAAATACCGAAACAGCTCATTAGAGACAATGCAAACATGTTAATTGTATTTAAACAGGATGAAACCAACCTAAAACACATATATTATGACCATGTAAGTGCGGATATGCCATTTGAACGATTTAAAGAGTTGTGTGGAAAAGCTTGGGGTGAAAAGTATGGGTTTTTAACAATTATGAAGGAACAACCACTAAACAATGGTCGATACAGGATAGGATTTGACAAATTTATACTAATACACTGATCATGATGTAAAATATTCATTGTTGTACAACACGTCTTGCTACAAACATGGTTAACCAAGAAAAGTTAATAAAGGAAATAAAATCACTTAGTGATTCTATTCGGGATAAAAACAGAGCATTAAAATTAGGTATTAGCGAAAGGGAGAAACTCCTTGAATCTACTTTTAAACCTATTACTGAACCCTTGAAACAATTAAACAAAAACTTTGCTAAACCCGTTTTGGAAGGAGATGCAATTGCACCTATTACAAAGTTTGAAAGAGAAAATGTAAAATCAGAAGATTTTAGTGATGAAGACCCGGAATCCTCTACATATAGTGGTTTTACCGGTGGAGAACCCGAAAGAGAGCTAGAATCACCAGACTATAGTGGTATAAGAGAATTATATGAAGTAAAAGCTAAAAGAGGACATGAAGATGTATCAACTGCTAGTGAAGAGGAAAAAGAAGAAGAAGCAAGGGAAGGTCCGTCAAACATAAGCTTGTTGGGTGAAAACATTCATAACAAAGGACCTTTAGGAAGGAAATACATGATAAAAATGTTAGCTGGAACAAATCCTAATAAAAACTACCATAGTTATGGAGTAAGATTAACAGAAGACGGTTTAATGGTTGGTAATAGCACGGTAAACATTGATGAAAATGATAATATTATTGTTGGTGATCAAAGATATAAGGGCACAAGGGGATTATTTGAATTATTATTTGAAAATAAGCCTTTAGAATTGTTAGTTAAAGAAAAAGACATGGAAGCATATAAAAAGATTTTGGAACAAACTAATGCTTACAGGAGGAAGTATTCAGCTGACCAACCTGTTTTTAGATCAAAGTCTTTAAAATATAAAGAATTTGTATCCAAGTTAATACCATCAACGAGAAGACAACCAATGCCAATAATACCAAGAAAACCTGTAAAACGAAGGTTTGTGTCATCCACTTTGGATATAAGTGCTCCAGAACCAAGAAAAAGAAACAAGTCTGTTACAGGTACAGGTTTAATGAAGAAACTATATAACACAAATGTGATTTATTACAATAATATCAATAAGTTGGTGGATAGAATGAAACTAATACATGAAGCTAAAGAAGCGGGTCATACTGGTTTGGAAAACGAATGGGTGGCTTTAGTGGATGAACTCCGAAACCGTGGGGTAATCTCATAAAAATGCGTTACTCCCCAGAATACTATTCAGTTGCACCATGAGTGTCGACAAGTTCGGACGTTACTCCTCGGATGGGTTATATTATGCGAATAGTTTAAAAAGAAGTGCTGGTTTACCACAAACACCTGATGGAGATTATGATATGAGTAATAAAAGGTTAAAAAACATAAAAGATCCTACAGATGAAAACGATGCAATAAATTTAAAAATATTAAAGGAAAAGATATCGCCAACATTAAGACTACAAAATAACACATATGACGCAGAAGATCATAGAATTATCAACGTTGGTAAACCAAATCAAAACGGTGATGTAATAAACAAAGGTTATTTGTCATCTGAATTAAAAAATACGTTAAAATTCAATGGGAAAACGTATAGTGCTAACAATAAACGTATATCCAACGTAGATGACCCTAAAGATGCAAAAGACAGCGTAAATAGACGCTATTTACATTCCTTGATACCTGAAAAGACAAAAGATGGATTGTCTTTTTATAAATTTGTTATTAACGATATAGGTTATCCAAAAAATGAAAATGATGCTGTAAATTTGAAATATATCAAAGACCATTGTATTACACGCGATGTCGGAGTTATAGATTGTTTTGGTAATTGTTTAGCTAATGTAAAAGATGGTTCGGCTCCATCAGATGGTGCAACAGTGGGTCAAATAAAGGAAATTATAAAACAAGACACATCCACTTTTGTAACACAAAACCAAGTATTATCACGGCAGGGAGAGGAGTTTGTACAAGGAAATAAAAAGTTTACATTACTTGAAGAAAAGAATAATGCTTGGGATGGTAAAGGAAAGAAATTATCAAATGTAGGTATGGGTACAGAATTATTTGATGTTCCAGTTTTAGCACAAACTATACATTCTAATCCATATAATGATACTGAACCTTACATATGTAGATTTAAAAAACAAATACGTAATGTATTTCCTGGTACCGAAGATTTCGATTGTGTTGTAGTTTGTCAATCTTTGATATTAGATAAACCAAGTGGTGATATTTTTAATGCAAATGATAAGAAAATAAGTAATTTAAAACAAGGAAGTGATCCAAATGATGCTGCAACTGTAGGACAGGCTATCACAACATCATTAAAGGACCATAAAGTATATACTTGTAATAATAAACGTATTACAGAACTTAAAGACCCTCAACATGTGGATAATGCTGTAACTGTTAATTTTCTTGTTAAAGTTTTAGGAAATGCATTATTTGATATATACAATCTTATTGCATCCCGTACACGTTATAGTCAGTTGTTTGAATCCGAGAGAGGTAATTGGATTAAACGGGAAATTTTTAATAAATACTTTATTAACCCTAATACGCAAAAGTTTAGATCATCAGATTGGGGTGATATTGATATTTAATATAAGAACACAATAAACGACTTCATTTATGTCCAACTCGTCATAGAGTTAACACATAAGTTGTACATTCAATTATAAAAGGACAATAATGACATTCCAGTACATCAGTCCATATCGAGACGATGTAAGGAAAGGAGGTGGGATCACGTCCACAGCGGTTTCTCTGTTAAGTAAAGCTTTAAATCGTATTCCAGTAGGATCTATCGTAAACAGAGCAATAGACGCTTTACCATACGAATTTCACATACCGGGAGGTTATCAGTATTGCGGACCAGGAACTAAATTGCAAAAACGACTGGAAAGAGGTGATCCAGGCATAAATAAGTTAGATCAGGCTTGTAAAGAACACGATATCGCATATTCCACATTTACCGATTCAAAAAATAGGTCAATCGCTGATAAAAAGCTAGCAAATATAGCTTGGCAACGAGTAAAGTCTAGTGACGCTAGTATTGCGGAAAAAGCAGCAGCTTTAGCGGTAACAGCAGGTATGAAGGCTAAAACAGTGGTAGGAGGTGGAAAAAGGAGGGGTAGGAATAAAAAAGGATCAACCATGAAGAAACATGGTGGTAATATTAGACTAAAAAGACGTTCTACGAAGAAAAATAATAAAAAACCGACAATATGGTCAATGGTAAAAAACGGGGCAGGTCTATACCTAAGACCGTATCGTGCATATTAAATAAAAGAAATCAATTAGTTATACCACATAAAGCGTTGACTAATGTTGAATTATTCAGATATATTTCCTGTTTAAAAATACCATTTTTTCGCGGAGTATTCATGAAGGACAGTTTACCAAAGAAAATATGGAAAAATGAGACTGGAATCATAAATTTGGTTAATACTGAAGGGCCCGGCACCCATTGGGTGTGTTATAAGAAACTGAATAGCAATGTATATTATTTTGATAGTTTCGGTAACCTGCCACCACCAAAAGAACTTCAAGATTACTTTAAATCTGCTAAAAACATATATTACAACTATAAAAGAGAACAACCTGATAACACATTAATATGCGGCCATTTATGTTTGGAATTCCTAGCTAAAAGTATCAGTCACTATTGAGATGTCTTCCTATACGGTATCATTAACAGGAAAATCGTCCACTTTACGAAGTATCCTTTTTCCAGCGTTACGCTTGCAAAAAGGAAGATTTTGGGAGGCGGCACTATTGGATTTTACAACTTACAACTCTATTCCCAATGTTACGGAAGGTAAAAATAACTTATTGCATTATTATAAAGGAAAAGATGCCAATGGGAAATTTACAGACTTACAAGAGTGCAGGTTACCCACAGGATCCTATGAAATTGATCATATAAATGAATTTTTGCAAACTAAAATGGGAAAAGACAATATAACATTAAAAGGTAATAATAATACGATGAAAGCTGAAATTACTTCCAAATATTATATAGATTTTACTCAACCAAACTCAATTGGTGATTTATTAGGATTTCCCAAAGATGGAGCAATTTTAGAACCAAATCAAACACATTCCGGTAAACAAACTGTAACAATATTAAAAGTCAATAGTATAGACATAACTTGTAACATTATACAAGGAGCTTACAGAGATGGAGCAAATACCCATATAATACATACTTTTTACCCGAGTGTACCACCTGGATTTAAAATTGTTGAAAAACCACAAAACCTGGTATATCTACCGTTGAACACCACTTTCATTTCAGACATCGTGTTGAACGTATTGGATCAAGACGGTAACTTGATAGATTTCCGAGAAGAGCCTATTACGGTTAGATTACATTTAAAATCGACACTTTAATACAAAATCATGGGTTTAACATTTAAAAGCGAACAACCTACGGGAAACCACATTAGTAGCTCTTCAGCTGTGGAGGAGTTAACACGTGAGAACATTCGTTTCTTAGAGAGAATTGGATTACAATTAACCAATTATGGATATACTGGATATAGCGCAGGGTCCAACATTCGACGAAACCCTATGGGAAAAAGAATATCACACCCACAACCCTTACACTTCATCAAAATTAAACAATAACGATGAAATTCGTATTCCCATACAAAATCAAGACATTTACACACTACCATGTGAAAGTTACTTGTATATTGAAGGAAAAGTTACTAAAAAGGATGGTACTACTACTGGTACAACAGTTCCATTTATAAATAATCCCATGGCTTTCCTGTTTGATGAAATTAGATATGAAATATCAGGTGTAACAGTTGATTCCACTAAAAAAGTAGGTATTGCAACAACTTTAAAGGGATTAACATCTATATCACCTAATGAAACCAATTTAATACAACCTGCAGGATGGGTTTTACCTGCAAAAGACACAATCACTCCAGATACAAATGGAAATTTTGATTTTCATATTCCATTACGTTTGTTGCTTGGTTTTGCTGAAGATTATAGAAAAATTATATTAAATGTTAAACAAGAATTAGTTTTGTTGAGATCTTCTAACGATAAAGACATTATTAAAGCTCCAGACGGTACAACAGATGCAACTTTAGAATGGAAATTAACATTAGACAAAATTGTATGGAGAGTTCCACATGTTAAATTAGCTGATGAGCATAGAATGCTACTATTAAGAAAGTTAAAGGCTGATCGTGATATTGTAATTCCTTTTAGAAGTTGGGAATTTCATGAACATCCCAGCTTGCCAACTACGGATCGTCACACTTGGACTGTTAAAACATCTAATTATGTGGAACGAGCCAGGTATATTATATTTGGTTTACAAACAGGTAGAAGAGACACCATCACTAAACATGCAGGCCAATTTGATCATTGCAACTTAAAAAATATTAAAGTTTATTTAAATTCACAATTTTTTCCATACGATAATTTGAATGTGTCATTCGCTAATAAAAAGTACAGCATATTGTACGATATGTATGCAAGATTCCAAAGTTCATATTACGGTAAAACAAATGCACCTTTACTATCACCAGAAAAATACTTAGATGGTTACCCGATAGTTGTAATCGATTGTTCTAAACAGAATGAATCGGTAAAATCATCAAGTGTGGATATAAAAATAGAAATGGAATTTAACGCAGCTATACCGGCTAATACAACTGCATATTGTTTAATTCTACATGATAAAATCATAACATACACACCTTTAACTGGAATTGTTAAAAATGTATTGTAAGAACCGGTTTTGTTACATTCCAATGCATTCCGCGAGTATAAAAGCAGAGCGCGCAGGCCGCTCCTCATCAGTTTGTTGCCTGTTGTTGTATGGGTAGCATCGTATTCAATATGGCTTCTCCTAGTGGTACACCTGAAAATGTGGTAGATATTGAGAAGGAGATATCTGAGTTTTTAGATCTTCAAGGTCAACGGGAAAGAGATGAACACAACGTTTGCGGACAACTTCACGCCAGTAATAATGTTGAAGAAAAAGGTAAAAGAAAAAGGAATGCGCAAAAGAGGAAAAGGGATATTGAAGATAATATTTCTCCAAACATATTGAGTGAAGTATTCTTACGAATATTTTATCCAATCTCATCCAGTTTGGACAAAAGTGTTTTAATCGGTGTTATGAAATCAACAGGTTATTCCCCTACTGTGATTTTAACTCATGGACCCAAAATGATTTTGTTTACGGACAGTGCTTGGGAATCGTTTATGAAACACTTGCATCTTCTAGAATGCTATTTAAGTAGTAACATGTTTGGAAGAAAGACAAAAGTAGGACTTTTGGATTCAAATGTGGAAATTGATATTGTTAAACATCGTGGTGATCATCAGCTGCGGTTTAGAGACATAACAAGACATGATAACAAGATTCAACTTAGTCGAGAGGAGTTTTTCATTTTAACTTGTGCAACCGAACCTATAACAAGATACTTGAGACAACTGGTATTTTCAAGTTCGATTATTAAAGATTATCTGGAAGACACTTTGGACAAACAACCAGACGCACCTATATTATACGGACCTGTGGATACTTCTATATTCAATAGGGTTCCTCATGAAGTACAAATGTGGAGACAATTGGAAAAATACGCTCAACTACATAAAACATCAGTAATACAAGAAGAAGAGGAAGAAGGAGGAGAAGAATCAAGTGTTAGTGATGAAAGTGAAAATAAGGAAAATGTAAAGATGGAAACTTAAATGACAATCAACTACACAGCAATGGTTAATTTTTAAAACAATATCAAACACTTTGTGGGGTTAGGCCTACCGGGGACGGTGCCCACGTTAAATATACACCAACGCGCCAACAACTGTACGGCCTGGTATAAAAGTCGTACCTACCGTGGTGTGGAAATCAGTTGGCCTTTGGACTTCGTCATGAGCAGATGGGTGACCTTCACAATGGACAAGGAAGAAGAACAAGTAAAGTCCAAACCTGGTATAATTGAGTTCCAAGCATTTCGAGGTAATGATGATAGATTTATCATAAAAGAACTTGTGTTTTTCGACATCAATACAAGTGTTCCATATTCATTTTTGTTCAAACCACCATGTTCTTAATCATCTTTAACTAGCAAAGCTGTTACTACCAACAGGTGGATTTCAAAATATTTCCATCATATCGATTGGTATGATGGTTTTGTAAGTTACACGGACTTGTATCACATCATGCATCAGTTTTCAAACAGGTTTACCGATATTTACACAAAAGGACTGGAAAAGAAGAGATGGATCGAAGAATTTACTCATGTTCCGGTTAATGATGTGGAATTGGATAAAAACTACAAGTATACAATGGAAAATGTTTGTATTTGTACTAAAAGTACAGAACATGAAAAAGATGGACATTGCGCTTTAAAAAACGCCTATAAACTCGCATCTTACCTTCAAAGTGGGGAAGTAGGGAGTGGTGGGGGTAACAGGGGTTATATAAGTGAGGAGCAGACCGGGACCTGGCATGAGTATTACTCGACCATGGCATCTAACCAGTTCCTGCAAACTTTGGTTGAGCAGTTCAATGCTCACTCCAAATCTATTATACTACCCGTCAAGAAGTGTTCCGAACTTCAAGACGAGAAGCACTACATTATCCACGCCATGAAGAAGATGGAGACTACAGTTGGAGAGGCCATCTGCTGCAGTCTTAGCGAGGCACCATTCACTCCAGGGGATGAGCCAAAGTTCCAAGTCTACCTGCCAAAACGGTTCGTCCATCTCCTCCAGAACGAGGATCTGCGCTCCATCCAACCAGGCTGTCTCTACCTGGTTTCCCACGGTTGCACGGGTAGCAATTCCACCGAGTTGACTATCCACATCGCTGACAAGCAGCAGTGTTAGATTTAAGTTTTACTGTTGTACATATGTTATTGTAAATGTTTCATAAATAAATAAACCATAAAAGACAAAAAAAAATACAAAAGACAAAAAATGCAACATATCAATATGTGAAGTTTGTCACATATTGATATGTTGCATTTTTTTTAAACTTCGCGGGTGACCTTGACCTTTGACCTTTGCATTTCACAGTTATCCCCACCACCACGGACTACTACCCATCTTTTTTAAAACACGATTTGGATGACCTTAAGATTTCCCCCACTACTTTGCTATAACAGCATTGCCGTCTGCAACAGGTGTCATTCCTCCTCCGACAACCATGGCGGACACACTTGCTTGCGATGCCATGTCTTCCACCGAAGATGTACCTACTACAAGTTGGAAATTGACAATCGACAATGTGCATTATTTAGAAACCATCTGCGATTGGATGAAGTCTATTCTCCTTGACAACCCGGGAATAAAGCTCAAGGTCAATTTGGATTATGATTGGTCTGAAATTATAATGCAGCAAGACAATCAAGAATCAGATCACAGTGGAGGTCAACAATCACCACAGTATTTGTCAACTCTACCATTGTCATTCATATATCCTACGGACGAGGAAAGGGAAGAAAAGGAGCATGGGGTTTAGAGTTTCTTATTTTTTAAAACTCAATTTGGATGACCTTGAACTTTCCCCCTCCACTCCTTCCTTTTTTAAAACCCAATTTGAATGACCTTGAAATTTCCCCCTCTACCTTTCAATATTGTTACAACTGACTGCAGCTCACCTCATTCCTTGCTTAGCTACCATGGTGGACAGGACTCTTTCTCAAGTTGACTCCACTACGGACGAAGCATTTCCCTTGCGGTGGACCGTTCATTTACAAGATGCGACAGAAGTAGAAGTGTTGTATCAAAAATTACTCTATGTATTCAACGGGAACCCTGGACCTCTTGAATGTAGAATGGATTTGAATTTTGATGCAACCAGGGTCGGCACAGAACCTTTAACTTCAAGCCAGCCTCAGCAACAGAATTTTACACATTTATATACTCCAATATCACCGGAAGATGTAACTGTCTGCGAGGCTGACTCAACTACAAGTTATGTTCAGCCAAAGCCTTGGGTGTTGATTATTAACAATGTGTACAAAGTGGAATCGATATGTAATAGATTAAAGGAGTTGATGGTACAAGATCCCGGCCTGCGCTTTCAAATAGACATACATTTCATCTGGGGAGCATCAGAGCGGGACTCAGACGACTCTCCTTCTTCTTCATCGGAAAGTAGTACCGACGACGAGGACGACTAGTCATCTTTTTTAAAACACAATTTGAATAACCTTGAAATTTCCCCCTCCACTCACCTTAGTTTATGTAAGCTGCACTCTCACTGACTACAGCATCATTTCATCGTGCACCTTCATCACAGCAACATGGAGAGTCAACTCAACTACTGTTGTGAACTTAAATGTTTTTCATGGCCGAATGACATTGATGTGGTGGATGGCCTGGCTTGTAGGAAATGTGAAGCTTTTGGTCAGTGCATGTGTAAGTGCAAGTCATGGAAGAAGCCGAAACCAGAGTTGAAGACATTCCATGTGTACCAGATGAGAGGGCATATGTACACTTGTTGCCCTGAACGTTGCCTTAAATTTCCACTAAAACTTCTAACCGGCTGCAAAGTTTGCAACGATAATTTCGCGGGCTTTTGCAAACATTATTTAGCAGGATGTCGGTACAGATCAACTTGGCATACCGAAGCACTCACTATCAATGAAATTACTATAGAATCACAAGAGTAGTTTTTCTACTCTTTCACTTTTTTTAAAACTCCGTTTGAATGACCTTGAAATTTCCCGCACCACTTCCCCATATACCTAGAGTACGCGGGGCCTGGAGGTCAGTCGCTCGGCGGCTGTCGTAGCGTGCACATCAGTGTTGTGCAGTCTGCTGTGCAGTTTTGATTTTAACCAGTTCAAGGTTACCACAGTTAAACTCTGGCAAAAACGTCAAACTGTTAAAAGACAATCCTAAGTCCCAGATTCACAGTCAACCTCAAGGTCATCACACTTTAACACGTAAATTTAAGGTAGCACTAAAACGGTGCTACCTGGCTTGACATTTTCAAGTTTCCCAAGGTCATTGCAGTTCCCCCCACCACTTCCCATATACCTACAGTGCGCGGGGTCGGACGGTCAGTCGCTCGGTGACTGTCGTAGGGTGCGCGTCGGTGTCGGCTCTCCGTTGTTAAGTTTTCAAAGTAACGGTAATATTAAATTTGGGGGTGTTGTGCTGGTTCAAGGTCACCTGAGGGATCACCTATTGACCATATAGGCAAGGTCATGTCGCAAACTCAAGTTTAACTTGGCACTTTTGCCGTTTCTCGTCGCAAATTCGCTCCAAGTCGTCAAGGTCACGGGGAATGTGACTGAAACTCGGAGCGTAGTGCGAGAAACGGCAAAAGTGCCAAAAAAATTTAAATTTCGGCGTGACCTTGACCTCAGTGGTGTCGATGACGTCATATTGATGATGTAATGGGTGGTGACGTCATCAGCACGTCATTTCTGTGACGTCATGGGTGTGACGTCATGGAAGTGACGTCATTGGTGATGACGTCATCGATTGCGTCATCGATGACGTCATCGGTGAGGTCATTGACCTCGATGACGTCATCCCTCAGGTGACCTTGAACTGAGCCAGCATCCTCAAATTTGCACTACTTCCGTTAATGAAATAAAAATTATTAAGTACAAAAAAAGGCAGCTAGTGGCTAAATGAAGTGTTTAAATCCCATATAAATTTTTGTTAAATTTGAACAAAAAATCACCACACGTAGTTTCGGCAAGAGTTTCCGATCGAGATGTATATACCCGTTGATGAATTGTTCATTGTGGTTTCTTTTGCTTCTTATATAATGTTAGAGAGAACAAATATAATTTAAATTGTAAACAGTGGTGTCCGTTTAACACCCATATTGTTAACAAAAGGAGCTAAATATGCATACTCTGAAATTGCTCTCATGTGTACTTTTCATACAGCAGTTAGATTCTTGCTTGATATCCATAAAAAGGTGCCAAATTATTCCTCACCCACTACAATAAGGATGGTCGTTAATTACTGCTGTTTTACTCCTGAAGAATGGATAAAACCTATTATTATAACGCTTTAGAAGCTTAAAAATAATTTGCCACAAAAGTTGGAAAGATTGTGGAATAAACTATTAAATAATGGGTTTGAATTGGGTTTGCTTTTTTCATGTAAAACTAAAACAATGTAATTAATTAAAATGAACTGTGGTATCCGTTGAGCTTCGGATCTTCCCCCAATTGTTCACTGACCCTCGTGGTGATCGGACACAGCGGCAATTATGTGACATACAACCCTCTAATGAGAGGTGTTGTGTGCCAGCCTTTGTGTCGAGTGGTATCAAACACACTACAGTGCGTTTTGTTGGGTCTATCAAAATCGAATATGTTATTAAAACTTTAACAGTTAGTTAATCAATTCAAATTAAATGGCAAAAAACAATAAACCATACTATAATTATACAATAAAAATAATGCCCATCAATAAATTATATGACAGCAAATTACAGGTGTGAAAATATATGGTATTAAACATTAGAAAAACCTAGCTAAAAAAATTAACAATTGCCGTTATCCTCTGTGAATTAACCTCTTGAAGTGCACATGCATGAATACTATGTAAGGTGTATGTCAGTTGGTAACATCTTAACATCTGCTCCAAGAAAGGTTAATTAAATAATATACCAATACGCAAGTTGTACAAGCTACAGTTTTATCAAGTTTGTCAAACTCACCAATTATCAAACTTGTATTATATATCTATGTCATAGTTTCCTAAACTGGACCCCTGTGTAAAATTGCAAAAAAACTAAATTTTTTACTAAAAAAGAGAGTTAAACTTAAAAAATACAATGAAACCGGTTTTGTAAAATGTATTTTTTTTTATTTTACCACTTGTTGGCACAAAAAAGTGACAATATAAATTTCAGCTAAAAACTAGGGTCTACAATACGAATTCATGAAAAGGATGTGCTAACTGGAAAAATCACAATTGTTAACAAATTTAAAAAAGGAACTAGACCATTTAAAAAAATTAAAATCTCACATTATATAAGGGGTCCAGTTTAAGGAATTGTTGGGGGTCCGCTTTGCGCTATAAACGTTAGAATTTTCAATACGTCTTATTTAATAAAAATTGCATCAAATTGAAATAAATAAAATGTTTAATGATTCATTTGACAATGCCATTTAAGGATATATAAGAATTGTATTGCTCATTAGTCTATTTTTTTAGTAGGTTGGCGGATCTCTTTTTGCCTTACTTTGCCTCGTCCACATAGACTATTGATCTGTGCGTGGATCGTATTAGACAAAGTAAGGAGGTGAGCCGCTAAAGTACAAAGGAACGGTACTGATAAACGTCATTGGCGGAACGCGGATTCGAACCCACAACATCACTGCCATGGTCCCCGAAGTCCGGCGCGCTAACCACTACGCCACCGACTCACCCAGCCATTTTCTCGTACAACTTAACAAAATTGAGAACTAAAAAATTACTCAGAATTGTTCACTGACTCTTGTAGTAAACGGACACAGCGGTAATTATGCCATATTATTATGTCATCCAACCCTCTAATGAGCAGGTGTTGTGTGCCCGCCTTCGTGTCGAGTGGCATTACACTATAGGTTTGTACAATTTGTATAATAAATGCTACAATAAAAGGCAGGTATTGCCTTATTTTTTTTAATGTAAAGGTAGAGTTTGTTATCAATCATTCCAAAGTAATTTTTTGTTATTGACTTCATGTAAATTCTACGGTGTGGTCGAACCTTGCACTAGTGTTTATAATGTTTTCCGCTAGGTTTCAGAACGCAGCAGAGATAATAACCATGGGGGTCCACATTAGGAGACGGGGCCGCTTTTGGGTGTTTCCCCCTAATATTGCGGTCTTTATGACATAACTGACCTACAAGAAAAGCTATTATTATTACAATGAGAGCCTTTGGACAGTACTCATCAATGTTCCTTATTCGGGAAAATTTGTAAAACATTAAAATTTTTATGTATCGATTTTAAGGACAAATAGAATATCCCCTTAAACTTAAGGTTGCTTAACCTTTTATTGTAACCGGAAAAGGCCATTTAACGGGATGTACGATTGGCCGGAAACAACCCCATCAGAAGCCATCCCGAAAATATAATATTATTATGTGGTCAATCATTCAGAAATTCTTGTTTCCTCTTAATCCTCTTTGTCGGAGTTTCCGTGAGACAGAGAATTTAATGGTTTAATGTTATTAGCTTAAAAATAATTTTAACATTTTTATTTAAGTTATTCCTTATTATTTAACTTATGAACGCATAAATTTAACGTCTGCTTTCAGAAGTACAGATAAAAGCAGTTTGCAATTCACGTTATCAGTATAAAGTATTATCACAAAGAATTTTTGGAATTATTTTAAAATTGAACCTACTAGTAGAAATGAAATAGTAGGTTCAGTTATAAAATTATTCTAAAATTATTAATTCTAAAATAGCTATTTTCCTATTTAATTTAAAAGAATGTCAATCAACCCATCTCGAATATTAAATGGCTACCATTTTGGTTAGGGTTGAGATATCAACCTGCGGTTTGTTCCATTTAATTTCTCTTGATAAACCGTTTAAAATGAAGGGTCACTCGATGGAGGTTTGTATTTGAAAATTTGGCGCTGCTACAAAAATATCCTATTTTGGGGGGCCGGACAAAAGATGCGACTTTGATGAAGGTGCAGTTTTTTATATTGTAAAAGTGTGCCGAGTTTGGTTTTCTCACTGCAATGCTACTAAAAAATTTAACTGTTTAGTCCCGACTTTTTCCTAACCCTGTTTATAGGTAATTGTTTGTTCAATGCTTCGTTACTAATTAATATGGATTACATATGGCTACAAGGAAAATATATAATTAATATGTTTACCTCGTCATATTTGATTAAAAATATTACTCGTCTCACTATTGAATTATAGATTAAATAATAAATTATTTATTGAAATATTCATTTATTTATAACACTCATTGTAATATATAAATTAATTTTTTGAATGCTAAGTATATTGGTTTATTATAATGGACTTATTGAGGCCAAACAATGTACTAATTTGTTGGTTTAATGAATAAATGAAATAAGTAAACCCATGACAACCAAGAGGGATTGGTTCACAACAAAGTAGTTTCCTCTACGGGATGGTTCTCAAATTGAAACCCTCATCTCTTCTAGAGTTTGGATACAAATTGTTTTGGATTGCCGGAATACCAATTATTGAGTCTTCTGATAACAAGAATACCAACTCTTGTACAAACTGGACATTTGGGATAGTGTACCACTTTGTTATAATATTCATTTATGGCGTCTACAATGTCTTGATACATTTACAATTACAGATTTATGGAGAGAAAAGGATTTTTAACGTTGTCATGTTCTTATTAACAACCACTTTATCAACAACAATGCTATTGAAACGATCAGACTTGGCTAGGTTGTTTACCTTTTTGAATGAAATCCAAAACTCGGGGCAATTATTTCCAACCAAGAAACAATTTTTGAAATATCTTTTTGCCCTTGTTGCACTATCCATCATCCATTGGACTTTGGCAATAACATCAATCAAAGACATGGGCATGTTTATGGAATACCCACTAGGTTATAGTTTAATACACTTATCTTTCACTGTTCCTAAATGTCTACTAGACTGGGCTGTTGTATACAACCACTTGATGGTCAGCATTGAAGAATTGCTCATAAGGGCGAAAATCTGGATGTTTCTGAAGAAAACCGATGATCCTGGAGAAGAAGAAAACTGTATTGGTTCCCATCATGCCTCTCAACACATACAACACATAGATGGCTATGGTAGACTATGCGGGTCGCGAGAGCAAAAGGCCTTGAGGTTACAAGTGACCAAAAAATATGCAAATTTAATGCACAACAAGTGCTTCCATTGGGTACTGTTTCTAAGGATTTTGATCCATGCCTCGTATGCCCCCTATGTAATTGAGTCGATCTTTAAAAACAATTGTCCTGTGCCATCTATCGTTGCGTATATACCTGGTTCAGTTGTAATTATTGGCATTCCAGTTTTCTTTCACCTACACTCGAAAGTAAGAAATGATTCATGCAAAAGATTATTGATGGTTGAACTTTACTCCAGCGGAGGTTCCAAAAGAAACTACTTGATTAGGTTTATCGAGAGTGTTGATGATCCCTACCCGGAAACGCCTTCTGTCTTGCTGCAGTTAGATTTTGACTTCTTATCCATAATGTTGGATTCCTCTGTTCTGGTGGCTACTACAAGTTTCTCCTCATGAACCGGTTACATGTGAGTAAAATGGAAGCTTTCAAAATGTTGATGGATACGTATTAGAAACTATAGCCTAATATGATAGTTTACGTTATAATCTATTAATTTGTGTATCAATTATTGTATATCTTATTTTTATTTCCATTTTTGGACATTTACAATATAACAGGCATACAACACATATTAATATACTGTACAATTGTTTTTCTTTTTATAGTTTTCATCCCTCAGTTTACTTTTATAAATCATCTCTTATAAATTAATAATATTTTTATATATTAAATGCACTATCCCAATCCCTAAGTTTCAATTATTTCTTATTAAAATTCTCAAAAGTAATATCTAAGAAAATATTGCTAGTATTAAATCAAATTTTCTTTTGTAGGAAAATTTGGTTACACATTAGACATTTTATACACAAAGTGTGTTTATTTGTAAATTTAGCTCTAAATATCCCACATTGAACTTGTATCCTAAAAATAACTTAAGAAATGACCTGATTGTAAGTAATATGTGTTGATTTTTACGTTTCTGTGACTCCAGTTAGGATTTAAAAACAAAGTTCTTAGCCTCATTCATCTATCCATGACTATATGGAAAAAATGTATAGACCCTGGTATTTTCCCTTAAATTTACCCCCCTACCAGAGGATATGGAGTGTATATTGTACTATGGGGGAAAATAGAACTGGAGTTGTTAGTGGATATACTATGGTGCTTCTGTCACAAAAAAAATGGTTTTCTATGTAATGCGTGTGTGTGCGTGTGTCTTATTTTAACATGTTGAAAAAATAGAAAAAATGATGAAATTTAGAATGTTGATACAAATCTCAGTTAATGCCAGAAATTCTAATTTTATTTTTACTTTAGAATTTAGTTTGTCCTTAAAACCCCAAAAAATTATGAAAAATTATATTTTCAAAACTATTTTAAATATTGCGATTGATCATTTGTTGTCCATAAAGGATTAAGAGAAAAATAAAAAGAAACCACCCACATTTCCAATAAAATTCAAATTGAAAAATTATAGTTACAAAAGTGTAAAAAATTGCCAAATTAAAATAAATTTAACTTATCACCAGGCTAAAAAAACTATATAATTAAATTTTTTATTACTTTTTGTTAAGTTTTTACTGGGAAAATTAAATTTTATGTTGATCGGTAAACACAGTACGTTGCAGCCACACGCTATGAGTCTGAGCTTAAGAATAACTGGGTTGAATATACAATTAAACTTGGTATGTTGGGTTTTTTTTTACTTATTTTAACTATTCACTTGTTTTAAATTTTTTCCTCAGATATGTTGAAATATGGACTGACCCATGTTAAATGACACAATATAAAAGGATTTGAACTGACACAGTGTGATTTGACAAATATGGACGCGTGTGAAATAATATAGAGTTAAATGACACAATATGGACGCATGTGGACTGACACAGAGTGAAATGACACAATATGGACGCATGTGGATTGACACAGAGTGAAATGACACAATATGGACGCACGTGGACAAACACAATGTGAAATGACACAGTATGGACTCATGTAGCCTAACACAATGTGAAATGGAACACTTTGGACGCATATGGACTGACACAGAGTGAAATGACACAATATGGACGCACGTGGACAAACACAATGTGAAATGACACAGTATGGACTCATGTAGCCTAACACAATGTGAAATGGAACACTTTGGACGCATATGGACTGACACAGAGTGAAATCACACAGTATGGATGCATGTGGGCTGACACAGAGTGTGAAATGACACAATATGGACGCATGTGGATCAACACAATGTGAAATAACACAATATGGTCTCATGTAGCCTGACAAAATGTGAAATGGAACACTTTGGATGCATGTGGACTGACACAGAGTGTGAAATGACACAATATGGACGCATTTGGATTGACACGATGTCAAATGACACAACATGGACGAATGTATACTTGCAAAGAGTGAAATGACACAATCTGGACGCATGTGGAATAATGTGAAATTTCACAATATTATGTGGCTCTGGTGTTGCTAGAAATAGTGAATGAACTGAGGTGTATGTAATGTTCAGACGCAAGGGTATTAAAAAGGCATCCAACACCACAATGAGCCATGTTGTGTTCAAGCCTTTGAGACGACTGACATCATTCTACAGTGTTTATTGAACTGTTTAGTGATCGGGAACAGTCAATTGTGGGTCACAATAAACCGATGTGCAGCCTTTGTGTATGTCAACTGTGTTAAGCAGCTTAGTTCTAAAGCGTGTATTTAAAATCAATTAATTGTTTTTTGTTTTGAGTAAAATGGGGTAGAGTTACAAATGAAAATGTAGCAGTTATTGACTGGAATAAGCTAGATGTGAGCTTTATATATATATATATATATATATATATATATATATATATATATATAATATAAAAAAATATAAATATATAAAAAATAAATATATAAAAATAATATATAATTTTAATATATAAATATATAAAAAATATATAAAAATATATATATATAAAATGGGGTAGAGTTACAAATGAAAATGTAGCAGTTATTGACTGGAATAAGCTAGATGTGAGCTTTATATATATATATATATATATATATATATATATATATATATATATATATATATATATATATATATATATATATATACTAAGGCTCCGGTGTGCCCCTGGCGCACCACCCAAATTGAAGGGTTTTTAGAATCGTGTTATCTCCTCTTAAATGCAGCCTAGAGCTGTAAATAAAGTGGCATATTAAATGAGTATAACAGTACTAGTTTTCCTCTGTTTCACATTCGTAATTATTTCATCAAAACTAACAGAAATCTTCAGTTAAAGTCCGAAAAAACAGATGTTTTTAGACAGTTATAGATGAAATTTAAAATGTTATTTAATAATTTTAAAACACCGAAGACGAGATCCACCTTTCTACTTTAAAAAAGTTAAGAGTCAATCTCTATCTTAATTGGTTAATTTTAAAACACGATTCTCGTAAACCTCTGCAAAACTCGCCTTGTGCTATGTCCACGAGGCGTCACTCGGTACTGTCGTGGGTATTGTTCGGGCTCATGTAGAGCAGAGCCTTAAGAAACTAATTAAAGGTCAAATGAAAAATTTGCTGTTAATAACTAGAGCTGTTTAGATATTTTTGAGTCATGCCAGGTGCAGATTGAACCCGCAGGATTGAGGTCACAGGATCTTGGAGATAATGGATATATATTGATTTTATAAGCTTATAGAGGAAGTATTAATCCACACAAAAGTTGCAACAGCTTTAATAATAATTTACATAATGGGAGATTATTATCATAAAATTACTTGAAGAGTGGGGGCCTAAGCGTACTAATGTTATAGTAAACGATCATTATGGATCTTAAAGCATCGAGCCTTGCTAAACACATACTTTAAACTGACACATAAATCTTTCCTGACTTCTCTAGCCATTTATCTCTTTAAATTGGACCTTTATCTCAGTTATCGACCTTAAATAGCAATGGCTAGCTAGAATTATATTAAAATTTTTAGTAAGTATTAATCCATGAATAATTATTAATTATTAATAATAATAATTAATTATTAATAATTAATAATAATAATTATTTATTAAATAATAGTTCAATAATTATATTTAATCATTGATAAATATTATTTAATAAATAATTATTTAATTTTGTGTTTAAAGCTATATATTGTATGTATTACATATATTTAGCTTGAAGACTGAATATAGCCTATTCATAGTTCTGATCGTTGCATTATCAGTACTGTAATACATTTGACTTTTTTCTTAAAAATAAGTTTTTAAAGTCTTTA
The DNA here is from genome assembly GCA_030545055.2 of Neoaliturus tenellus. Taxonomy (NCBI): domain Eukaryota; kingdom Metazoa; phylum Arthropoda; class Insecta; order Hemiptera; family Cicadellidae; genus Neoaliturus; species Neoaliturus tenellus. The sequence continues at coordinate 7,903,150 of CM061537.1, forward strand.
AAAGTATCATCTAGTCAAAAATAATAAGAAGACCTTTTTCATAAAAAATTTATTTTAACACATTGTTTTACTTATACTTTAGATATTTTAAATATTGGACAAAACCCATTCAGTATACTTAATATTTTATGTTTATTGCTTAAATAATTTTCTTTATCTTTCTGTAAAAGGTATTTTAATGAAATACTTTTCAGGTGTAATAGTTTAACTAATAATGTTTTAATAATGTTTTTGTATACATAAACATAAACAAAAATTAATGTAGAAACTCTCTCTCTCTCTCTCTCTCTCTTCGTCGGATTTAAAGTTAATTGAAAAAGTTTGGTGTGAGAATTTAGGATTATATCGTGGGAAGTGTCTAGTCACTTCTTGATTGGGACTTTAAATTCAGACGTGGTCAGTATAAGTTCTATAAAAATAAATAGCAAACATAATTTATAGAGTTCAGTAATTCTTCATTGAAATAAAAATTTGAAAACAATGAAAAGCCTATTGTTTGAATTTAATTCCACTTTTTTCTTGAATAACCAGCCAAACCAGAAAAAAATATTTATCAGCAGTGAGAACCATATAAGATGTTTTTATATAGAAAATCGGTACTAAAAATGTCAATCTTTAATAAAAAATAGATATTTAAAGCCTAATGAATACACAAACTTACTGTCGCTAAATGTTTTATCATAACCGGAAATGGCCTTTCAGCCGGATGGACCCTAGACCGGAAACTGCTCTAACATCGACCCTGGCCATTTAATATTAATTATTGGTACGGTAAATTTTTCAGAACTACTGGTTTCTAAGCATTGTTTAGAATTTCGTGTAAGAGGATATACAGGGTGTCTTCCGTCACCAAACTTCATAATATGACTAATTGGGTCAAAATAAGCAAAGGAGTTCATATGAGTAGTGATATAATGTATGTTCAAGAACCGGAGTTTTTACGCAAAAACCGTGTATGTTCAAGAACCAGCGTTTTTACGCGAAAAGCACGTATGTTCTGGAACCGAAATATTTTAACATGAAAAGAAAATTATGCACTAAATGTATATTTTTGTACTAGATGGTGTTAGTATCACTTTTATATAACGATGAAATTGTAAGAATTAAAATGAAAAATTGATAATTTTATGAACTAATTGATAAAATTAAGAAAAGGAGATCAAATTAGCTTAGTGCTATTTTTATAGAATTTTTAAGACTGATACTTTGGCACTGAGCTAACTTGACCTCTGATAAATGTAGTAAAAAATGGTGATTTTCTTATTATGTAATATGGTGCATTCTCCTTTATTACAAGTGGCAATCGCAAACTTGTGATATGTCACAGTTTTATAGGAACATGTTGAGAGTTTCCTTTAGCAGTCCACCAGTTACCATCATCAACTCATCACTTTTGGCAGATAAAGAGCGATTTAAACGAAGAATTTGCGAAGCTGAAATAAATTTGTCCACAAGTTTTTACCTCAAGATTCAACACATGGAGAAATGTTGCAATGCGGACCATAGATTCTGTAAGGTCAGTTTCTTTTTTAAATAATCCTAATATTATGTAAGGGCCTAATATTATGTATTAGTATAACAGTTATGAAAACTGAGTATGTCAGTCGTCTTTTAACTTCCATACTGTATAGGCGCTATTAGAACATGTCAAACCAGCCCCAACGGTCGAGTACTAGTCAAGATCCTCAGGATCAACAGTCTGTAAGCTCTAATTCAAGGAATCCAAACCAAGCTCAACGGCCAAGTACTAGCCAAGATTCTCAGGATCAACAGTCACCAAGATTAAATTCAAGGAATCTTTATCTAGATTTCCCAAGGTCTTTTGAAACATATTACAATCGTCAGCAAGGAGTTAGACGACCTATTCAGAGCGGGTTTGTTTCATCAACAAAATGGACACCTTTTGATTCAACATGGTATAAGGCGCAGACAGTGTATGCTCCATCAACTATGTCTGCGGGACCAATTCAAGATCCTCAAGTGACAAACAGTCAGAGTGATTCAAATAAACATTTGTTGAATGAGCTGTTAAATGATTAACACAGATGATGCAATAGTTGTTTTTAAGAAATAGTTTGATAAATAATGGTAAAATTTGCAATTTATTTGATAATCTTTAATTTTGTGTGCTCAAATTGTGTACAAAGTCTAACTTTGTGCGTCAATGGACCACGTGATTTGTGTGTATAAAACCATGTTTGAGAAGTTGAGGTCTAGTCTTATTTCAAATACTGCCACGAGTGAGTTGCTAGCGAGGAATCGTTCAAGTAAGTACTTAAAATGGCTTTCTCTAAAGGTTTCATAATTAATAATGATATGAAAATTGAATTTAAAGATGTACAATTGAATACCAAAATTATTTTAATAACTGAATCACCATTGGCGGGAAGAAGCACTGTTTGCTTGGACGTAGATAAATGGACAGAATTAAAAAAAAAGTATATATGATATTGATCAAGAATTCTATAAACGGTTTAACTACCAGTATTCTGATTTAAGTGAGACTCCTTATATGCAAGAGTAAAACTAATAATAGCCTATATATTTTCAGGTGAAATGGAGTACATCTTAGATTTTCAAGGGTTTAAAAATGGAAAAGAATTTATAATTAAGGAATTGGCTATTGTTTCAACAGATGGGAAAATATATGAACTGCATCTTTTTCTACCTCCATACAGTTTACATCAGCTTCCTCAAGATGTTAGAAAACAGGTTCACTGGTTGGAAAAGCATTTGCATGGATTATATTGGAGCTATGGATTTAAAGAATATTCTCAAATAAAAGATATATTTAAACTAGTTTCAATAAAAGGAAACGTTTATGTAAAGGGGCTAGATAAAACCAGCTTTATTTCACAACTTTTGTCTGATTTTGATGTGGAGGTAAAAAATTTAGAAGATTTGGGATGTCCGAAACTATCAGTATTAAAGCAACAATCGCAAGTGAATTTCCTCAAACCATGTTCCTTTAACCATTCACCACATAATTGTGCCTATGTTAATGTCTATGTCCTACTCCACTGGTGGAATATGGAAAAGAATGTCATCACTGATCGCATCAAGAATATTGATTTAGCTATTAAAGAATGGAATGAGCGAGGATTTATGATGAATGAAGAAATGATTAAATATCTCCCAAAACACTTTATTATTCACAACATTGGTTATTTGGAATCCATCTATGACAAACTTTCACCACATTTGCAAATGGATCCTGATTTCATTGGAAATTTGAGGTGTAAAGATCATTACCAATTTGCTGTTGAGGGCAATGAAATGGATGGTCCAATCATTAAGAGGAAGTACTGTTATCATTGTAATGGGATAACCTCTGACCCATCTGCCAATGAGAGCAAGTCTGAAACATGTGATAACCCTCCCAGTTTCTAACCAGCTGCGATGGAGGAATCATCTTCAGCCTCGTCTTCATCAGAAGGAGATGTATGTTGTAGTTTATTTAATTTTAAAAAGTGTGATTTAGTGAAGTCAGGATTTTATAGAACTAAATGTTTTCAGAATATTGTTTGTTGTGGTTGTGGGTGGGAGTCAGGAAATAGAAAGTTATCACTAAAACACATTAATATTGTACATAAATTTAGCAATCCTGATTGTGAAATGAGTAAAAAATGCAATATGAGTGACTTTAAAGACTATAGTAAATTTAAATCAAGGGTAAATGAAATTGAAAAAAATTTTGAAAGAAACTTTTATTTCATATCCAAAAGCGTATCCAGACATTGAGAAGATGGTCCAAAATGGGTTTTATTATACTGGAATAGATGATGCCACTTCCTGCATTAGCTGTGGTGTTACAATTGATGAATGGAACCAAGATGATGATCCCATGGAGGAACATAAGAAAGCATCTCCATTTTGTGAATTATTATAGACAGTTTTATTTTGTAAAAATACACACAAAGTAAAAACCCTCCATGTGTCTTTATTTAGCCATTTCCTCAACATCTTTCCTACAGAAATGATGAAAATTAGAGCAGATATTGCTAAAGAGTTACATAAACAGTCTCGTAAAAACTTTCCAACCCGACATGTTGAACTTAAAGGAGTAAATGATCTATACCAAGCTGATTTAGTAGAAATGATACAGTTTTCTAGAGTTAATAAAGGGTATAAATATATCTTGACAATGATAAACTGTTTTTCAAAATATGCCATTGCTGTACCATTAAAAACAAAAAAAGCTGATGAAGTTGTTGAAGCATTGAAACCTATTTAAAAAAAACATAAAATGAAACATTTTCAAACTGATCAAGGTACTGAATTCTTTAATGCAAAAGTTAAGTCATTGTTAAAAAGCTATAATATTAACCACTATTTCACTTATTCTGATAAAAAAGCTTCAATTGTTGAACGATTTAACCGTACATTGAAAGGGGAAATGTGGAAATTATTTACTGAATTAGGAAGTTTTAATTGGTTGGATATACTACCAAGTATTATACAAAAATATAATAATAAGAAACATAGAACTATTGGGGTTAAACCTATTGATGTTACAAAGGCGAATGAAAAAGAAATACTTATAAGAATAATTGGAAAAAGAAAGAAACCTCTCTACAAATATAAATTTAAGGTTGGAGATAAAGTAAGAGTTAGTTTGAGATTCAAACAATTGTCTAAAGGGTATTGGCCACGGTGGAGTAATGAAATTTATACTGAGTCAGAAATTCAAGCAACAAACCCACCAACTTACATCTTAAAAGATTCAAAAGGTAAAATACTTAAAGGAGGGTTTTATCAAGAAGAACTGAGTAAAACTAAGTTAAGTGGTATTTACTTAGTTGAGAAAGTAATAAGAAGAAAAGGAGATAAATTGTTAGTCAGGTGGTTGGGATTCGACAAGACGCATGATAGTTGGATTGACCAAAGTGAGCTAGTATGAAATTATTTAAGCAAAAAGTTAAATTTAATATAGTCAATTTGGATAAAATTATTAAATGCAATTCACAAAATAAAAAGGGTATAGTAAAACATGGTGCATTACTGCCAAATAACATAAGATGCATAATATGTGGCCCGTCAAACTGTGGTAAGACCAACGTAATGTTAAACCTCCTTTTTTCTCCTCACGGGTTACATTTTAAAAATGTTTATGTTTTCTCAAAATCTCTTAATCAACCAAAATATAGATTTTTGAAATGTGTAATGAAAAATATAGAAGAAATAGGATTATACATGTTTTCTGATAATGATGAAGTTTTACACCCCAACGAAATAAGGCCTAACTCCATAATGATTTTTGATGATGTAGCATGTGAAAAACAGCAAAACATAAGAAATTATTTTTCAATGGGAAGGCATAATAATGTTGATACGTTTTATATCTGTCAAACATATAGTTATATTCCAAAACAGTTAGTTAGAGACAATGCAAATTTTATTATTTTGTTCAAACAAGATTATCGAAATTTACAGCATATTTATCATGACCACGTGAACACTGATATGTCTTTTGATATGTTTAAGCAAATATGCACAAATGTATGGCGTAGTGGTAAAAATCAATTTGTTGTAATTGATAAAGATAGTGAAATGTCTAAAGGTCGTTATAGGAAAGGGTTAGATGTGTTTATTAATAATTAATGGAGTGGAGGGGAAATTTGATTTCAAATTAATATATATCGACCTCTACTATGCTGTTGAATCATTAGTGAACTGTTAACAGTGTAAGCAGCTGCTACCATCTCAAATGGCTGAAAACTACTATGATGATTGGACTAAAAATAAAACCAAAGAAGAAATAGTTAAGGAAATTAGTGAGTTAAGAAGAAATATTAAAAAGAAACACCAAGCTTTACAACGTCAATTAGTGGATACTAATGAAATGCTTGAAAAACAATGGAAGCCTGTGTCTGAACCGTTGATAAAACTCCTGGAAGGGCATGAAGAAATTAAATTAGAACAAAATGTTATAAATGATAGAAAAAGAAGGCGTAATAGCGATACTGAAGAGGTTATTCCTGCAAAACAATTTATACCCACGCCTGAGCAAGGAGAGAAAAGGAAGCGTAAAATTAATTTGCCAACCCACGATGGTTACGAGAATGATTATGATTATGATGATGGTAATGTAGAACTTCCACAACCTAAACGCCTTGCAGCTGTTAGTGATAAACATGAAACGAGTGACATGGAGTTAGACGAAGAGGAACACGATTTACAAAGAGGTGAGGAGATGGAAGAAGAACCTATTGTTTATGAAACACAGCCAACAGCAGAAAACCTGTTAAGAACGCCCAAGGGAAAAAATCTCGCTAAACAGTTTGTAGAAAACACATTTACTGGTAATATATCTAAAGATTACTTTTTAAAATTAGTTAGAGGAGGAAAAGATATTGACCATAACTATGGTGTGCGTGTGGATGGAAACGATTGGATGATGGTCGATAAAAAAATTGAAATTGATGAAAATGATATTATAATAAATGATGTTAAATATAATGGCACAAGGGGGCTTTATGAGTTAATATTTATGAATTCTCCAAATCCATATATTTACACAGAGGATGATTTAAAAAATTATGCCACTATTTTAAGGGATACAAAAGTTTACAGAGTAAATTATTCAGAACTGGGTAAAAAGAGATCCAACAGAGGGCGCAAGTACTTAAACATAATTGCTCCTATAATAAACAAATGGGATGCAAGTGGAAGTGGAATTTCCCAGAATTCTGCAAAAAAGTTGCAAAGAAAAATGCCATTGCATGATTTTATAAAAAAAGAAAATCCTATGACTACATATTCAGATATGGTTTTACCCTCAACAAGTGGAAACGGTGTACCGCTTACCAATGATAAACTTGAGTATATTTATTTTGATGATCCAAATGAACTTGTTGACCGTCTTCGCCTTTTATATGGTTCACAAGAAGCTGGTAACAACAGTCATAAAAAGGAAATTGATTCAATAATAGAAGAATTATTGGAATTGGAAAATGAAGGTAAAATAAATGTATAAAACTGATTAATATTTTATTTTTAAATAAATTTTCACGTTATTTTTAATTCTTGTTTTTCCTTTCTTCCCTCATTTCCAATCTAGACTTCATCATGAGTGTAGATAAATTTGGTCGTTTCTCAAGCTCTAATTCTGTTTCACAAGCTACGCGAGGGCCAAAAGGTGAAGGTTTCAATCTTACTAAAGCAGGGGACTATGACATTCAGTTAAAAAGAATTTGTAATGTGGGTGCACCTACAGAAATAGGAGATGCTGTAAATTTAAATACTTTAAATGTTTCTACAGAAAAATGTCTATCGCGCAGTGAAGAAAATGTTTACGATGCGAAATGTTTTAAGATAAGTAATATTGGTGTACCCATTAATGATGGTGATGCTGTTAATAAGCTTTATTTTACTTCAAACACTCCAAAAAAATTTAAAGATAGCTATTCTTTTCATCAGTATAGGATCCAAGATGTTGCTATGCCTTTAGTTGGTGGAGACGCAGTAAATTTTGTCACATTTAACAATAAAGCTATAGTTATAAACAAAGGAAGTTTTAGTGCTAAAGGATTGAAAATATCAAATGTTCATGACCCAAAGCTTGGTCAGGATGCTGTAAATCTGCGATATCTGCAGGCGAATACATTATTTTTAAAGGGTGATTACGATGCCAAAGGACATGGTATAAAAAATATAGCTCCGCCTATAGGCATGGGAGATGCTGTAAATTATGCATATTTAAGCGATGTGCTGGCTGAGATGGCTTATACTCTTCACAAAATATTGAAAAAAGAAAGTCCAAAACTTGCAAAGGAAGAGTGGAAAAAAAGGTTACTAAATCATTGCATACTTGTGATTGGGGTGATTCGTTTGCAACAAGTGAAAATTCAGTGCTGCAACTAGTAGATGGTGCACCCACGTCTGCTGTGATAAATACAGGCAGCGCATATGTTATTGATCATTAATAAAATGAAACCCAGCACCGGACGCATCAGTTATCCCAGAGGCTCAGGCCTGTTAGGTAGTATTGCCGGTGTTGCTGGAAATCTTTTAAATAAAGCTATTGATATTCTACCAACCGAATTACACATTCCAGGCTATCAATATTGTGGTCCAGGCACGAATTTAAAAAAAAGATTAGCCAGAGGAGATCCCGGTGTAAACAAATTAGATTCTGCTTGTAAATTACATGATATAGCTTATTCAAAATATTCTGACAGCAAAAATAGGTTGATTGCTGACAGAGAGTTAGCAGAAAGAGCTTGGGAAAGAGTTAAGGCTTCAGACGCAAGTTTAAGTGAAAAGGCAGCAGCTTGGACCGTAACAAATATTATGAAAGCAAAAAGTAAATTTGGTGGAGGCAAAAAGAAACTGCATGTCAAGAGAAAAAACACAAAGTGCAAATGTAAAAAATCTTCTAAAGTTAACAAGAGGAAAGGGAAAGGATTGTATTTAAGACCCTACAAGGGTTCTGGTGTGAGTAAAAATAAACATCGTCTACACAACGAAGGAAATAAACTACATACCTTACAAACCACTAAATACTATGGATATATTAAAATGGGCTGAAATTTTAAGAATACCATATTTTAGAGGAGTATTTATGAGAGATTCTCTACCTTCTAGAATTAATGAACGGGAATGTGGAATTGTTAACTTAGACAGTATCAATAATAAAGGAACTCATTGGGTGTGTTATAAGAAAATTGGCTTAAATGTGCAATACTTTGACAGTTTTGGAAATCTGAAACCTCCAATTGAACTTCAGCGATATTTTAACAGCGGGCCGTTCTATACTAATGTTCATTATAATTACTTTCCTCTTCAAAAAGACGATCAGGTCAATTGTGGCCATTTATGTTTAGACTTTCTGGCAAGTAACACATAATGATTTGTGTGAGAGGAAATACATCTCGTATCCGATACACGTTATTTCCACCATTTGATCTGTCTTCATCAAGTGAATGGGAAATGGGATTCCATGATCTATTAACATATAACTCAATTCCTAATATAGAGGAAAACGTAATGATAAGGTATGTTTTACAAACGGAGTCACAATATCCTTGCCAACGGGTTCATATGAAATAGATAGTATTAACGATTTTATTAGAAAGCAAATTGAAAGACAAAACTTGGGAATTGATTTTAAACTACATGCAAACAACAGCACATTAAAAAGTGAAATATTCTGTGATCATGGTATAGATTCTACTAAGGAACAAACAATAGGACCCCTACTGGGATTCAACAAGATCATAATTGAACCAAATAAATGGGTTGAATCAAAAAACCAAGTTTCCATTAATAAAGTAGATGTCATACGAATCACATGTAATGTTGTAAGGGGGTCATACATTGATGGCATTGAAGGTCACGTTTTGCATGAATCTTATCCTACAGTTGCTCCAGGTTTTAAAATTGTAGAAAAGCCAAATACTGTAACATATCTCCCAATAAATAAACAAAACAGTTTAGAAGAAATAGTTATTGCATTGGAAGATCAAAACGGGCAATTGGTAAATTTTAGAGGTGAAAACATCAACATACGTTTAGTTATACGGGAGAAACAGCGAAGATAACATGGGGCTGGTATTTTATGGAAGACAACTGTCAAACAGAATCCAAACTCTGCACAAATATCCAATCATTCATCATACAACCATTGGTGGAGAAACATCTCAGCAACCTGAGTGTGTAAGAAGTAAAACTGTTAAACAACTAACTCCTGAGAACCGACAGTTTTTAAAAAGTATTGGAATATTTAAAAATAAGAAATGAATCGAATTATAAATGTCAATGGTGAACTCAATGTTGACAATAGTATCACTGATTATCAATTTCATTCACATAATCCTTACTCTTCAAATACATTTGGAAATAGTGATGAGATAAGAATACCTATTCATCAACAAGATGTACATACATTACCAAGTGAAAGTTATTTATTAATTGAGGGTAAAATAAAAAAACCAGATGGAACAAATGATGATACTACAACAAATTTTGTAAATAACGCAATTGCTTTTTTATTCGACGAAATCAGATATGAATTATGTGGAACTGAAATTGATAGGGTGAAAAATGTTGGACTTACAACTACAATGAAAAATTTACTTACCGCTCGACCTGGAGATGTATACTGGATGGAAAATGCTGGATGGAATTTGAAAACACTTGACAAACTTGGTGATAAAACAAGTTTTTCATTTTGTGTACCTCTTAAACTTCTACTAGGGTTTGCCGAAGATTTTAAAGAAATATTGTTGAACGTCAAGCAAGAGCTTGTATTACTAAGGTCTTCATCAGACAAAAATGCAATATTACAAGCTGCAGATTCAGTGCAAGATAGTAAATTTAATATTTCTAAGATTGTGTGGAAAATGCCTTATGTCAAAATTGATGATGAAATAAAATTGTCACTTTTAAAATTAGTAGAAAAGGATCAACCCTTTAGAATTGCATTTAGAAGGTGGCAGATACATGAATATCCAGTCTTGCCACAAACAGATACTCAGACATGGACTGTTAAAACTTTGTCAGTTATTGAGAAACCAAGGTATGTCATAGTAGGATTTCAGACTGATCGTAAGGACAAAAGTGATAAAAATGCATCGCAATTTGATTATTGTGATTTACAAAATATTAAACTGTACTTAAATGGAACTTACTATCCTTACGATCCAATGAATGGGGAAAAGACTTTATTTTACCAATATTACACAAAGTTTCAATCATCATATTATGCTGGAACTGATGATCAACCATGTATAAGCAAAAATGATTTTCTTGACAAAACTCCACTATTTGTGTGTGATTGTTCCAAGCAATCAGAGTCTGTAAAAAGTGGAACCATTGATGTACGTTTAGAGTTTGAAACTTCAAAAGCAATTCCAGCAAACACTGCTGCTTACTGTTTGATTATTAGTGATTCAATAGTTTACTACTCTCCACTATCTGGAATTATAAAAAAAGTAATGTAATTTATTCTGATTTCAAATATATGTATATATAATATATTGTGTGTACTTTATTCATATGCCTCTCCCCATTAAGACTCAAGGATTAATAAATACACAGTTTAATATTACATACAATGATTTATTTACAAATAACTTTTTCTACATAGCTTTCTTTTTACAGTTTTTTACATTCATAATTTCAAATTAATATTTACATGAGAAAATCTGAAGTTACAAATTACAAAGCTTTACCACATAACCTGTAATGACCATAAGCTAAAGTGTTTATTTCATCATCTAATACCACTCTTTTGTCATCTTTTGAGTTTAATGCTACTTTATTTACAGTCACAGTGCTGGTAACATGATTTTTTGTTTTGAAGGATGTTTGAAGTCTAGTCTTACAAAGTTTTTGATCAAATAAACATTCTTTAAAATCCTGCATTGTTATACTTTTTTCAACAACAGTTTTGTTAACTCCTTTTGCTCTTTTCTTTACAAGTGATTGAAAGATTTCGTAACAGTAAAGTTTTGGTCTTAATCCTATAAATTCAACAATAATTTTACCTGAACACTCATCCTTAAATTTTCCAAGAACTTTCTTATTTGCCATAGAAAAACAGAAATGTTTACTGTCATAATTGGATGTATCAAAATAATCTTTCAATTCAGGATTGTTCATATCAACATATACATCATTAGTTATTATCTTATAAAAAAAAGAGTCAGTATCAGAATACAACAACCTTATTTTAGAGCCAAAAAACTTTTTCATTATGTGGTAATGAAAGTGATACATGTGGGATTTACTAAGTTCTAGAACTGTAAATCCAATATATATGGGTTTGTTAAAGAGTACTGATTCCTTTTCACATGAAACTGCAGCTAAAGATTCACTATAAATAATTCTATTAAGAAAAATAGGTTTACATATTAGTTTATCTAACCTCTTTTGTGATGTAACAAGTTCTAAATTCATACGACGGCGAATGTTTTCAATACTTTTACCATACAATGCGTTATTCATTTTTTTTATAAAGATCTTCTTCAAACGGATTTCTAGCACATGTTCTTTTTTCTGTGTTCCAATCAATGTAAGATTTTAAAAAAGGTTTCTGTTTGAACTGTAATACACGATGAATTTTTTTCAACTTTAAGCCTAGCTGAATAGCCTGCTTTAAATTCACATAATGACAGATGTATTTATTCTTGTTTTCTAGAGTAGTTAATAGTTTCTTTTGCTTAGAATTAGGTGGAGCTTTATTTTCTGGTAATAATGGAAGATCATTGTGTTCAACATGCAAATGAGCAGGATAATCAATATCAACTTCGCAAATGTATCCAATTGGAGAGTCATCTGAGATTTTTTCAACATCAAATGATTTCAATTCCCGTTTTTTCATCCATCTAAACGATTTATAAGGTAATGGCATGCTCAAGGCCAGCCCATATAGGTTATTTGCATCAAGATACATAAGATATTTTGACTCATTATTAGGATTATAATCATCTCCCATATATTTATTGTTTGCTACCGAATGTCTTTTAGAACAAGTTGTTATTCCACCACGGACCCCGCGCTCTATAAACATGTACATATCATAATTTGTGAGAAGATCTAGCTTAATTTTAGTATACTTAAGCATAGCATCAAATGTAAGGCCTGGTAAAGAAAAGTAGTGCGCACAGTCCAACCCATAGTTGTCTATACAAAGTGATCTGAAATTTTCATAAGTGTCGCATAGCAACAGTACATCTATTTTCAAATATAAATCACTGTAACTTCCCAAGTCTTCACATTTAAATTTATCCCACACCATTTTTGCATGTTCATATTCTAAGTCGTCAATTGGATCAAGTTGAAAATAGCAGTTTTCTTTTTCTGGGTCGGCCATTGACGGGTCCCCTATCCCCTTGTAGAAGCAGGATTTATCTGGTAAACATTTTTCTTTAAGCTTTTCCCAACTATCAGTATAGTGATAGGGGTAAACTCCTTTGCGCGTGACTAAGGGTAATTCTGATTCAGAGAAAAACTTTCTAGTGTGTAGAAACTGTTCTTTTGGTAAATTATTAGCCAGTTCACTCAACGATCGGTCCAAAACGAAAAGTGTCAATAAATCGTAAAGTGATTCCAGACTGAGTGTTTTTGGAAAAAGTAACAAACTTCTCGGTTGTATTTGGTATCACTCCTATTTTATAGTTGTCACATCCTAATTCACGAACAATTATATGATTGTCATAGTTTGAACTACCGTGCATGAAAACTGGCAAAAATTTTTGCGCTTGCCTCTTAAGATTACACGATGCACAAAGCACATTCCTGAACTTGCCACTGAAGTGGCAATGATCACTCACAGGAGTGTTCAAAAATGTAAATTCAGAGTCACATAATTCACAGTGAGTAGCATTTTTAAAACGTTGACGCTCTTCATGCGTCAAAGGATGCATGGGTAAATTAGTGTCTGTCAAGTCGCCTATTAAATTGGCAAGTGTTTTCAGATAATGTATGAATTTCTTTGCAGCATGTTCCCCCCTATAAATATATGGTTCTTTTGGCAAGTAATTTGTTATTGACTGAGGAAGCGTTTCATCATAAACTACATAAATTCCAAAGCTCATTGGTTCATGAACATTGTTTACAATAGTCTTTTTTGAAATTTTCTTATTTACTTTTACTAACAGACATTCAAAGTCTGCATAAACAACTATGGGAAGTTTCAGGGAATGGTGATAATTCTTAAATTGCAAAATATTTGATGAACTTGAGGAAACATCTTTTACTTTTGAAGGCATTAAAACTCTCACAGGTTTCTGATTTGAACATTCTTGAATGTGAGACTTTAATTTTGATTTTCTATTCAATCCTTGATAATGCTTAAAGCACCGCTTGCAAATAGATATTTGACGAGTGTGAGTGGTCAATTGACTCATAACCAGCCTGCTAAAATCTGATATGTAACAGTAATGGAAAATTCCACTTTTACTAATGAATAACAAATCAAAATGGTTTGGCTTTTCTTCTTTCGAAATTCGCAAAGGGAAAACTTTGTTTTGTCCATCAAGACCATATAAATTTATGCTCACTTTACTGTTCATTTGCTCAAACTTAGAAATCTGTTTGATAGGAGTTGGGAATGAAATTCCTGAAAAATTAAATTTATTTCTGTGTTCCAAAGATTTAGTTGTTATTCTGCAATCTTTAGTGTATTTTGAGTTCAGCGCCCATTCAAAGCAATTGACGTCATGGAAATTTTTGGGATTTATGACCGCTCTCTTTTTTGCTATTACACTAGGCAGAGGAATGTAAGTACTACCTCTAAGTGGTCTGTATCGTGATGTTCTAATTAGAAACCCATCAACGCTAGATAAAGTCCATCCCGATCCCTTTCCCTCATATTCTTCCTCTTCTTTGCATAGCTTTTTGAACATTTTTCTTAAAACCGCTCCTACAAATGTGCTTGCTAATACTGATTTATTTTTTGTTTTGAAGTTTCTTTGTTGTAGCTCACCTGAGATCGGTTTCACGTAGGTGCATTCACAAACAATATTAAACTTAAGAGCCCCATATGAATCAAGCGTAGTGTGAATAATTCTTTCTAGATCTGGTTTAATATGGTTTAAAATCAAACATAAGTCTTTAATCTGTTCATTCCCATTCCTGTAGTAAAAGGTTTTTAAATTTCCACTAAACGCGTTCCTCAATTCAAAAAATTCATTTAACGGCTCCCCATTGTAAAATCGAGAATTCACTCTTCGCGTGGTAGCTTCATTTTCTGAATCAGTTTCCATGAAATCCCCCTCAGAGTCAACCTCCATCCTGTGAATTAATACAACGGTTTTAATATCTATAGTATTGAAATAACTTGCAAAAATGTTATAATTTGGAACACGGAAAAATTTAAAATTTGTTTGGCAAAAGTATTGAAAATATTCTTACAAATGTTTAGTACGAAGCTTTTCTATCAAGCTTTATTTCTTCACACTCTACACCTTCAGTTTTGGTGATTTTACTACCTACATCATAGAGCATTTTTTCAACATTTTTGTAAGTTACTGACTTTGGGTCTGTCACAAATACAGCTTTAGTAGATACTTTAGTCCAGTATTGTTTAGGTTTTAGCCTTTTTAATTCTCTAGTGTCGGTCACCTCGATTTTTATCATCAACTGGCCTTCTTCACCCGGAGTAGTAAGTTTTCTTATAAGTTTCTTTTTTTGTGTTTGAAAAATCTGCTTAACTTTGAGAGGGCCACTTTTTTTAGTTTTAAACAGTTTGTCAAATTTACTGGGACCACCTAAATCAGTTTCACTCTCCGAACCTGAACTATCATCATCATGATCACATTCATCTTCTGAAGAAGATTTACTAGAACGTTTTAAGGCTTTTGATTTTTTTTGCTTCTTTTTTTGAACTTTAGTTTTATCACAATCTTCTTCTGATGATGATGATAAACTACTTGAAGGACTGGGGGAACGATTTCTTTTTAATGTTTTTGACTGATCTTTTGGGGTAGTAGGTTTAGGTTTTACTGAATCAACAAGTACTGCCTGTTCTTCTCCTTCTTCATTTAGTTCTTCATCAACAGGGTGTTCATTATTGCTTTTTAAAATTTCATGTACTATAGCATTTAAATTGTTACTGCATTCTATAGAGAACGTACGGTCAGCAATTTTTTTCTTTTTTAAGAGTGGTTTGACTGCTTTAATTAATTCGTTACTACTTATTGGATGAGCTAACAGTTCATGCAGTTTTCCTTGAGATAGATCATTGGGGAAAAACTCAAATAATCTAGCACAGAAGTGCTTAGAAATTTGCGTTAGTAAGAGATGTAAGTTTTGATATTCAGGTAGTTGGGGAAATTTGCGGTGTGATTTCACTTTGAGTATCACATTGTTCCACAGATCTATGGAATTTACTCCTAACGATATTAGATTTTGAACTATTTGAAGTAGACTAACTACATTAAGTCCTTTAGAGGTTCCGGGTTCTGAGATGTCTTCAATGTCTGTTTGGGTACTCATTACTGAAAATATATAAAAGCTATGTTAATTGCTAATCACAATTGCACAGTTTTAATACAAATAGAATGATTATTTTCCATTTTACTACACCATGCTACATAATTTAACTACAAAAAGTTATTTTCCTGTAGAACCAAACCCATTTGAACCTCTTTCAGTTTCTTCAATATCAGATATTTCTTTTACTGTTGGAGTGACAATTACTTCACAAATTAATTGACAAATTTTATCTCCTACTTCTATAGTATAATCCTCATTTGAGTAGTTGTAGAGAATCACTCCTAAATTACCGCGAAAATCACTGTCAATGACTCCACCAGCTACTTGTATTAAGTTTTTCAGAGCAAGCCCCAATCGAGATTCTAAGCGTCCATATGTGTTAGGGGGGAGTTGAAAAGCTAAATCAGTATGAATTAATAATCTATCTTTTTTAGGAACTACAACTTTATATGGTGACCTAATATCAAGCCCTGCCGCTCCAGATGAGCTTCTACTTGGGATGAACGCTTTGTCTGAGAGTTTCTTAAACCCAATCATTCTCTGAAAAAATTAACAAATCCTATTTCATGTTGTTAATATTTAAAAACAAAACCAGCACTTAACGGCAATAAGTCTTGCAATAAAAAGCAAAGATTCAAAAAATGACAATAAAGCTATGTAGAAAAAAATACATCTAATAATTAACTATTTTTCAACTAA
The DNA here is from genome assembly GCA_030545055.2 of Neoaliturus tenellus. Taxonomy (NCBI): domain Eukaryota; kingdom Metazoa; phylum Arthropoda; class Insecta; order Hemiptera; family Cicadellidae; genus Neoaliturus; species Neoaliturus tenellus. The sequence goes on from CM061537.1 coordinate 7,919,791, forward strand.
AAAACTAAGGAAACTAAACATTTCATAATTAACTATCCATTTTCATTAGAAAACTTGATTTCCAAGTTTATTGAATAATAAGCCTCCATCTTTGCATTCATTCTGAAAAAAAACCAAAAAAAGTGTACAACCTTTTATAACTATATAATGGATTGTAAACTAGCACTAACTGATGAAAAATAATCAAAATACTGCAAATATAAAACAAAAAAAAACTATGACACATGTTTCATTACAAAGAAAATGTTCAAAAATTTTTCAAAATCTTGGAAATTTGAAATATATTAATAATTTTTTACCTTTAGGATAAGTGCTACGCCCTGGAAAACTGGTCTGGTTGCTATTACTACAGCTGCCTTGTCACTGAAGTATAGCGGGTAGCTAAGGGATCGGTCTAGTGGAGCCTTGCCGGTGGTTAGCGGGTAGGAAGGTGGTACTGTTACATATTGCCTGTCTCAAATGAACTGTCACTGTCATGAAATCACATGTTTTATTCTTTGTTTATGTTTATATTTATCTTTTAGTAATGAATGATGTTTTTTGTTGTTGACTCACTTCTCTAATTTTTTTAGATTTGCACTCTTTAACTGAGTGAGCCGAACCCAAACAATTGAAACAAAAATGCTTTTCCTTTACAAAATCATACTTCTTTTGTGGTGACAACTCCTTGAAACTAGTACAATTATAAATTGAATGATCGGTACAGGAACAAAATTTGCATTGTGCTTTGGGTGTAGAGAGAAGTACAGTACTATTATGTTTCTGATTCATGGTTTTACTATTGAGAGAAGAGCTTGTTTTAGGTTGCAGAGAAGAAGGGGATTGAGGAGCTGAGCTAAGGTTATGGGATAAGTTGGCTGCTTCCAAATTAGAACATTCTTTTTTTAAAAAGGAAATTAATTCTTTTGTGTCAGGGAAATTTTTAGAGTTTGTTCTGCTGTCTTCAAACTTTTTCCGAGTCTTACTGTCTAATTTTCTGAGCAAAATAGAAGGCAAAATAATATTGTCCGTTTTGATGTCATGTTTGAGTGCTAACAAGGCCTGGTCATTTTCATGAAACCGTGAAATAAATGACCTAAGGTTGTTGGATGTTGGGTTCAAAACATTAGGTAGATCAATAATATTATTTGCATGGAAAATTACAATTTTCCTATCATTTTGATACCTTTGTTTGAGAATAGTCCATGCTACTTGATAGTTTTCAGGAGTGATTTGCAAATTTTTAATCAAGTTCAAAGGTTCGCCCTGTAAGGAAGATAGCAGGTATTGCATTTTATGGGAATCGCCCAGTTCACAGTTTTTGTCAACAGAGGCTTCAAACAAATTGAAAAATGAGAGCCACTGATCAGGAGACCCATTGAAAGTTTTCAGAGCAAGAGAAGGCAACTTAACTTTTAGAGAAGAGGTAGAAGTATTAACTGAGGAAATGGACTCATTTGCTTGAGGGTTATTGTTCTTGTCCGTAAAGGGCTTTGTGATGATCTGAATTGAAAGGAAAAGTTGTGAAATTTCATCTTCAATATTTGAAAATTGTTCTGAATCAAAGTCATCAATTTCCTCACAAGACATCACCTGTTTACTACAGCATTTAAACTCATTGTACTTATAGTTAGCCTCTTTTTCATAATATAACAACTTATCTACTTCTTCTTTGCCTAATTCAAGTATAGTTACATCAGCAAGTATATTCTTAATGTGACCTTTAATTCTATTCAATGAGTTAGAGACTGCAAGTGATTGCCTTTTAAATACTGCAAACTTCATTATTTAAATAGTATAATCTTCTTAACAAACAAAACAAAATAGTATTTATTAAATTGCAAACGAGAAAAGCGAGAAAAGAGTATTAACAATAGTGATAGTTTCCAGAGAAATAGGTACTTGAAAATCTTCCATAGTATGGTTCAATTCTATCTAGGCTCGGTAGGACCAAATGTTGTATATTGAGGGAGTTACTATCATTATAATATTCTTTCCGTTACCTGAAGGACCATGAGTTTCCATTTACCATAAAAAAAGAGAATGTTGCTTACATTTAATTAGTTTAATGGAAAACACAAAAATAAAAAATTAGAGAAGTGAGTCAACAACAAAAAACATCATTCATTACTAAAAGATAAATATAAACATAAACAAAGAATAAAACATGTGTTTTCATGACAGTGACAGTTCATTTGAGACAGGCAATATGTAACAGGTACAGTAGTAAAATTGTGATCTGCAGATCTGTAAAAAAGTAAAACTAAAATAGTAAAAAACAAAGAAAGAAATATATTTATCTATCTATACAAATCTTCTTTGGTCAGGGCTAAAAGTAAACTTAAAAAAATTAAGCAAATTAAACTTTTATTCTTAAAATTCTAGCATTTATATAAATTTAATCAGCAGCTTCTTACCTGAATATTACTGCTCTCAGACGTGAACTTAGCCACCAAACGGGTAGATGCTAGAACACCGTTGTTTTTAAAGTGTGATCGACAAATCTGTAACATAGTGCAACTAAAATTAATCACCTAAATATTATTATATTATTTTTTTAAATAAAAACTAAATAAATAAGTTTAAAAACCACTGATTGTAAAACAAAAAGAAGTTTCAGATTTATTAAGAAATATAATTTGTTGCAGACACAACATTAAAAAAGTGTAATAAATAAGTGAAGTTGCTCACCCAAATTTGTTTGTATTAATAATAATAGAAGACACTCTAGTATATAAAATTTTAAAAACTTCAGTTGGTCTAAAATGTTTTAAAATTATTATGCGAATTTTTCCCAGTCCATCCAATATTATTTAAAATATCAGGCTAACCGTTGCCTTGATCGCAAAAAATTACAATTCTTAAACTTAATTTTAAACAAAATTAGTTTTTTCCATGGGTTGAGGCTGTTTCTAAACTTATTTTTAAGCCTAACACTCTCAAATGCAAATGTTTAGCAAAAGCTATCTGCTATATTTCAAGATCGTGAAAAAATACATAACTTACGGCAGTGCTCATATCGTATGATTAGTTTAAATATCCGAAAGTTATTTAATTTTATAACAAACAACAATAACAACAAAAAAACACTGGTCTAGAACATGTTTAAATCGTATATTCAAAAAAGATGACTCTCAGTTGACCAAGTGTCCTAAAGTTGGTTTTATATCCTAAGTTAATTTAACTTAAAAAAACACTGGTCTCACAATTTTTAAAACTTATATAAAGAAAATCTCACTGTTTTTATCGTAGGGCTCGCCAACAAAACCAGAATTGACAAGATATTCCATAAGAGAAATTTTAGTTAGCCAAGTTCCCTAAACATTATTAAAATTACTTTTAAATCCTAAGTTTAGCTTTAAAAACACTAGTCTCACAATTTTTAAAACTTATATTTAAAGAAAATCTCTCAGTTTTCAACGTAAGGCTCGCCAACAAAACCAGAATTGCCAAGATATTCCATAAGAGAAATTTTAGTTAGCAAAGTTTCCTAAACATTATTGAAATTTGTTTTAAATCCTAAGTTTAACTTAAAAAACACTGGTCTAAAATTTTTTTAAACTTATATTTAAGGAAAATCTCTCAGTTAACACCAGCATGGTTTTCCAAGATTTTCCATTATAAACTAAAGTTTTAATCCTAGAGAGGTTGGTTACTTACCAAGTGTTTTCCTGTAGAAGGCACTGGACTTGACTGTGCTGGCTCCTAAGTTTTGACCACCATATATACTCAAGTTATCATAACCTTTGGGGTCAAACTGACTCGATTAGCAAGCAAATTGCATCAGCCGGTGCAAATTGCATCAGCCAGTACAAGTTGCATCAGCCGCATGCACCAATCACGTGAAAACTGCATCGAAGGTTCGAGAAAAACCGATTAAAAATTGCGATTTAAATATCGAATGAAAATAATCGATCTATCGAACCGAATGAGTATTTCAACTGTTTAGGTATTAGGGTGGCAGGAATCTGTAGGACCAGTAAACCATATTTAAATAATGCTAGGATTTGTTTTAAACATTCAAAGCAAAAATTTAAATTTAAAAATCAAAAGAACTGTTTGTTATGGTGACAAAAACCTGTAGAAATAATAGAGCATAGTAAAAATGTAGAATAAAGCATCCAAAGAAGCAACCAAACGAATATAAGACGAAATAAGCGAGAGAAAACATACACGATTTTCCCGTGAGAACACTCGTTCTTGAACATACATGGTTTTTGCGTAAAAACTCCGGTTCTTGAACATACATTATATCACTACTCATATGAAGGTTTGACCTAATACGCATATTTACCCAGCATATCTGCCATATTGTTTTTTCTAATTAATAATTTTTATTTCAGTGACGGATTGATCTAGGAACTTATATTTGGCATGGAAATTTTAATAATTTTTAATACTAACTTTTATTTCCTCAGTAAAAATTAAATTTTTCCTATACATATTTTCAAAATGGTGACCATTTAAAATTTTTGAACTCAAAAATCTGAAAACCGATAAATTGTATCTAAATTTTACAGAGACACAAATAAGTTGACAAATTCAATTGTCTAAAAAATAAAATGATACTAAAATTTTACATGGGCACCATTTTAAAAATATTTATGAAAAAAAATTATTGTGGAAATGGACATTAGTATTATAAAGGTCCATATATAAAGTTCACAAATATAAAGCCAAATATAAAGTTCCTACGATAATACGTCATCGAAATAAAAAATTATTGAGTGTAAAAAACAAAATGGCGGATGTCTGGGTATAGATATGCATAATAGAACCTACCTGTATGCAAACATTTTTGCTTATTAAGACCCCACTAGCCATATTATGAAGTTTGGAGACGGACTTTAAAGACAACCGGTCTATAAAAAAGTATCTCGTATGAAGTACATTTTACTCCTTACATAGATAATTGCTAACGTAAGTAGTAACTTGCTAACGCAACTTTAGTTAATCTAAGTACTTTTCAGGTATCATGTGGCTTAAACATGCAGGGCACAAATTCAATGGTATAACAATTTAAGATGATAAAGTGTTCAATGTGAGTTCGAATTATTTAACAAACAAAAATTATAGAAAATTATTAAAACTTCATTAGAGTAGATATAGATACGAAAAACAGCTAAGTTTATTAATATACTGATAATATATAGGCTTATATTTTATGTTATTTTTGGACCAACGAATTTGATAGAACTGCATTACTTTGTTATGAGGTCAACTTTGTTACATATAACATTTTCTACAACATACATTGGTAGTCAATGCTTTTCAATCAAAACATCTTACAGTAATCCTCGTGATATGATTGATATATATTAACCAACACTTTAGTAAGAAAGAACAAACAAGAAGACACGTCATTCTCTTGAAGGGAGGTCTTTCTCCCCTCGTGGATACGTGTATTAAAACGCTGTTTTGATCGTTATTATTTACAAGAAAATAAATTTTCGCTCGCAGGTTTGATTATATAATTTGTTCAAATAGCTTTATTCCTGTAAATAATAAAAGTTTAGTAGGCTAATAACCTTGCTCATAGAACCATTTTAAGTTATGTGTGTGCTTTTAAATTGACAAGGAAATTTGGATGTCCACGAACTTTGCATCTTAGACTCAGAGCAATAGCGAAATGGATATCGGAAGATATATAGGATATTTTACAAGGCTGTGTTGCCGTTAAGAGTCATCTTCACCCCTGAGCCAGTAGCCCATTGTTGCGCAATCGGCAATGTTAACCATACGGCTTTTAATGCAAAACATGGTATTTGATTCCCCTGTTTCGGACGCCATTTTTCAACCGATATTCTTTAAACTTGGTAAGTGTTTTGTTGAATAGTTATATTAGGTCTCTCATACCTCGAAATTTTGAAAAATTAACAAATATTACTCACTGTGACGTCGTAAAGTAACTCGATTTTCCTTAGCAATATTTCAAAATGTGGTAAAATTTTCAAAATTTCGAGGTATGAGGGACCTAATATAACTATTCAACTAAACACTTACGAAGTTTAAAGAAAATCGGTTGAAAACCGGTGTCCGAAACAGGGGAATCAAATACAATGTTTTGCATTAAAAGCCGTATGATTAACATTGCCGACTGCGCAACAATGGTCTACTGGCCCAGGGGTGAAGATGACTCTTAATAACCATTAATGACCATGTTCTTTATCCGTGGCATAGAACCAGCTTAAAAACAAAGAAAAATATTTTCTGTTAATACGGCATTTTTCCTATTAAATCGGTAAACAATAATCTTTTAATGAATTTAGTCTTAAAGTTAAACTATTTAATGGTAGTTAATAATATTTTAAGAATTAACATAGAATGGATGATAAGAATTATTCTTAGTGATAAAACTAAACTGTCCTAATATTTTCATTATTAAATACAACCTTTCAAATTGTATTAAATTCATATTTCTAATACTCTTTGCAATGTAACTTTTAGTATAATAATGTTTCCTATTCTTAAATTATTCCAATTAGGTTTTTTTTTAGTTTAAATAAATGCCGTTGTACTTTACTGGGTAGTAAGTTCTTAATATGATACCTAATTATGTAGCCAAAACATGATCTGTATGATTTTCATACAATCTTGCCATCATAAAACATACATCAAACTAATACACCATCACACCAGAAGCCACCCAAGCAGAGGATGGGAGAGGAAGAACATGCTTTATTTATGTTTGATCTGTTTGCCCTAGATCCAATTATAAATTGGAGCAGCAAGTTTGCAATTATAATTATGTCTTGTATAGAGAATACTTTAAGATGAATATGAATACTGTAAATATAATAATTATTATAAATAATAATAATTAATTAAATCATAATAAATCAAAACAAATAATAAAAATAAAAATTTATTATATATAAATAATATAATTAAATAAATAATAAGAATTAATAATAATAATCAATAATTAATAATAATTAATCATTTTAAAGCTTGAGCGTCCAGGACGCAAGGAAAAATACCAGTTATCAAAAGTTAAATGGGCTTCACCCCATTGGACCTTGAAGTTTAAATGTTGATCTAATATGAAGAAGATAGGAAGTCCGCTAGTATAATAGTGAAATATTTCTTATTTTTTCCACAAAACAGACTACATTTTTCTTTTTTGTGGAGACAACATCACCATTTTGATTTTTAGGGGCCTTTGCCCCTACAAGCCACTAGTTGAATATAACAATAAATTGATTTAATTTTTTACGTAGCGGTACAAGAAAAGGATTATTTCTGAGATTAAAACGCGATGCTTCTTACAATGTTCTTGAACCCTATATTTTATGAACAAAAATCATATCAAGACTACATTAACCTTCGTTTTTGTATGTTCTTTCTACTATAGATATTGGTAAATTTGTGGTTGTTCCTAACTCCAAGGTATTACTAAAGTATTGCCATAGATATATTTCATCTATGGTATTGCCTTTGTATTTACTAGGTGATTTGTGTATTTATCAGGGTTAAATATGGGGATTTGACTCTATATTTTATCTATTTAATTTATAACAAGTTCCAAAAATTATATATCTCGTAATTTTTTAACTTCACTGAGGTGAAGTTTACTTGTAGGTGATTACTCATTATATACGTTCTTTATAACAGGTAAATCTATAGGAAGTGTTCAGATTTTCTCTAATGACAGTAATATTTTCTTGTTAAAATCGTTATATGTGAAAAGTTTTAAGATCATACATAAATGATGATTTTATCTTAGCTATTTAAATTTAAATATTCAATATGAAAGCCATTCAATATTCAGGTATAAAATATTTTTTAAATATTTTACATAAAAAATATTTTAAATTAAAAATATATAAAATATTTGTAAATAAAAGATTTTGAATTAAAAAAAAAATGAAAAAAATAAAGCTGTAATAGTACAACTCACTGTATTTATTAAAATATGTGCAAGTGTGCAAGTTGAACTTATTACTTTTTTACTCGTATTTATTAAAGTATCTTGGTTTCCTGTTAAACTGGGAGATGTTGTCACCCTTGTATTTTTCCTATGCATTTTAAGGTGTATTCACATTGCATACATTCTTCAAAACAACATTGACAGTATCAACTTCTTTAATATGTTAAAATCAATCTCAAAAGTGATCTCAATTTCCAGTATGCATGCTTTATGTCCCTAAAAATTGACTACCTTAAAACTACAAATCGGAAAAGTTATAATTCATTCTAAGTTTGTAGTGAAAAATCTATAAGAATTAAAATGTGCATATTTTTTGGTAAAACAAACATACATACTTGGTTAGTTGTATTTTGTGGTTGACTTTCATAAGTTATATTTAGTATTGTCAAATTATATTGAGGACTCTATCTAAACCAATACACTCGTTATGTTTATGGTCTTTTTACTGATATATTTATTTTATATCATAAATAAAACTCTTCTATTTGTCATTAATACCGATTTATGTCATTTATTTACCGAATTGGGTAAAAAGTAGTGTTACATGTTTCTAAGGGTTTGCCAGTTTTGATTAATATAATTTTTTAACAGTATCTTAAATACATCACTGTTAAAAAAATACAACATAAAGTAGCAAACAATTCATTCCTGCAATTATTTCTTGACAAAGCCGGCCGGTTGTCAAATGGCGTGGAACGCACTGGAGGGATCAACAGCAGATGGCGGCTCATTTATACAAGAGCATCTTGGAGCCACTGAGTGGATTGCTGCCACGATTTTGTCACAGTTGTCAATATTTTTGACTTTGGCAATGTTGATTTTTTTCGTGCACTAACCTGAAAAGTTTTTTTAAGGATTTAAATTAAGTAAAATTTGTACTGATTTATTTTTTAATTTAATTTGTACATTATTTCAATATGATGAAAAACCTTGCTTACCTCCCGGACTAAAAGTTACTTTTTTATGCTTATCCGCAAATTCCGAGCTCAGCTATGAATCGCGAAATGTCATTGTTAATAGAGAAAACGCACTTTCGTCCTAGCGATGAAAAATACTATTAAGGAAACTACTACTACCAATGTTAAAAGTAACTAATGTTTTTTCAATGCACTTTTAAAAGGCTACAGAAAAAAACGCCAAATACGCGGATTAACTATACATGCCAGAAAACTGATGTTCTACTTGAAGTAGGCCTACAATATTAAACTAGATTGTTACAAAAATAGGAAAATGTCTCCACTGTTGATTTTATCTAATTTACCCATGTTTCCTGCTGTAAACCAGTTCTTTGTTTTCAGTTTCCTACCTGGTATACATTATACCCATAAATGTTTGTAGTTATTATGGTAATTTTAATTTATATTTAGAACTTGTATTGCGTTTGATTATCCTAAACAAACATAAACGTAACAATTCACATGCAAAACTTTTTTATTTTGTTTTTTTTAGGTAGGTTGTTGGATAAGTTCTGTATTTGTTTTCGCCAAAAACATTTCAGGATCGGCTCCCTGGGCTACGCCTTACAAGCTTTTTAAGTTTGAAGGCAAATCTCATGGAAGAGATTAATTGAATCATTAGACAGCTGTTGTAATGTTAGCAGATCAGAAAGAACAGACTTTTATGTAATTAATTTTTCACTAATTGGTTCCAGACGGTTCAAATAAATTGAATTGTTGTTCGAATTTCAAGCAGGGATCGATTTATATTAATTTGGTTAAAACCATATAGGTCTAAAGCGTTATGATTCTCTAATTTAAATGCGTTTACTTAATTATAAATAAGTATAGCTAAGGGTTTTAATGAACATGTTTGATAAGTTGATATAGCACCAATAAAACACATCGTAGAACGACGCCACTCGATACATAAAGGCCGGCACACAACACCGCTCATTAGAGGGTTGTATGACACATAATTGCCGCTGTGTCCGATCACCACGAGGGTCAGTGAACTATTAAGGAAATATCTGGAGTCCAACGGACACTACTTTTAATAATGTTAATTATATTGGTTTGTGTATGCATAAAAAAAGGAAACATGATTCAAACCAAGCGTAAACTAATTACACATTTTCCCCTTCAGATGTCAATTATCGTTAAGTTTCTACCCACATAGCACACGTTGTCAATTTGACGTCAAAAAGTGATCAAAGTCGTCAAAGTGATGTCAAAGTAAAATATCAGATCAAGTATTGATGTCAAAATGATGTAAAAATTTTGCATTTTTAAATTTTAAAGTTAGTGTAATAAATGAAGAAAAAAACATTTCTTTAAGTCTTTTACAACAAGAGAACATCATTATTTGTTTAAAACAATTGAACTCGTTAAAATCTTGACATCATTTTGATGTAAAAATTATGTAAAGTATTTGATCACACAGTCAAAAGTTGTACATCAATTGTGATAACTGCAATTTGTTAAACATTTTCACATGAAACAAACATGTAAGGGAACTCTACTTTAAGACCTATTTGGGAAGACATAAAAATAGGCCACGGGAAATGCGTTTGATTTGATCAACGCAAAGAAACTTGAGTATCAACTGGCCAAGTAGTGTAACAACTAATGTGAGAAGCAGAGAACACCGTGGCATAGTAGGTAGGGTCGCGGCTTGAGAACCTAGAGGTCCTGGGTTCAAATCCTGCCAGCGGCATAAACTTTTTGCCGCTTCTATAGTTGTTTATCGGTTAAAAATTACCATTTTATTACTTTTGTTTTGCTATTTGGGATATTTTGAATCAATTTTGACAAGATTAGTTTGTCAGTTTGACATCAATGTGATGTAAAATTGACGTCATAGTTCATCAATTTACTGACATCAATTTGAGATAAAAAATCGGGACATTTTTACTTCACATTGACATCAAAATGACGTTTTTTTTGTCACATTTGAAGTCAATATGACATAAACAATATCAATGACATTGACATCTTTTACATCAATTTTACATCAAATTGCTGTACTTGTGCTATATGGGTATATACGAGGTTTTATACAGTCTTTAGAAGCTAAACAGAAGTAGCTACCATTCTTATCTCCGTGGAGCCTTGTTCATTCTTTATCATTGATAGAAAGGCATAATCTAAGCGCAGTAGGATGGAAATGGTTTCCGGGTATAGAATTTTATCTCTTGAAGTAGGAAGTTTGGAGCCAAACTGACACCACCAATTTAAATTTTAAATTCCATCGGTTAGGTGGTATAAAAATCAAAGTAAATGCCAGTTAGATGTTGGACTACATTTTCTACTTTGTAGTTATGGCCAAGCGTCAAGTGTTTAATGTCTGTAAACTGGCTGGGTAGCTGAGTCGTTATAGTGCTCGCCTTTAAATCTAAAGGTTGCCAGTTCGATCCTGAGAAAAGTTATTAGCCTTTTTATGGTTCGATTCCAGACCCAGTTGCCATATGTCATTGGGCTATTAATTAATGATGCTTTCTAATAACGGGTCGATGTTATAGGTGGTAACAAGACTGGGGTTTGGACCGTTCCCAGTCAAAACGTTAGAAAATGCCACTGGCGTAGATACACAAAAACAAATATTAAAAAAATCGGTCTTATAGATTTAGTTTATTAAAAAACTGCAGCTCTTACCAGATCTGATTCATCCTCTATCTCGAACAGGCGGGAAGGATCGAGCCACCGTATGACGAGAGCAGTATCAAGATTCGGTTAATTCTGCTAATGGAGTGGAAAACTGTTCAAATCTGTCCCGTTTTAATCCTTTCCTAATTCAGTGGACAGTATTTTAGTGGAATTAGATAATATTAAAATTAATTATTTACACAATCGTACTTTAATACAACTGTGTACCTAAATAAATTTTCACTTTCAAAGGTAATTTTGATCTATTTTGTATTTATATATCTTTTTACATATCTTCAAACAAAAATTCCCCAAGTTGGGAAAGGCTAGGGATAAATATTGCAGGAAAGGTACTAGTGGTAGTGCAACTCAAGGACGACGGAAAGGAAGTTGAGTTTGCGCCGTTTTCAGCCAGTTGGTGTTGTTTGTAAAACCACTGGTGACCTGTTCAGGCGTCAGCCAAGGATAAACTTATTTTTGCTTTAGAGTACGTATCTCTTAAGCAGGAAGACAGCTAATGCAAACGTTGCCTTTACAACGGCTGAACTTGCGCATGAAGTTTTCAATTAACACTGTTATAATGGAGCAATCAGTAGCGATTTAAATAACCGATGGGACCTTAACTTCATTTGAACCCTACCCCTTCGCCTACAGCTCATAGGACGCTTATAGTTTTCTTTCTTACCACATTCACTAAACTTAGCATTATTAACTGATTATTAATGATGTAATGATTAAAATGAAAAACTGCATGGTTCGAACACATAATGCTCGAATAAAGCTTTAGAGATATTGAACAACATAAGGATAAGTATATCCTAAGACAACAAGCCAGGCCTATATTAGATAACGGTAAACGGGTCAAAAGTAGCCTTCAAGTCCCGGGACTTTTGTCTTTAACAGTTATGGGATTGGACTTGGACACAGCCACTGGCGCTTTGGAGGAGATTCTCTGATTTGGGATTGTAGATACTTTAACATAAATAAAACAAAGAACATAAAGAAGTTATATCTTTAAATTACGATTTCATCCTTTTAGTGTTTGTTGACTGCAATGCATTTATGCCAAAAAATTTTTCACTAAACAAATAATAATTAAATTTTTAACATTTTCCTTGAGTTTTCTGTCCCAGTTGAAGAAGACTCAGCTGAAAGTCTCTATTCAAAGGACAATGTCCCATCCTATTGCATATATGATAAAAAGAAAACTATTAATACAAATTGTTTAACGAAAACAAATATTCAACACATAAACTAAATATCAATGATAGACAACAGTAAGTAACCTTGATATATTTGAAGTACCTTAATATTCGTAACTGTTTAAACTTATACAATTTGTAAGTTTTATTTTATATTTTATGATGTTCATAAAATTAACATTAGACATTATAGAGTTGACAACTCTTTCATAAAACATGAAACTTTGATAAACATAGTTTTAAAGAGAAGTACAGAACTAAAATACAAGAACTACAGTGTATCATATAACCTCCAAAGTAGATAAATACCTAGCAAGTATTTTTAGATCTATTTTTAGATACTGTTAGATTTTTTATCTTCATGTATTTTGTATACATTGCCATTACACAAAAACTGTGTTTATAATTTTGTTATTCTTTAATTGAACGGAAATTCAATTTTAAATCAAAATAAGCAATAGAAAATAAGCCAATAGAATGAAATTATACAAAGCAATCATCAGTATTACTAGATCAAGTGGTTGTATTTCTTTCGCTGAGGCTATACAAGTTAACTGTTACGAGAATGGACATGGGCCATCTTGTCTGAGCAGGGATTTGGTGTGTTATGTTAGCTGTGAAAACTGGTTGGCGTTGAAGAAATAGTGCGTTTTCATATGTATGTAAATCAAATGGTAAATTTTTATGTTTACATAAATAGGAATTATTTATTATTTCATAACTTTGAAGTAAAAGCTATTTTTCTCTTATGGCAATCTTAGACACAACTATAAATCACAGTGCGTTGTACATAAAACTTGAATAAAATTATGAAATTATGCAAAATTAATAAAAATCTTAAATGTTTTGAATAGTTGTGTTAAGTTTTGTAAGGTTAGATTAAATTGCGGTTTGGTTTGAACACAATTTATTTAATACGTTATGTCAGTCTGGGAAATCTTAGCTGGTAATGTACAGGTTTGATTTATATTATTTATTTGCTATAGGCCAAGTTAAAATTATACAGTTTATACCTGTGGGATGCAGTATATAAATAAGTTTGGAATTTTAAAATGAAAATTGAACACACAAAATTATTTTTCTGACCATATCAACAATATATTTACTAATATCATTTGTTAAAACACTGAAAATAAAGGAAGTCATATGAAGTATAATTTAAATGAAACTTAATTTAACTTGTATTTATATATTTTAGGAATTTACAGTCATGAGTAAAACTAGTTATAGTCTTATTTGATTCAAATCAATGAAGGAAAGGAACGGATGTGTGCCAAGGGTGTAGTTATGAAGTCAATATCTAATGGTCTTTCGATATACCGTAACATTTGCTTTGACATTTACAGGTTTTAGAGCCGGTGCAGATGTGGAAGGTGAGCTTTACGGCACAAGGTTAAATGCAGTTGGTTATAGCACTGAACAATTGCATGTAGAAAGAAATCCGTAACTTAAAATAACTTAACATCAGTTTTCATAAAGAATATGTGAATAAATAAAACTACTATAGTTGTTGCTAGAATTTGAACTGTTTATTTTTTACTCTATTAAAAATTTTAAAAGTTAGTCCTTACTCAATTACTAAGGTCCAATACAATCTTATTAGTACACACAACTACGCTTATTTATACATAAACAAATAATTATCTCAATCCCAATTCTAGTCTAATGGTAAAATTTCCCATTACAATTATTAATAGCATCTTTATTTGAAATCCGATTTTCATAGATTTTTGTAAAGCTTCTATCGAACGGCATAAAAAAAACTTGAAAATCGATTGAAATTTTGCTACACACCCACACTCTCTTACAAACTATTTCTTATTTATAAATTACAGTATCTGAATAAATAATCTTGGTACAATTAACAAACAATTTTTTTATTTAACTCTAGATCACAAACAAATAAATTCTGATTCAAAAATGAAGGGGCTAACAAACAATAGCTTACAATTACAGGGGGGAATATTTAATTTAATTGATTGATATAGTCTTTAATGTCTTTGTGCTCCGGCCTAGTTACAGTGGGTAGAAATGATGACTCTGTCTCTCAGGGGGTGTTGGATCGTGGGGACATTCTCTTGTAAAATTTCCAATTTATTGACTGTAAAATAATAATTCTTGATATTAATTGAGATTTGTAGTTATGTAAAAATTAAGATTTGATTATTCTTTGAAGAGATTAAAATGGATAAAATATGGTCATTCAATCTAGGTTCAGTTGTAGGCTATATCAGTTTGAAAGTTAATTATAATTGAATCTTCTTGTAAAATTGAAAAAGTTTGTTGATGGATAAATTTAGTCTCTTGATAAATTCTACTTGATTTCTTTGAGCTTCTAGGATCACTGGATAAAATTAGTCTATTGGAGATGGATGGAGATTACCAATATTTGTTCTTCACCAATAACCACTTCTTCTTTGGCCAGATTATAAAGGGATTATTATTAGTGGTATTGGCTCTTCTTCCTATCTAAAATTTGGGATTAAATTGACCCAAATACTATTTTATGGGTTTATTTTACACTTGGGGTTGGGACCCTGTTTAAAATGAAGTTAACACAATGAGGCCATAAATGCAAGAGAGAGAAATTGTAGTTGATGCTCAGCAACAATGTAGTGATCACATGTTTATTCTTCAGGTTTTGATTCTTGCTTTGGAAACACTTGACACTTCACTGAATTTAATTCACTATTTTGAATCACACACTATATAAAATTAGAATGACCATGTTTATTTAAATTATTAAATTTGGTATGTGTTTGAAGTAGTTTTGTTTTCATTATAAATATATTATATTAGGCTATGTTTAAATAAATATTTACTGGGATTAGGCTATTATTATTCTTAGGTGAGTGATGAATTGATTAATATGAATATCTAATATAATTATTGAATTAGGCCTAATTAATATCTATGACAGGTAAGTTTAAATACAATATATAGGCTACCTGGGATTTTTATAATAAATATTTACATGTGGATCCGGGTTGGATTGTTTATTTGTTTATTTACCAACATAATTTGTGAACTGTTGCAATATCCCCGCAGAAATGACATATGAAATGAAATGTAGTATGGCATTTCGATAAACAGTGAATAAATTATGTTCGAACACATTCATATAGAGCTATTAATGAACTTTTAAGTAGTGGGGAATGGGGGCTTTTGGCTCAGTTCAAGGTCACCTGAGGGATGACGTCATCGATGACGTCATCGAGGTCAATGACCTCATTGATGACGTCATCGATTGCATCATCGATGACGTCATCACCAATGACGTCACTTCCTTGACGTAACACCCATGACGTCACAAAAATGACGTGCTGATGACGTCATCACCCCTTACGTCACCAAGATGACGTCATCGATGTCACAAAGGTCAAGGTCACGCTGAAACCTAAAATTTTTTGGCACTTTTGCTGTTTCTCGCACTACGCTCCGAGTTTCAGTCACAGTTACCATGACCTTGACAACTTGGAGCGAAATTGCGATGAGAAACAGCAAAAGTGCTGAGGAAACTTGAAGTTTGCAACGTGACTCTGCCTAAACCGTCATGTGACACCGCTCGGGTGACCTTGAACTGACCCAGAAGCCCCCATTCGACCATTACTGCAACCGCGATGCGCACCCTAAGACAGACACCGAGCGACTGGCTGTTCGGCTCCGCGCACTCTAGGTATATGGGAAGTGGTGGGGGAATTGCGATGATCTTGGGAAACTTAAAAATGCCAAGTCAGGTAGCACTGTTTCGGTGCTACCTTAAATTTACATGTTAAAGTGTGATGACCTTGAGGTTGACTGTAAATTTGAGACTTAGGATTGTTTTTAAAGATGTATCTAAAGAATCTTCAGATTTGAGTCAACACTTAGAAAAATTTACTCTTAGTACAACTGTTTAATGTGTATTTACCAGAGTTTAAGTGTGGTGACCTTGAACTACCTGAAATTGTCAGGAATCGGAGTAGCAACCGCGATGTGCACCCTACGACAGACACCGAGCGACTGACTGTCCGGCCCCGTGCACTCTAGGTATATTGGCTCAAGAGACTAAGACTCTAAACTGTCAAGAATGGGAGTAACCAACTGAATTTTGCAAGGAAAAGTCATTTCATCCAATATTTTAAACAAATCCTCATCAGTAAAACGAACACTAGTCTGTTTTGTATAAAACTTAGGGTGTCCGCGCAACAGTTTGCGCCACTTAGCTAAAGTCGAAACTCTCTTAACTTTGAGTGGTGGACAGTGAGCAACTAATAAAGCCTTAACACGGCTAAGTTTCTTACCTAAAGCGTCCCGCGACATGGCTTCCCCTCACAAAAGTCCGCACAATACTGAGAGACTGCTTGTAGCGCATGAGTCAAGGGAAAAGAGGTGGGGGAAACAGCAGGAGTGGGGGAAGGTCACAGTGGCGGGGGAAGGTGAGGTGGTACGCTGGAGTTTCGCATCACTTCACCATGAGCTGTCCTACAGTCAACACACTGTTCTCTTGGCCCGAGTTGGCACTAGAAGAAACATTTCTGTACAGCTTAGGCTGTGAGAGCTGAGGAAGCAAAGTCAAAGTGGAAATTGTGTTAAACTCCAAGATGAAGAGTCTCCTAAATAAACTAATTGTATCCTTGCAATCTCCTATAACTTTAGAGAAATACCACTTTATTAAGCGACACCTTATACTTTGGCAAAACGAAGCAGAAATGGAAAAGATTACAGTAAAATTAATTTAACTTAAAACTTGGACTGGACACTCATGGCGATACCACGTGGCGTGCAAACGCCACCCTAAACATTACAAGTTAGGTTATTGAGCACCTCTGGTATGATAACCGATGTGCTAGAGTTAAAGTGTGATGTCCTTGAGTCAAAACACTGAAATACTACAAGTCGATATTGTCCCAGAGTCAAAGTGTAGTGACCTACATTCAGAACTTGTAAAATTACTTACATATAGAGAGCTAGAGAACAGCGAGACGCACCGCATGGAAGCCGGAGACATACTGGCGAAGCGGTGTTGTGCAGCCTAGGGACCCAGTTGTGGTGGGGGTATAGCCAACACTTAGAATACAAGTGTTGTGGGTGACCTTGACCCACTTAACTTAGTCAACCCCCCCCCCCCCCCGACAAAAAGTGCGAACCCCCCCCCCCGACAAAAAGTGCGAACCCCCCCCCCCGACAAAAAGTGCGAACCCCCCCCCCCCCCGACAAAAAGTGCGAACCCCCCCCCCCCCCGACAAAAAGTGCGAACCCCCCCCCCCCCGACAAAAAGTGCGAACCCCCCCCCCCCCGACAAAAAGTGCGAACCCCCCCCCCCCGACAAAAAGTGCGACCCCCCCCCCCACCCCCTCCCCCACCCCTGATATCCTGGGCGTGGCAGCCCCGGTGGGGATATAAGGGGGTCCGGCCAGAGC
Source organism: Neoaliturus tenellus (assembly GCA_030545055.2). NCBI lineage: Eukaryota > Metazoa > Arthropoda > Insecta > Hemiptera > Cicadellidae > Neoaliturus > Neoaliturus tenellus. Next base: position 7,937,885 of record CM061537.1, read on the forward strand.
CGGCTCGCAGTCCGCTCCCGCGCGTTGAACGTGAACGATCGGGACGGACCGCCATAGGCATCACTAAACATTGAATGGCGCCTTCAGTGTTTAGCGAAGTCTACTCTAACTTTAAGACTTGTATTAGTTGTAAGATATTGCGCTTGCGTTTGGGTATTGCGAATTGTTTATATGAGAGTGTTTTACTTGTACCCTATGTCTCCTGTGTCTTTTATCCTTTGTGTCTTGTTTGTTATATGTGTTTAATGTGTATGTGCTTGTTCCAGCATTGACTACGTTGAGCTCAATTGTGTGTTGTAAGTGTGTTATATGTTTCTAAAGTGTATACGCTTGTTTTAGCAATCCCCCCTTGAGCTTTTTCAATGCTCAAAGTAAATTGTAAAGTCAGGGAACGGGAGTAGGCCCCCGTGTAAAGCCACTTTTAATAATTGGTAGGCTCCTTGCCAGGCATGCAAAAGGTTGCGGATGGCATTTGGGGAGCATGTCCGTTTGTAAGCTGGCAAGCAAAAGGTTGTGGCGGCCTCTGCACTCGGACCGAGGACGTAAGCCATTAGGGTGTCCTCAGTATGTTTCCCTTCTGGAAACTCAAAATTATGTAAATGAATCTTTGTTAGATATTTGTGTTTTTAGTCCCCAAGGCCCCCGAACATTCGTGGTTCGCCATGGATGTACGGGGGCCGAAATTTTTAATGTCCGTGTGGCCTTGACCCACAAAGACTTGTAAAAATTCAATGCATTGTAAATTAAAAATATTAAAGATAGGTTACGGGAGTAGGCCCCCGTGTAAAGCCTATTTTAATTATCGGTAGGCTCCTGCCAGGCATGCAAAAGGTTGCGGATGGCATTTGGGGAGCATGTCCGTTTGTACGCTGGCATGCAAAAGGTTGCGGCGGCCTCTGCACTCGGACGAGGACGTAAGCCACTAGGGTGTCCTCAGTTTGTTTCCTTCTGGAAACACAAAATTATGTAAATGAATCTTTGTTAGCTACTGAAAAGACAATGCAGTAAATGTTTACAAGTCTTGCGTGGCGAAGGGTACACGACATTGGATGTTGCCTTGTTGTCATAGTTGGGTCTCTTCGGAGGCTACAGCGATGACAACCCAAGTGCCTCACACCCCCAAAGGGGGGTGTGGGGCTTAATTTTTTTAAAGTTTTTTCGTGCCCTTGACCTAAATACAGTAATGACCCCCCCCCCGAACTTTTTTGAGAAAAAATTTTGACCTTGACCAAAAAGTTTTTTGCTCCGGACGAGAAGTGCCCAAACAAAAAAATTTGTACAAAGTAGTGGATTTAGACCAAAGATCATTGGTTTATCAAACCTGTTGAAGAATAAATTGAAAATGGGTGTTTAAAAGCCAAATCTACTACATGATTGATAAACTGGATGTATATGACGTCACCTTCCCCCACCCTTCAACCTCGGGTATAAAGGGACCCGGTTGAGCGCGCTGCTCATTATTGCGTGGACATTCACCGAGTGCACACTCAAAGCCAAACTGTAAAAAAAATGGCTCTTTGCGATATTTGTGGTGAGTTTTTCCAAGATGAAGATATCTTTGTTTTACACCGAGAATTGCATCATGAAGAGAACAGAAAAGAAGAGATTGTTGTAAGTGAAGAAGACTTGGATGCGTTTGATCGGTTATTGGAAAACTGCCAGAAGCAGATGGACGACTGTGATAGCTATCTACAGTTACACCGAGAATTGCATCGTGAAGAGGACAGAAAAGAAGAGATTGTAGTAAGTGAAGAAGACTTGGATGCGATTGATCGGTTTTTGGAAAAACCCCATAAGCAGAAGGACTGGGCTAGCTATTTACAGTTAATGCAAAGAAGAAGGCCAAGTGTTATTCAATTTGCCGGAGCTGGACCATCTACAGCTGGAGGATTTATTCAAGAAGAGAAAATGGAAGAAGAAGATACGGAAGAAGAAGTGGAAGATGTAAGACAACTGCGTACCCAAGAAGAGGATATGGAAGATATAAGACAACTGCGTACTACAGCCTTGCCAGGACCAGTTGTAATTCATTTCAAAATTAATAACGTGCAATTAGAATTGGAAAATTTTATAATTCAAGCTAAAAAACTAGTTGTAAAAACATTGACGGAAGAATTGGCAAGATTGAACTTTATTAAATTTGGATTGGTGTTGGAGGCTATGTTTACTAATACCGATGGCGAAAATTCACCGAGAGCATTCATTGCTAAAAACCGAACCCTTACAACCACATCTGATATCAACGAAATTTTAGAAGAATGTTTGGTTGAACTGCTAGTGAAACTTCAAGAACATGAAGGAAGAGGATCCGGCTGGACGCTATCATCAATTGAAGGTATGGATGTGAGGGTTCACAAGCATGGATATGGTATGAGAGGAAGCAGCTTTATCCCTCTACCAAAGGTGATCCGAGATACAAGATCATGTATCAATGTGAAAAATGAGGATAATGAATGTTTCCGGTATGCAATGTTAGCAAAATATGTGGGACATAATGCCATTAGACCTAGCATAGCATACGAAGCTGTTCAACACCGCTATAACTTCCAAGGTATGTCATATCCTGTTAGTCTTAATGATGTTGCTAAATTTGAAAGAAAAAACCCAGGAGTTTCAGTTAATGTGTTTGGTTTAGACGAATCAAATAACGTATACCCGTTACGAGTTACAAAGACTGAACGTCAAAATCATACAGATTTGCTGCTATTGACCAAAGGTGAAATATCACATTATGTTTACATCAAGAACTTTGAAACTTTGGTTGGACGACAAGTGACTAAAAAGAAAATTAGAGTAACAGTGTGTAAGAGATGCTTTTGTTTCACAAATAAAGACTTGAGACGTGGAGGATCAGAGTGGTTGTCAGAACACCAACGTCTTTGTAATGACAACTATGAAGTGAAGATTAGTCTGCCACCACCATCTAGAGCATTTGTCCAGTTCAATAAAACAGTTCACCAATACCGGATTCCACTAGTTATCTACGCTGACTTTGAATCCACGTTAGTGCCACAGGAACTTCCGGATGGTGAAGTAACTAGAAGAACCAAATATCAATTGCATCAACCTAACAGTTTTTGCTTATTGGTGAAATCTACTTTACCTGAAGAACAATTGCAAGACTATGGCTTAACATCCACTCCAATACTCTACCGTGGTGAAGAAGCCGCTAAGTATTTTGTAGACCAGTTGTACGACATTGCTGAAAAGGCGCAACGCTTATACGGTAATGTTGTACCTATGGAACCTTTGAACCAAAATCAACAAGAAGAATGCAATTCGGCAACAAGATGTTATTTATGCAAGAAGAGCTTCAGTGAAGAAAATCAAAAAGTAAGAGATCACGATCACCTGACAGGGTTATACAGAGGAGCTGCTTGTAATTCATGCAATATAAATTACAAACTGCCAAACTTTATCCCTGTCGTGTTACACAATCTTAGCGGCTATGACTCTCACTTTATTATCCCAGAGTTAGGACGAGATGATGGAAAAATTGAAGTATTAGCTGAAACATTGGAGAAGTACATCAGTTTCTCAAAAACAGTAGGTAAAATTAAACTTCGCTTCGTAGACTCTTATAGATTTATGTCATCTAGTTTGAGTAAATTGTCTGAGAACCTAAGAAGAGAAGACCTAAAAGAAACCAGCAAAATTGTACCTGAAGATAAATTGGACTTAGTAATGCGTAAAGGAGTGTTCCCCTATGATTACATAACTTCTGTAGAAAAATTTGAAGAAACTAGTCTGCCACCGATTGAAGCCTTCAATAGCAAGTTAAATGAAAGTGCAATCACCGTTGAAGACTACAATCATGCTTGTAATGTTTGGAACCAACTAAACATTCAAACCTTAGGGGAATATTCTGACTTTTACATAAAATTGGATGTAACTCTGCTGTGCGATGTGATGGAAGAATTTCGAAACACCTGCTTCTCCGCCTATGGACTGGACCCTCTACACTCGTACACATTTCCAGGATTAGCATGGCAAGCTATGCTAAAGTCAACCAACTGTCGATTAGAACTTCTAACAGATATTGATATGGTGCTCATGATAGAATCTGGTGTACGAGGCGGTTTGACACAAGCTGTAACACGTCATGTGAAAGCTAACAATAAGTACATCCCAGGCTTCGACGAGAGACAACCATCGGTCTACCTTGGCTATTTTGACGCAAACAACCTTTGGTTTCAAATCCGCTTCCCTACGCTGACTTCAAATGGATCGACCCAGCCACCATCGGTGACATCTCACAGATTCCAAAGAATGGTTCAAAAGGCTATATTTTGGACTGTGATTTTGAATATCCAGAGCACCTTCATGATCATCACTACGACTTGCCTCTCTTAGCCAAGACTGAAGTTTCACCAACAGGAAGATGGCCAAAATTGATGATGACCTTGGAGAATAAAGATCGGTATGTGGCTCACTACTGGGTAGTTCAACAAGCTCTTGAATTGGGTCTACGTTTAGTAAGAATTCATAGAGCAATTGAATTCACCCAGTCTTGTTGGTTGAAACCATATATTGATTCCAACACTACAAGAAGAGCAGCAGCAACATCAGCATTTGAAAAGGACTTTTATAAATTGATGAACAACGCCATCTTTGGGAAGACCTTAGAAAACAAAAGAAAACACAAGATTGTAAAATTAGTAAGTGATCCTAGGAAATTGGAAAAATTAGTGCAAAAACCAAATTTTGGAACATCCATGATTATAAACGAAGATCTAGTCGCCGTTAGTATGAAGAAAACAACAATAGTGATGGATCGTCCGTTATACATTGGAATGTCGATTTTGGATATAAGTAAAACTTTGATGTATGATTTCCATTACAACAAAATGGTTAAACACTACGGAAGAGACAACATTGGAGTTGCATACATGGATACCGACGCGTTCATCTACTGGTTAAAGACTTTGGACATGTATGAAGATCTAAGGAGTTTCCCATACAAAGACGACTTTGACTTCTCTGACTATCCAAAGAACCATCCAAATTATAATGAAAAGAATAAAAAAGTAATTGGAAAATTTAAAGATGAAGCAAATGGAATGCCTTTGGAGGAAATAGTTGCGCTGATGTCCAAATTATATTCCTTCAAGATGTATATGGAAAATGACATACCGACAGTGAAGAAAGCTAAAGGAGTCAAAACATCATACTTAAAGAAACATGTGACATTTGACCATTACAAGACCTGCTTGTTTGAAGATTCTACAATGTCTGCAACGTTCAACACTATCAGAAGCTTTAAACATGAGGTCTACAGTGTCACTGAAGTTAAAAGAGCACTATCAGCTCAAGATGATAAAAGGCATATTATGCCGGATAAAATCCATACTCTTCCTTTCGGCCACTACTCTCTAAACCCTATCAACTAGTAACCTATTCTTCGTCCTTCTACAACTTTGACCTTATTCCTTTCTCCTTCCGTAAAAAAATGGGGAACACGGCAAGTCAAACGCCGTGTTCCCCATTTTTTTACACAAGTTTGGATGACCTTGACCTATATAAATGATGTGAATATTCAAGACAACATTCATTGTGATTATACATATGATACATGAAACATTCAAACCTGCAATATGAAGAACTTGAAGCAAGAAATTGTCAACGAACTTCATAAACCTGCAAGAAGAAAGTTTCCACGAAGAAATACAGTGATAAAAGGAATAAATGATTTATATCAAGCGGATTTAATCGAAATGATTCCTTATAGTAAACAAAATAGAGGATTTAAATACATATTGACTATTATTAATTGTTTTTCAAAAATGGCAGATGCTTTACCACTAAAAGATAAAAGCGGTAAAAGTGTTACAAAAGCAATGGAAACAGCTATACAAAGAGACAAACATACTATAAAACATTTACAAACTGATGATGGAAAAGAATATTTTAATAAGGAATTTGCAAATTTAATGAAAAAACACAACATTAACCATTACTCAACCAATTCAGAGGTAAAAGCATCAATAATTGAAAGATTTAACAGAACTTTAAAAGGTGAGATGTATAAGATGTTTTCCAACAGAGGATCACACGTATGGATTGATGTGTTACCAAAACTTATAAGCGATTACAATAACAAGTTTCATAGAACTATCGGTATGAAACCAAGCCAGGTGACTAATAAAAATGAAAAACTTGTATTAAAACGTATAAAAATGAATACTAAACCAAAAGTTGAAAAACTAAAGCCTAAAAGGTTTAATGTTGGCGATAAAGTGCGAATAAGCAAATACAAAGGTGTATTCAGTAAAAGATATCTTCCGAACTGGACAAATGAGGTATTTACCGTATTTAAGGTGCAACCTACAGTACCAGAAACTTACATTTTAAAAGATAATAAAGGACAATTGCTTGAAGGAGGGTTTTATGGACATGAAATGTTAAAATCAACAGTAGGTGATGTATATTTAGTTGAAAAGGTGTTGCAACGAAAAAAGGATAAGGTTAAAGTACGATGGTTAGGATTTAATAAAACGGAAGATTCTTGGATACCTAAAAAGGATCTAATATAATGATAGAGCATCATTTTGGGTTGAACCATTACAAAGGATGGAGATAATACCGCAAAAAGACAATTTTACTATTAATAATATAGATGAACTCACAGTGGATGGTTCTCAATTCAATACTGGGAAACACGGTGTTTTGTTACCAAACACGGTGCGTTGTCTGGTTACCGGTCCTTCCAATTGTGGAAAAACAAATGTAGTATTCAATTTGATTACAAACCCTAAAGGATTACGTTTCAATAATTTATATGTATTTTCAAAGTCACTACAACAACCAAAATATCAGTTATTGGAACAAATACTCAATAATGTGCCTGAAGTTAAATATTTTAAATTCAACGCGAGCGAGAGTGTCATGCAACCGCAAGAGGCTAAACCATTCTCAGTATTCATATTTGACGACGTATCTTGTGAAAATCAAAATACAATAAGAAATTACTTCGCCATGGGTCGACATAACAACATAGATAGCATTTATATTGGTCAAACTTACAGCAAAATACCGAAACAGCTCATTAGAGACAATGCAAACATGTTAATTGTATTTAAACAGGATGAAACCAACCTAAAACACATATATTATGACCATGTAAGTGCGGATATGCCATTTGAACGATTTAAAGAGTTGTGTGGAAAGGCTTGGGCTGAAAAATATGGGTTTTTAACAATTATGAAGGAACAACCGCTAAACAATGGTCGATACAGGATAGGATTTGATAAATTTATACTAATACACTGATCATGATGTAAAACATTCATTGGTGTACAACACGTCTTGCTACAAACATGGTTAACCAAGAAAAGTTAATAAAGGAAATAAAATCACTTAGTGATTCTATTCGAGATAAAAACAGAGCATTAAAATTAGGTATTAGCGAAAGGGAGAAATTTCTTGAATCTACTTTTAAACCTATTACTGAACCCTTGAAAAAATTAAACAAAAAATTTGCTAAACCCGTTTTGGAAGGAGATGCAATTGCACCTATTACAAAGTTTGAAAGAGAAAATGTAAAATCAGAAGATTTTAGTGATGAAGACCTGGAATCCTCTACATATAGTGGTTTTACCGGCGGAGAACCTGAAAGAGAGCTAGAATCACCAGACTATAGTGGTATAAGAGAATTATATGAAGTAAAAGCTAAAAGAGGACATGAAGATGTATCAACTGCTAGTGAAGAGGAAAAAGAAGAAGAAGCAAGGGAAGGTCCGTCAAACATAAGCTTGTTGGGTGAAAACATTCATAACAAAGGACCTTTAGGAAGGAAATACATGATAAAAATGTTAGCTGGAATAAATCCTAATAAAAACTACCTTAGTTATGGAGTAAGATTAACAGAAGAAGGTTTAATGGTTGGTAATAGCCCGGTAAACATTGATGAAAATGATAATATTATTGTTGGTAATCAAAGATATAAGCCCACAAGAGGATTATTTGAATTATTATTTGAAAAAAGCCTTTAGAATTGTTAGTTAAAGAAGAAGACATGGAAGCATATAAACAGATTTTGGAACACACCAATGCATACAGGAGAAAATATTTAGCTGACCAACCAGTTTTTAGATCTAGGTCTTTAAAATATAGAGTATTTGTATCCAAGTTAATACCAACAACGAGAAGACAACCAATGCCGATAATGCCAAGAAAACCTGTAAAACGAAGGTTTGTGTCATCCACTTTGGATATAAGTGCTCCAGAACCAAGAAAAAGAAACAAATCTGTTACAGGTACAGGTTTAATGAAGAAACTATATAACACAAATGTGATTTATTACAATAATATCAATAAATTGGTGGATAGAATGAAACTAATACATGAAGCTAAAGAAGCGGGTCATACTGGATTGGAAAACGAATGGGTGGCTTTAGTGGATGAACTCCGAAACCGTGGGGTAATCTCATAAAAAATGCGTTACTCACTAGATTACTATTCAGTTGCACCATGAGTGTCGACAAGTTCGGACGTTACTCCTCGGATGGGTTATATTACGCAAATAATTTAAAAAGAGGAGCTGGTTTACCACAAACACCTGATGGGGATTATGATATAACTAATAAAAGGTTAAAAAACATAAAAGATCCCACAGATGAAAACGATGCAATAAATTTAAAAGTATTAAAAGAAAAGATATCACCAACATTAAGACTACAGAAAAACACATATGACGCAGGTAATCATAGAATTGTCAATGTTGGTAAGCCAAATCAAAACGCTGATGCAATAAACAAAGGTTATTTATCATCAGAATTAAAAAATACGTTAAAATTCAATGGAAAAACGTATACTGCTGAAAATAAACGTATATCCAACGTAGATGACCCTAAAGATGCAAAAGACAGCGTAAATAGACGCTATTTACATTCATTAATACCTGAAAAGACAAAAGATGGTTTTTCTTTTTATAAATTTGTTATTAACGATATAGGTTATCCGAAAAATGAAAATGATGCTGTAAATTTAAAATATATAAAAGATCATTGTATTACACGTGATGTAGGAGTTATTGATTGTCTAGGTAATTGTTTAGCGAATGTTAAAGATGGTTCGGTACCATCAGATGGTGCAACAGTGGGTCAAATGAAGGAAACTTTAAAGCAAGAAACATCTGGATTTGTAAAACAGGATCAAGTAGTATCACGGTCGGGTGATGTGTTTGTACAAGGAAATGAAAAGTTTATTTTACTTGAACAAAAAAATAATGTTTGGGATTGCAAAGACATGAAATTATCAAATGCGCATTTAGCTACAGATGCTCATGATGTTCCGATTTTATCACAAGTTTTACATACTAATCCAAACAATTATCATAGAAGTTGGTTGGGTACAAATAGAAGAATAATTGACATATTTCCAGGTATCGATGATTACGATTGTGTTGTAGTAAAACAATCTTTAATATTAGACAAACCAAAAGGTAGTACTTTCAATGCGAAAAATAAGAAAATAGGTAATTTGGCACAAGGAACAGATCCAAAGGATGCTGCAACTGTAGGACAAACATTACAATATGATAGTGCAAATCAAGAGTTTATTTATAATACCAAAAGATTTAAATTAATGGATGTAAATGATTATCAAAATATATTAATTGCAGATCCAAATTCATTTAGCGGATTTAGAAAATTGTCTGGTGAGGAATTTATTCATAAAAATCATGTATTTAGAAATGAAGCAGACAGATCATTAATTAGTGCAGATTTAAAATATTTTAAATGTCCCGGGAATGATGCAAATGTAACTGATGAAGACTAAGAATTTGTATAAAAACTGATATGGGTTAGAAATCGGGACTAATATTATAAAAATGGGTTACACTCTAGAATGTTATTCAGTTGCACCATGAGTGTTGACAAGTTCGGACGGTATTCATCGGATGGATTATATTACTTTAAAACTTTAAAAAGAGGTGTTGGATTACCACAAACACCTGATGGAGATTATGATATTAGTAATAAACGGTTAAAAAACATTAATGATCCCACAGATGAAAATGATGCAATAAATTTAAAAGTATTAAAAAAAGAGATAGTACCAACACTGAAATTAGATAAAAACACATATAACGCGGGTAATCATAGAATTTCCAACGTTGGTAAGCCAAATCAAAACGCTGATGCAATAAACAGAGGTTATTTATCATCGGAATTAAAGAATACGTTAAAATTTAATGGAAAAACGTATAATGCTGAAAATCGGCGTATATCCAACGTAGCAGACTCTGTAGATGAAAAAGACAGCATAAATAGACGCTATTTACATTCTATAATACCTGAAAAGACAAAAGATGGGTTTTCTTTTTATAAATTTGTTATTAACGATATAGGTTATCCAAAAAATGAAAATGATGCTGTAAATTTAAAATACATCAAAGATCATTGTATTACACGTGATGTAGGAGTTATTGACTGTCTTGGTAATTGTTTAGCGAATGTAAAAGATGGTTTTGCACCATCAGATGGTGCAACGGTGGGTCAAATGAAGGAAACTTTAAAACAAGAAACCTCCGGTTTTGTGAAACAAAACCAAGTAGTAACACGTCAAGGAGATGTATTTGTACAAGGAAATAAAAAGTTTACTTTACTTGAAGAAAACAATTATGTTTGGGATGGTAAAGGAAAGTTATTGACAAATTTAGGTATTGGTGAAAAGCCTGGTGATGCTGTTACTTATGAACAGATAATACAATTAGAGCCAACTGGAAAAAAATGGTGGAATTGTGATAACAAACGATTAACAAATGTTGCAGACCCTGATTATGCCGATAACGCTGTAACTGTTAATTTTCTTGTTAAAGTAATAGGTAATTTATTATTTGATATGCATAATTATATTGTAGCAGGACAACATAAACCTATTGACGAAAAAATGAGAAGAACATGGATTAAACAAGAAATTCTTTATAAATATTTTTTTAATCATAATACACAAAAGTTTAGATCATCAGATTGGGGTACTTTTGATATTTAATTAAATAACACCATATATTACATCATTTATGTGCAACCTGTCATAGAGGTAACACATGGGTTACGCTTTTCGAATATAAAAGACAATCATGGCGTTTCATTACACCAGTCCATATCGAGACACTATACGGAAAGGAGGCGGTATCACGTCCACAGCGGTTTCTCTGTTAAGTAAAGCTTTAAATCGTATTCCAGTAGGATCTATCGTAAACAGAGCAATAGACGCTTTACCATACGAATTTCATATACCGGGAGGTTATCAGTATTGCGGACCAGGAACTAAATTGAAAAAACGACTGGAAAGAGGTGATCCAGGCATAAATAAGTTAGATCAGGCTTGTAAAGAACACGATATCGCATATTCCACGTTTACCGATTCAAAAAATAGGTCAATCGCTGATAAAAAGCTAGCGAATATAGCTTGGCAACGAGTAAAGTCTAGTGACGCTAGTATTGCGGAAAAAGCAGCAGCTTTAGCGGTAACAGCAGGTATGAAGGCTAAAACAGCGGTAGGAGGTGGAAAAAGGAGGGGTAAGAATAAAAAAGGATCAAGCAAGAGAAAACATGGTGGTAATATTAGACTAAAAAGACGTTCTCTGAGGAAAAATAATAAAAAACCGACAATATGGTCAATGGTAAAAAACGGGGCTGGTCTATACCTAAGACCGTATCGTGCATATTAAATAAAAGAAATCAATTGGTTATACCGCATAAAGCGTTGACTAATGTTGAATTATTTAAATATATTTCCTGTTTAAAAATACCATTTTTCCGCGGAGTATTTATGAAAGACAGTTTACCAAAGAAAATATGGAAAAATGAGACTGGAATCGTAAATTTGGATAATACTGAAGGGCCCGGCACCCATTGGGTGTGTTATAAGAAACTAAATAGTAATGTATATTATTTTGATAGTTTTGGAAATTTGCCACCACCTAAAGAACTTGAACATTACTTTAAATCTGCTAAAAACATATATTACAACTATAAAAGAGAACAACCTGATAATACTTCAATATGCGGCCATTTATGTTTGGAATTCCTAGCTAAAAGTATCAGTCACTATTGAGATGTCTTCCTATACGGTATCATTAACAGGAAAATCGTCCACTTTACGAAGTATCCTTTTTCCAGCGTTACGCTTGCAAAAAGGAAGATTTTGGGAGGCAGCACTGTTGGATTTTACAACTTACAACTCTATTCCCAATGTTACGGAAGGTAAAAATAACTTATTGCATTATTATAAAGGAAAAGATGCCAGTGGTAAGTTAACAGACTTAGAAGAGTGCAGTTTACCCACATGTTCTTATGAAATTGATCATATTAATGAATTTTTGCAAAATAAAATGGGAAAAGACAATATATCGCTAAAAGGTAATAATAATACAATGAAAGCTGAGCTTACTTCAAAATATTATATAGATTTCACTAAGCCAAACTCAATTGGTGATTTATTAGGATTTCCCAAAGATGGAGCAATTTTAGAACCAAATAAAACACATTCCGGTAAACAAACTGTAACAATATTAAAAGTCAATAGTATAGACATAACTTGTAACATTATACAAGGAGCTTACAGAGATGGAGCAAATACTCATATAATACATACTTTTTACCCCAGTGTACCACCTGGATTTAAAATTGTTGAAAAGCCGCAAAACCTGGTATATCTACCTTTGAACACCACTTTCATTTCAGACATCGTGTTGAACGTATTGGATCAAGACGGTAACTTGATAGATTTCCGAGAAGAGCCTATTACGGTTAGATTACATTTAAAATCAACACTTTAATACAAAATCATGGGTTTAACATTTAAAAGCGAACAACCTACGGGAATCCGCATTAGTAGCTCTTCAGCTGTGGAGGAGTTAACACGCGAGAACATTCGTTTCTTAGAGAGAATTGGATTAAAAGTAACCGATAATGGATATACTGGATATAGCTCAGGGTCCAACATTCGACGAAACCCTATGGGAAAAAGAATATCACACCCACAACCCTTACACTTCATCAAAATTAAACAATAACGATGAAATTCGTATTCCCATACAAAATCAAGACATTTACACACTACCATGTGAAAGTTACTTGTATATTGAAGGAAAAGTTACTAAAAAGGACGGTACTACTACTGGTACAACAGTTCCATTTATAAATAATCCCATGGCTTTCCTGTTTGATGAAATTAGATATGAAATATCAGGTGTAACAGTTGATTCTACTAAAAAAGTAGGTATTGCAACAACTTTAAAGGGATTAACATCTATATCACCTAATGAAACCAATTTAATACAACCTGCAGGATGGGTTTTACCTGCAAAAGACACAATCACTCCAGATACAAATGGAAATTTTGATTTTCATATTCCGTTACGTTTGTTGCTTGGTTTTGCTGAAGATTATAGGAAAATAATATTAAACGTTAAACAAGAATTAGTTTTGTTGAGATCTTCAAACGATAAAGATATTATTAAAGCTCCAGACGGTACAACAGATGCAACTTTAGAATGGAAATTAACATTAGACAAAATTGTATGGAGAGTTCCACATGTAAAATTAGCTGACGAGCATAGAATGCTACTATTAAGAAAGTTAAAGGCTGATCGTGATATTGTAATTCCTTTTAGAAGTTGGGAATTTCATGAACATCCCAGCTTGCCAACTACGGATCGACACACTTGGACAGTTAAAACATCTAATTATGTGGAACGAGCCAGGTATATTATATTTGGTTTACAAACAGGCAGAAGAGACACCATCACCAAACATGCAGGCCAATTTGATCATTGCAACTTGAAAAATATTAAAGTTTATTTAAATTCACAATTTTTTCCATACGATAATTTAAATGTGTCATTCGCTAATAAAAAGTACAGCATATTGTACGATATGTATGCAAGATTCCAAAGTTCATATTATGGTAAAACGAATGCACCTTTACTATCACCAGAAAAATACTTAGATGGTTACCCTATAGTTGTAATCGATTGTTCTAAACAAAATGAATCGGTAAAATCATCAAGTGTAGATATAAAAATAGAAATGGAATTCAACGCGCCTATATCGGCTAATACAACTGCATACTGTTTAATTCTACATGATAAAATCGTAACATACACACCTTTAACTGGAATTGTTAAAAATGTATTGTAAAAGACCGGTTTTCCTACATTCCAATGCATTCCGCGAGTATAAAAGCAGAGCGTTCAGCTCGCTCCTCATCAGTTTGTTGCCTGTTGTTGTATGGGTAGCATCTTATTCAATATGGTTTCTCCTAGTGGTACACAAGAAAATGTAGTAGATATTGAGAAGGAGATATCCGACTTTTTAGATCTTCAAGGTCAACCGGAGGGAGATGAACACAACGCTTGCGGACAACTCCACGCCAGTAATAATGTTGAGGAAAAAGGTAAAAGAAGAAAGAATGCACACAAGAGGAAAAGGGATATTGAAGATAATATTTCTCCTAACATATTAAGTGAGGTATTCTTGCGAATATTTTACCCAATCTCTTCCAGTTTGGACAAAAGTGTTTTAATCGGTGTTATGAAATCTACAGATTATTCCCCTACTGTAATTTTAACTCATGGACCCAAAATGATTTTGTTTACGGACACTGCTTGGGAATCGTTTATGAAACACTTGCATCTGCTAGAATGCTATTTAAGTAGTAACATGTTTGGAAGAAAGACAAGAGTAGGCCTTTTGGATTCAAATGTGGAAATCGATATTGTTAAACATCGTGGTGATCATCAGTTGCGGTTTAGAGATACAACAAGACATGATAACAAGATTCAACTTAATCGAGAAGAGTTTTTTATTCTAACTTGTGCAACTGAACCAATAACGAGATACTTGAGACAACTGGTGTTTTCAAGTTCAATTATTAAAGATTATCTGGAAGACACTTTGGACAAACAACCGGACGCACCTATATTGTACGGACCTGTAGATACTTCTATATTCAATAGGGTTCCTCATGAAGTACAAATGTGGAGACAATTGGAAAAGTACGCTCAACTACATAAGAAATCAGTAAAACGTGAAAAAGAGGAAGAAGAAGAAGGAGGAGAAGAATCAAGTGTTAGTGATGAAAATGAAAACAAGGAAAATGTAAAGATGGAAACCTAAATGACAATTAACTACACAGCAATGGTTAATTTTTAAAACAATATCAAACACTTTGTGGGGTTAGGCCTACCGGGGACGGTGCCCACGTTAAATATACACCAACGCGCCAACAACTGTACGGCCGGGTATAAAAGTCGTACCTACCGTGGTGTGGAAATCAGTTGACCTTTGGACTTCGTCATGAGCAGACGAGTGATCTTCGCAATGGAGAAGGAAGAAGAACAAGTAAAGTCCAAACCTGGTATAATTGAGTTCCAAGCGTTTCGGGGTAATGATGATAGATTTATCATAAAAGAACTTGTGTTTTTCGACATCAATACAAGTGTTCCTTATTCGTTTTTATTTAAACCACCATGTTCTTATTCATCTTTAACTAGTAAAGCCGCTACTACCAACAGATGGATTTCAAAACACTTCCATCATATCGATTGGTATGATGGTTTTACAAGTTACACGGACTTGTATCACATTATGCATCACTTTTCAGACAAGTTTACCAATATTTACACAAAGGGGCTGGAAAAGAAAAGATGGATCGAAGGATTTACTCATGTTCCGGTTAATGATGTGGATTTGGATAAAAACTACAAGTATACGATGGAAAATGTTTGTATTTGTACTAAAAGTCCAGAACATGAAAAAGATAGACATTGCGCTTTAAAAAACGCCTATAAACTCGCATCTTACCTTCAAAGTGGGGAAATGGGGAGTGGTGGGGGTAGCGGGGGTTATATAAGTGAGGAGCAGACCGGGACCTGGCATGAGTATTACTCGAGATTCCGAGACGACAACATCTCCCAGCAAGAAGACGAAGAAGACGATCTATAACTTGACCATGGCATCTCACCAGTTTCTGCAAACTTTGGTTGAGCAGTTCAATGCTCACTCCAAATCTACCATACTACCCGTCAAGAAGTGTTCCGAACTTAAAGACGAGAAGCACTACATTATCCACGCCATGAAGAAGATGGAGACTACAGTTGGAGAGGCCATCTGCTGCAGTCTTAGCGAGGCACCGTTCACTCCGGGGGATGAGCCCAAGTTCCAAGTCTACCTGCCGAAACGGTTCGTCCATCTCCTCCAGAACGAGGATCTGCGCTCCATCCAACCCGGCTGTCTCTACCTGGTTTCCCACGGTTGCACGGGTAGCAATTCCACCGAGTTGACCATCCACATCGCCGACAAGCAGCAGTGTTAGATTTAAGTTTTACTGTTGTACATATGTTATTGTAATGTTTTATAAATAAATAAACCATAAAAGACAAAAAATGCAACATATCAATATGTGAAGTTTGTCACATATTGATATGTTGCATTTTTTTTTAAACTTCGCAGGTGACCTTGACCTTTGACCTTTGCATTTCACAGTTACCTCCACCACCACGCTACAAGTCAAACCTGCTTGAATGCAAAACACCCCCACCACTTTTTCATATACCTCCAAGTGCTGTGCCTCGTCTTCATTTCAACTCCAGCAGCCAACCTAACAACATCAGTATGTCTCTGAACGTAAGCTGTGCCAGCTATGAGGAGGTGACGATCAAAACGCAACAGGAGCTGAACGACTTGTACAAGGAGTTGCAGCTGATGGTGGCAAGAGGCTACCGTATAAACGTGCAAGTCTACGCTTGCAATATACGGAATCTTCGGCAGCCGAAGGAAGAGCCTGGACATTCCTCTTCAACGACAGCTTCCTCACCGGCGTCAATGAAGACCGAACCAGACAACTTGGATTACTTCAGCTGACTAGCGGTTGTCTTCCTTGTCCTTACAATTGTAGAATATGTTTATTTCTTCATTATATTAAAGAAGTAAAAAGAGCAAAGCCACCTATCTTGTTACTGACATATATGCTCAGTAACAAGATAGGGTTTTTTTAAAACACAATTTGAATGACCTTGAAACTTCCCCCTCCACTGATTCGCTACCCCCACCACTTCACTGTTGATATACATGAGACAACATAATTAGATACCTCATTCCTTCTTCAACAGCCAAACCTACAACATAAACAATGGCTAACCTACCAACAGATGAAAGATGTCCTCACGCATGCTGTGACTTCGTACACAAGTTAGAGAAGAGGATGCAAGAGAGGACGATAAGAAGAAAGCAGATCCACTCAGAAAATATCATGATAGTAAACGGCTATCTTTTGTTGTTCGGCCTTATCATGGTTGTACTTTTCATACTGTATGGCATAGTCACATGTGTCGGCAAGGTTGCAGAAGAAAACGCTCGCCACCATCAATTGGAAAGTTTCAATGTTACTTTCTAGGTTTTCCTTTTTTAAAACTCCATTTGGATGACCTTGAACTTTCCCCCTCCACTCCTTCCTTTTTAAAACCCAATTTAAATGACCTTGAAATTTCCTCCTCTACTTTTCGATAATGTTACAACTGACTGCAGCTCACCTCATTCCTTGCTTAGCTGCCATGGCGGAAGGAACTCTTTCTCAAGTTGACTCCACTACGGACGAAGCATTTCCCTTGCGGTGGACTGTTCATTTACAGGATGCGACAGAAGTGGAAGTCTTGTATCAAAAATTACTCAATGTATTCAACGGGAACCCTGGACCTCTTGAATGTAGAATGGATTTGAATTTTGATGCAACCAGGGTCGGCACAGAACCTTCAACTTCAAGCCACCCTCAGCAACGAGATTTTACACATTTATACACTCCAATATCACCGGAAGGTGTAACTGTCTGCGAGGCTGACTCAACTACACGTTATGTTCAGCCGAAGCCTTGGGTGTTGATTATTAACAATGTGTACAAAGTGGATTTGGTATGTAATAGATTAAAGGAGTTGATGGTACAAGATCCAGGCCTGCGCTTTCAAATAGATATACATTTCATCTGGAGAGCACCTGCGCGGGGCTCTTCGTCTGACAGCTCTCCAAGTACGACGGACGAGGAGGACGACTAGTCATTTTTTTTTAAAACTCCGTTTGAATGACCTTGACCTTTCCCCCTTCACTGAGTTTATTTAAGGTGCACTCTCACTGACTCTAGCATCATTTCATCGCGCACCTTCACCGCAGCAACATGGAGAGCCAACTCAACTACTGTTGCGAACAGAAATGTTTTTCATGGCCAAATGACATTGATGTGGTGGATGGCTTTTCTTGTAGAACATGTGAAGCTTTTGGTCAGTGCATGTGTAAGTGCAAGTCTTGGAAGAAGACAAAACCGAAGTTGAAGACATTCCATGTGTACCAAATGAGAGGGCATAAGTACACTTGTTGCCCTGAACGTTGCATTGAATTCAAACTAAAACAGCTAACTGGCTGCAAATTGTGCAACAATCATTTTGCAGGTTTTTGCAAACATTATTTAGGAGCGTGTCAATACAGATCAACTTGGCATACCGAAGCACTCACTATCAATGAAATGGCTATAGACTCACAAGAGTAGTCTTTCTACTCTTTGACTTTTTTAAAACTCCGTTTGAATGACCTTGAAATTTCCCCCACCACTTCCCCATATATCTAGAGTACGCAGGGCCCGGAGGTCAGTCGCTCGGCGGCTGTCGTAGGATGCACATCCGTGTTGTGCAGTCTGCTGTGCAGTTTTGATTTTAACCAGTTCAAGGTCACCACACTTAAACTCTGGCGAAAATGTCAAGCTGTTAAACACAATCCTAAGCCCCAGGTTCACAGTCAACCTCAAGGTCATCCCACTTTAACATGTAAATTTAAGGTAGCACCAAAACGGTGCTACCTGGCTTGACATTTTCAAGTTTCCCGAGGTCATCGCAGTTTCCCCCACCACTTCCCATATACCTAGAGTGCACGAGGCCGGACAGTCAGTCGCTCGGTGTCTGTCGTAGGGTGCACATCGCGGTTGCTACTCCGATTCCTGACAATTTCAGGTAGTTCAAGGTCACCACACTTAAACTCTGGTAAATACACATTAAACAGTTGTACTAAGAGTAAATTTTTCTAAGTGTTGACTCAAATCTGAAGATTCTTTAGATACATCTTTAAAAACAATCCTAAGTCTCAAATTTACAGTCAACCTCAAGGTCATCACACTTTAACATGTAAATTTAAGGTAGCACCGAAACAGTGCTACCTGACTTGGCATTTTTAAGTTTCCCAAGATCATCGCAATTCCCCCACCACTTCCCATATACCTAGAGTGCGCGGAGCCGAACAGCCAGTCGCTCGGTGTCTGTCTTAGGGTGCGCATCGCGGTTGCAGTAATGGTCGAATGGGGGCTTCTGGGTCAGTTCAAGGTCACCCGAGCGGTGTCACATGACGGTTTAGGCAGAGTCACGTTGCAAACTTCAAGTTTCCTCAGCACTTTTGCTGTTTCTCATCGCAATTTCGCTCCAAGTTGTCAAGGTCATGGTAACTGTGACTGAAACTCGGAGCGTAGTGCGAGAAACAGCAAAAGTGCCAAAAAATTTTAGGTTTCAGCGTGACCTTGACCTTTGTGACATCGATGACGTCATCTTGGTGACGTAAGGGGTGATGACGTCATCAGCACGTCATTTTTGTGACGTCATGGGTGTGACGTCAAGGAAGTGACGTCATTGGTGATGACGTCATCGATGATGCAATCGATGACGTCATCAATGAGGTCATTGACCTCGATGACGTCATCGATGACGTCATCCCTCAGGTGACCTTGAACTGAGCCAAAAGCCCCCATTCCCCACTACTCTTTTACTTAACTAACAAATAATGATTAACAGAACAACTTATAACTACGAATACTAACATCTTGATTTGTGTAATGGATTATATGATTACATTATTTAATGTCCTTGCAATCACACTTGGTCTACATTATTGTCTATTTTCACAGTTTGTATTTCACTAAATTGTTTATCACTTCACTGAGCGTCTGTTGTTGGTTTTGCACTGTATAAGGTCTCTGCACTGTACACATTTAAACTGTGGGAAACTTAAACTACTTAAAACTATTTGATTCTTGGTGATGAGGTTGTGCTTAATTTTGGGAGTGTGGTTGTTGAGGGAGTATGTATCTCTTCAGGGCGGAAATATGGTATGGGCCAAATGTTTGAGTTTCATTTAAATTGATTTGCAGACTCTGGGCTTATCAGAAATGTATGGTTATACTTGAGAATTAGGTTTCTTAACTCGTTTCGTTGTTGTTCATTTAGTAGTGGATTATCTTCAAGGGACTTGTGAACTGTTTCAGGGGAGAGACTTGTAGTAGTTTTACTTGTACTGGGATCAGGATTATCGTCGTTCGCATATATATATATATCACTATTATTATATTCATAGTAATAATCATCATTGTATTCATTAATATTAGTTGGTTGCCTTAGGCTTTCTTCAAATACAAAGTTACACGTGACACAATCAATATCGACCTCTCCGAACTTCAAAGTTATATTATTATTATTTATATTTATTTTAATTAACTTATCTTTAAAGTTCATTTCAAACTGCCATAATTCTAACGTGTCGTTTCCAATTATTAAACTCCTGACAAGGTTTGGCACGAGCAAAACTTGAAGTTGTGTGTGATTATTCTCAATATTTATTGGTATCATTATTATTCTATTTATGCGCTTGGACTTCTCTCCTGTAGCAGTTTTTATGTGGATTTTCGTAATGGGTAACTCTTTGAAACGACCTAAATTAGATTTATTCTCTTGAAACCATTGTTCTGACATACATGTTATATTTGAGCCTGTGTCGATTAATGCTTTAATTGGTATTTGATTTATTTTTACATTTATTTCTGGGAGGTTTACGTGTTTAATGTCATTTACAAAATTATTAGGGTTTGATTCTTCGGATAATAAAAATTCTCTATCACAACAAACTATATCGGTTTCTAAAAGATACGGTATAGTGTAATTATTATCATTATTTGGCCTACGGTTTCCGACTTTGTTATTTAGCACTGAAGAGACAATGGGAGGTTTGTTTAAAGGTGTATCTTGCAGGCCAGTATTGTTCCCAGTGCATTCTAGTTTAAAGATTCAGATTGGGATGGCGGTGACGCAGGTGGTCGGTGGTTTTTTTGTGTTCCCTCGGCGATGGTGGTACATATTTGTTTTTGTTCATTTGTGGGGTACCTGTGTCCTTGAGGTGGGTTTCTGTCATAGCGTGTTTGAGTCTGCCAGTGCGGTGGATTTCGTCTGGGGTATTGTGGGTTCTGATAATTAGCGGATTGGTTGTTCTGATTGTATCTCGGCTGGTAATTGTTATAGTTTGCGTTGTGTTGGTCTCTGGGTTGACGGTAATTATTTTGTGGTTGATTGTTGTTTGGTCGGCTGTTTTGATGGTGTGGAGAGGGGGATCTGGAGTGATTATGATGTTGTGTTTGGTGATTTTTGGGTCTGCGGTGGCTGTCCTTGATGTCTTCCCGCTGTAGCAAGGATTCAAAGGCGGAGATTGTGTTTGCGTTCTGTACGATACGGGCATCTTGTATAAGTTCGCTGAAGTGGTCACTCATGATATTTATTATCTCATCCTCGGATAGTGGGGGTGTCATGGATTTTAGTGTGAGTACTCTCTCTATGAAATACTCGGATCGGGTCAGTATACCTCCTGGTCTGTATTTTTCGTTCTCCATCCTCTGTTTAATTCCACGTTGGATTTCTCGACTCCAGAATTTTGTTAGGAATGCGTTTTCAAAGTCTTGCCATTCATTAATGTCGTCTTTAATTAACGAAAACCATCGGGATGCATTTCTTTCAAGACTAGCCTCGATTACGTCAATTAAGTGATCTCTAGTATTTGTCTTATGTGTTTGTCTCTGCATGCTCTTGAGGTAATATTTGTGTAATTTTCGGAGGAATTCTGGGGGTCCGTGTTCTCTTCCTGAGAATTTGGGTAAGGGGTTGTCTGGGAATTGTCCATTATTGCATGTAACATATACAGTGGGTGTACTAAATTGTTTGTTATTGACATCGTTTTGTAGTGTTTCAATTTTTTCGCTATGCTCAGTTATGGTGGTGGTTAGGTCTTGAATCGTCTTTTGATTTTGTTCGATTTTGGCAGAATTTTCTTCGATTAAGGGGTCAAATGTGTTGTGAATTTGTTTGGCACTTTCTTTGATAATTTTATCCGTGTTTTTCTGCTGGGTGTCGTTATTTGCTCGCATTTGATCTTGAATTTGGTTCAATTGAGAGGCTAAGGTGGAGTTAATGTGGTCTTTGATGTGATCATGTTGTGAGTTAATTACATCATTAACCTCCGTCTTGTGATTGTCTAAACTGGCTTTAAAATCAACTTTGAGGTTGTAAGCATTTTCCGTGATTTGAGAGGTCAGTTTGGTTTCAATTTGTTTTATTTCAGAGGATTGTGTGTGTTGGATTTCCCGTATTTCATTTATTTCGGATTTTAATCCATTCTGTGCATTGGTTAAAGTTTCAATTTTCTCATTCAAGATGTCACAGTGGTTTTTAATTTCCAATTTGAGGTCGGATTTTACTGAATGAATCTCGGATTTCACCGAATCACTGTTAGATTGAATATCAGATTTAATTAGGTCAATGTCGGATTTTACTGAGTCAATGTTAGATTGAATATCAGATTTAATTATGTCCATGTCGGATTTTACCGAATCAATGTTAGATTTAATGTCAGATTTAATGTCCGTTTTTAAGGACAGAAACATGTGTTGGATTTGCGTGATCAAGTCAGCTGTTTGAGGTGAGGCGGGAGGAGGTGTGTCATCGTTACGCGGCGGCGATTGGCTCCCGTTGTTGGCGGTCTCTGATTGGGCGGTGTTTTGCCGGCCGGGTGACGTCATAGTCAGCTGTGAAGATATTGGGTTCGAGGCTATGGATGCGCGCGCAGCGTGATCAGCTGGGTCGGACGACGATGATGCCGTTGCTACGTTGACGTTAGACATATCAAGATGGCTGAGTGTCCTTGTTTCTGTTGTTGATGTGTCCATGTGTTGTGTCTGATTGTCGATGTCTTGTTCCGGGATGGAATCAGCTGTTAGTGTAGTGGAATTGTCGGTTTCATGTTCGTTTTCCAATTCCGCCCTATCATCTGTTTCATGTTCGTTTTCGTTATCCCCGCTAACTTCACGTAATTTCTGGGATGGCTTGGGGTTAGGACGTAAGTTGTATGGGGTCGTCATATTGGAATGCAATTAATGGCAAGTACAAAATTGAGTGGGAAATTAAAATAATATGGTGGATAAATAAATGACTTATTTCTAACAGTGTTTTATTTTAGTCTAACTTAGGTTATGTCTAATCTAGGCTATGATGTCTATCTAGGTTATACTTGACTTAGGCTAGCCTAGCTTACTACTTCAAACACGATTGGAAATTTTTTAGAGAATGACTCAAAGGTTGGTCGCCATTTTGCTACACACCCACACTCTCTTACAAACTATTTCTTATTTATAAATTACAGTATCTGAATAAATAATCTTGGTACAATTAACAAACAATTTTTTATTTAACTCTAGATCACAAACAAATAAATTCTGATTCAAAAATGAAGGGGCTAACAAACAATAGCTTACAATTACTGGGGGGAATATTTAGTTTAATTGATTGATATAGTCTTTAATGTCTTTGTGCTCCGGCCTAGTTACAGTGGGTAAAAATGATGACTCTGTCTCTCAGGGGGTGTTGGATCGTGGGGACATTCTCTTGTAAAATTTCCAATTTATTGACTGTAAAATAATAATTCTTGATATTAATTGAGATTTGTAGTTATGTAAAAATTAAGATTTGATTATTCTTTGAAGAGATTAAAATGGATAAAATATGGTCATTCAATCTAGGTTCAGTTGTAGGCTATATCAGTTTGAAAGTTAATTATAATTGAATCTTCTTGTAAAATTGAAAAAGTTTGTTGATGGATAAATTTAGTCTCTTGATAAATTCTACTTGATTTCTTTGAGCTTCTAGGATCACTGGATAAAATTAGTCTATTGGAGATGGATGGAGATTACCAATATTTGTTCTTCACCAATAACCACTTCTTCTTTGGCCAGATTATAAAGGGATTATTATTAGTGGTATTGGCTCTTCTTCCTATCTAAAATTTGGGATTAAATTGACCCAAATACTATTTTATGGGTTTATTTTACACTTGGGGTTGGGACCCTGTTTAAAATGAAGTTAACACAATGAGGCCATAAATGCAAGAGAGAGAAATTGTAGTTGATGCTCAGCAACAATGTAGTGATCACATGTTTATTCTTCAGGTTTTGATTCTTGCTTTGGAAACACTTGACACTTCACTGAATTTAATTCACTATTTTGAATCACACACTATATAAAATTAGAATGACCATGTTTATTTAAATTATTAAATTTGGTATGTGTTTGAAGTAGTTTTGTTTTCATTATAAATATATTATATTAGGCTATGTTTAAATAAATATTTACTGGGATTAGGCTATTATTATTCTTAGGTGAGTGATGAATTGATTAATATGAATATCTAATATAATTATTGAATTAGGCCTAATTAATATCTATGACAGGTAAGTTTAAATACAATATATAGGCTACCTGGGATTTTTATAATAAATATTTACATGTGAATCCGGGTTGGATTGTTTATTTGTTTATTTACCAACATAATTTGTGAACTGTTGCAATTTGTAAGGGATGTTCTCTAAACAATAATGCCTTAGCATATTAAATAAGTATATAGATGATTAAAACACAAAGTGGCTTTATATAATATTGAATAAATTTTCAAAGTGGAACCCTTAACTAATTTTTAGATAGATTTCATTATAGTCTGTAAAACAACTTATTACATTGTTACAAAATGTTTTATGGAGATTAATTCATTAAATATTACTACAAAAAGATTCCCACTTCGAGGAAACATGTGATATTTGGCTTCTTCTATAAATAAATCAAAATTTAGGTTTTACTGAAGCTTAGACTACACGTTAATGACTAAAATAGAAGATACGTCAAATCAATTAACTTTTTTCTTCCTAACTTTCTTCTACCTATTGTGTAAAACACTTCACACCAAAGATTGGTAAGATTTTACAGTAAAACATTTACCTGCATCTTCTTCGTTATTGATTAAACACTTTCCTAACAATGTCAGATCTAAATAATAAAGTTAATAACTACAATTATCATGTGATACACTAGAGCCAAATTATTTAAAAATACAAATCTCATTATAGCGATATGTAAAAATACCCCCGCCGCAGCAGACCTGCGTACTCAGCGAATTTCCAAACAATCTTGAGATATTGTGTTTTCCCCATAAACACCATAGGAATAGATATGTAGGTTTGCTTCCATGAGATGTTGTTAGAAAATGTTAGTTTTGTTAGGAAATGGACGTAAGGTAAATATCAAACAGTATCAATATTCAGCACTTTTTAATTTTCCCCATAAACCCCATGGGGTGAGTATGTAGGTTTGCCGCCATATGGGTGTTGTGAGCAAATATCATTTAAACCCTACCTAGTGAATGTACATAAGCTTACCAAATTTTATTAAGTTATGGTGGTCTTTTCATTTTCCCCATAAACCCCATGGGGGTGAGTACGTAGGTTTGCCGCAATATGGGTGTTGTAAGAAAATATCAGTTAAACCCTACGAAGTGAATGTACATACCAAATTTTATCAAGTTATTCCAATAGAAAAACGAGAAACAGGGTTTTGTTGATTTCCCATAAGATTAACATGGAAAACCTATTTTTGGTTTTTCTCCGTAACCTGTTAAGCCAAGTTAAAAATTCAAAATACTAAATTGTTTGTTTTTTAAGCTCTTTTAAATGGTTTTAGTTAAAATTGTTGAATTTTGAAAATTATGCTCAAAAAATGCCAAAACCCATTTTTGTTCCTTTGAAACCCCATAAAACCCCGTTCCCATAACCCGATCATGCTGGTTCGCGAACTCATGAAAATAGACCTGGTCTTATACCTTCATACCAAATTTGATCAAAATCGGAGGTCCCCTTCAAAAGTTATCAGTACCACGGACACATATATAGATATATAGATAGATATATAGATAGATATATATATATATATATATATATATATATATATATATATATATATATTTATACATATATATGAAAATGAACGAACGGTGTTTTTGGCTTCTGGGGACCTCAAAATGAAAAGAAAAAAACATGGTCCAGGGCTTAGGTCTTACCATTACTACTACCGTAATAGCGTATTCCCTATAGGGAAATTCGCTAAAAATAACTGTAACGAATTATATAACTTCCATGGACATATAGAATTAAATAATTGTTAGTAAAACATGAAAAAAATGTAAAATAGGGTGCTCTGGTTTTATTTTATATTCATTATTATAATAGTAGCCCTGATAAGTGAACATAATTTTAAAAGAATTAAATGTATGTGGAATATATTATAGTTTAGATAAAGTTCGTATCATCAGCTACACGTCAAGGCAACCCTCAGTCGTAATAAGTAATAAGATGAGAGTTAAGGAGTTCCAAGGTGGTCATGAACATAACCAGGGTGTTGAGCTTGTTCACTCTTGGAAAAAGAGCGCTCAAGTGGTCAAGTAACCTTAACCAAAACACACAAAAACATCAACAAAACACTTGTAGTAAAAGAAGGATTATCCAGGAACCCACAATAAACAATTTAAATCCCTCTTCTTTCCATATTACCGGATTAATAAAACGTTTTATGGTTTAAATGCTGTCTACTCATGACAGTCCGGATTGGAATTAACTGCATTTAAGAGCTCAAAGCGTGTTTGTGAGTGATCAACAACATAATTACACTCATCAGGGCTTTGCTTGTTGGTAGGGGGGAGGGTGAAGCGATGAGGATAAAACCTGTTTTAATGATTCACTTTTTAAAATGTCACTGTATTAAAATGTCACGAAAAAGGTATAAAATTCATTTTAAGAAAATATAATTAATTAAAATACAGTATTGTGGCTTTACAGTGAAAATAATTTAATCCCTGAATGAGTAATGGCGTTTATAATATTTTCAGCTTTGGACCTTTATACTGAGGTGTCATTCTCAATACTGTATCTGAATATTAAAAGAAACAACCGTCCACTTTGTACAAACCAATGGCCAGTTGTACACTACAAGTTTGTCCAACCACAAATCTATGGGTTCAAATGGGGCTCGAACTACTCACTATTTCTACTTTCTAACCCGCTGTAGTTTATAATTGTACCAAAGAAAAATACAGTTATAACATACAAGACTAACCTCATCAAGACATTCAGTTCAATGAAACAATAATTTTAATTCTAATATAATAATTTCCTTATTGTAGAACTACAAGTTTATTTAGTCATTTAACTGTTCTATCAACCATAATTCCCTTTGTTTTCGTCAGCTTCACAATTCTATATAAAGTGTTGAACTACGCCCTTTAACACAGTCTAAGACCTCGGTATTGACTTATTGTTTGTTTATACCCAATTTCGTACATTATTGGAATTTTCCATGTACCACAAAACAGTTCAACAAACACTATAGAATAATATTAATTGACGCAGAGCCCCTGACAACTTAGATATTTGGAGTTGTTTGTACCTTGTAACTTTTTTGTGTTTGTTAACTAGTTAGTTAAATAACAACTTTTAGCCATTACAAGATCCATAGTAATCCGTCATCTGTGTTAATATAAAATTTAATTCAATTAACGTTAGTTTTTTCATATTAGTTGATGTTTTCTTTGCACATTTCAAGACAAAACTTCCACTCCTATACAGAAAACAATATTTGGATCGGTTTTCTAGCTTATTTTTTTTATTTCGAATAATACTAAAGTCTCAAGCTATACTAATTACTAATTGTTTATTACTAATTGTTTGTTAAAAACATAAAAACTACTAGTAATTATTTTATTATACTCTTTTGACACAAGGCTTTTATTATTAACGTAAACACAAAGACTTTGTAAAAAAATCGTTAAAACTATGATTAGAAATAAATAAAATAAAATTTTCTAAACTAATAACGTGACACCTAATCATAGTAAATGTTATTTTAAAGTTGTACAAACAATTGATTTGGTTTTAAAACGTTTATTTTATAGACTTTCACCAAAATTTACATGAAATTCTTCCACACTACAATAACAAGTTGCTGAAATGAGTAAAGACATTACTTACTCCTCATTCGATATCCGGTGTACAAGGAGCACTCTCGTGTCACCTACGACACTGTTTGCAATTTTTCGGTGAAGACAATTAGAAAAGCCAACTAAAAAAATTTGAACTCCATATTAAAATTTTTTTATATTATTTCATATTGATAAACACTATCTTGGCAATACATTGTTTATGGATTGAGGGTACATGTATATGATAGACAAAAAATATAGGCCCTATATGCCTTTTCCCCCCAAGTCCTAACCCTCGAAGCTAATTTTTCAATCAGGAAAGTTTAAGTTAGATCTTAAAGGTATACTCCATTACTAACTTGTAGAAACTAAAAAAAAAAAAACTTAAATAGTCAATTTGAATAATATGGCTATTTTGTTAATCATACTTGTCCAACTAACTAGTTAAAGCAATAGAAAAGGAGATATTGTGAACAAATATGCTCTTAAAATTATTTCAATTACAAAGCTCTCCACTTGATTTCGGTGAGTTTAAAACTTAAGGTGGAATTCCGATCCAAAATATTTAAGTTACACTCAATTGCCAAGTCCGAATAAAGCCCGAAACTTTTACCCGCTCATTTTATCCGGACATTGTACAAGGTCTGACCAAATATCCAGAATGATTATGAACGTACATAATCATTGTTTTAAATATTAAGAACTTATCTTTCACAACGATAAACTATGAAATCAATAGTCTAGTCTGTTATGAAAATGTGTTCATGTACAAAACCCATTGTTATACTTTTTTACACATTGATACTGTTTTTAACTCTCCAAAGGGACGGCCCAATAAGTAAAATATCTCAAAAGTAAGTACAGGTTAATATGTTAGTAGAATCAAAGGTACATATCCATCAAAAGAGAACTATGCCGCGAACCATACCTTAAAATATTGATCGTGTCGAAAATGGTAGGCGATCAAACATTGCATTAAACAATATTTCCGAAAACAAAAAAATGCAGACACTCGATCTTTTGAGGTAGTGTTTGTGGCAGATTCCTTGGATTGCAAACACTTCAAAATCAATTGTAATATAATTTAGGCTGGTGCAGTTTTCCTCCCGACTTTCTTAAGGGACCTCCTCTATGGTTATAAATAGTATACATGGTTGTCTTGAAAGATGGTAAGATTAATAGAAAGTTCAATCCTATTAAAATAATGTAACAAAATTATTTTACAAAATTTTTTATGAGTAGGAACTATATGAATTGCACATAACAGACTACATTTACCTCCTCCTTTTGCCAAGATGAAGCTTTACAATGAAACAGAGCGAGAAGACAATAAATCATGTGAAGAGTTTCATCGCTGAGATTGATGAGTTGAACTCTTCACAATTGTTAAGGTAGTTGGCAAGGATGAAACTGAAACGTGGTCTGCATGCTGCAATTTGACGTGCGAGGGATATTTTCATATAGAACTTAAAGCTTATACTATATGATTATATATGGATCTCAATAGATCTCAATATCAGCATATCTACTTAAAAGTCCATTGTAAAATACATAAGGTTTCTTTATATTTTTGACACGTATGAATACGTTGTAACATGTCCAAAAGGTTCTAAATCATCAACCATATAATATATTCCGGGAAAGTTGGCATAAGGTAAAATAATATTTAATATGCAAACAATTACTTGTGTTATTGTGATGGAACTTTTTAAGTTAATACAGGAGCTACTTAGAGGAGACATTATTATGTTTATTTTAAGATGATTCTAATACATCAATAGTTGCAATAACATTATGCATAGCTATGCCACAACTATGCACGGCAAAATAGAAGTAATTAAATAAGGAGTATTTTTTTACCTGTAAAGCTAGATTTTTGTCCCCTGTAAACAACTAATATATATACTAAAATTAGGTATTAATTAGTATTTGGTTTAATTTACCCTCAACATCATAATTTAAAAGTAACATAAAACATTTCTTAAGCAACATGGACCAGCAATTTAATTATATATTTTTTTACTTTGCTGACTTTACTAAATTTTAGTAAAATTCCCTAGTAACATATTTCTAATCGTTATGTTATATTCATATAAAGCTTCTTTTGGAATTTTTGTCAAAGTATTTAAACAACAAAGAATGGTTAAAATACCCTATAGGCTATATGGTACGGTGGTACCGTCCAGAGATTCAAATTTGTAGAACTATGCTTCAGCTGTTACGATGAACAAGGCTTAATCTTCAGACAAACACGATACGATAAACAACTCAATAAAAGGTGACGGGTAACAAATTCAAATATGAAACTGATTCTTCTTCTCTATATTCTTGACTCGTAATCTAGTCCTAAACTCTCAATCTAAATTTTTCCAATTAACGTTAAGTGTTAAAAAGGAAACGGATTTTCCAAGTAAATTCTATAAATAGAAAGGCTTACCTGAAAGTGTTATTGTTTGAAAGTAGTTCATCTTTGCTTTAACCACATTATGAATCATTGTAATAACGAATGCTAAAATAAAACTTAGAAATCATGTGACTGAAAAAATTTTGTGACGGTCCACTTAATCACGGCGCCGTCGCTCCCAGGGCGTGTTTTAAGGCGAATATGAATTAAGGTTGAATGTAAAATGGGTGATATGCCTTGTGTAGTTTTTTTATTGTCTAAGAACATCGTGCTCTTTAGACAGGGGTATTAATTAAAAGCCAAACAACCGATGACAGCTGGGTCCAGTTTCGAACCATTAAAAAGCTACTAATCTTTTTCAGGATCGGGCCGGCATTATTCAGGTTCAAAGGGGTGCATTGTAACAACTCAGCTACCATTCCTTCTACTTGGTCCAATTTTTAGCAATTGATTAAGCAATTCACTAGTTGTTTTCTCTTTAGTGTCAAAGGTAGTTCAGATCGTAAAAACACAAAATGACAATTAAGATTTACTGGCCCAGTAATGTCCTTCAAGCTCGTCCCTTGTCCCAACTGGCCCACATGACACTTCCATTTTCGAGTCCTGAGAGTCAGTATCGGTTACATCCGGTGACCTACCGTCAGTCAGCCACGTGCCTTCCTCCCAGTCCTCAAACACAGACTTTTGGGGATGAAATTGCGTAAAATGTCTTTAAAAGTTAGCGACATTGTTTAAGATCAATTAATAAAAGTAGCTATCATAAAGTCTAAGGGTAGTAGGTCGTTACGCTATCTTATGAGACCAGTTGCCAGTTAAAATTGTTTATAGGTTTAACTGTGACCTCAAAGATTTTTTTCGTATACATAAAGCTAGTTAAATGGAACTAAGGAATGGAAGCTAGTGAATGGAAAGCAAAATAAAAATGTTGACTTTCAAAATACTAGTTATTATTTAGCAATTCATTTTTCATATATAATCTACATTGAGGAAGACAGATTTATTTTTATAATTTTTTTATTAAAATTCTACAATTTCGAAATAATATTCAATATTTAAAACATTTATTGATTAAAAACTATGTAGTAATTTTTTGTAGATAATATAACAAAATAAATAAGAAGGAGATAATTTTCAGATCATTCCTAAATGACTTCATTGTTGCTGATGACTTTAATTTTGCTCGACCAATATAATATTTTGCATTGGGATGCTTTATCCTGTGAAAACAAACATAGTAGTCGGTAGCCTAGTTTACACAAACCAAAAAAAATAAATTCCTCGCAGAATATTTTTTGCACGATACGAAGGTCATGACTATTACCTCTCAGAAAGACTTGCACAGCCAAGGACTCCATGTGTTTCTGTACCAAAATCTTCCCAGAAGAGGTAAGGTTTTTTTATTTTTTACGAAACGTTGATTAGTGGTAAAATTTCTGAATATTTTTTTAATTGTTCGTGTTTATTTTTTATTTTTATTTATTTATTTTTTTAAGAAGGATAACTCTGCTGAAAAAAATATGTAGATGAATTGAAGTATTAAAGGATGTTGTTCGTATTATTTCAGGCCGTATGGAAAAAATAAATATGTATCGAATATTTCACCAATCACGTAGAATTAAACTGACGAAATAAATTATAACTCTTATCAGACTTGTTATTTTTACACCGATGACATCTTGAGTTATAAATATTCCATCAAATATCTTTTTCCGAATTTTGAATAGAAACCCCCTATTTTATTATTCGTTTTAAATCAATTAAAATCAGATAATATGGAACAAATAAATTGTACAATAAACAAAATATTTACGGTTAGTACCATCTTTTACATGAATGAAGTGTAGTTGCCATACATAATTGATTTAAAAGTTTTCATAACCATAATATTGAAGGAAAATACCACTAACCCAACACAAACTCAAAACTTGTAGAAGTTTATGTCACCCCCTTTCTGTTTTACTAAATTGTTGTGACTGTTCGGAAACCCTCTAAGCTTTAATATACAGTACTACAATCTTTAAAGCAGTGGGAAATTGCTTTTATTTTCAAACTTTTTAGTGATTTCCTTTTGTAAATATTACGAAATTATGATATTTTTTGTAAAAAAATTTATTACATGTTATGCACACTTGTTCCTCTTTGTAATTTGGTAGTCATCATACATTGTCTTGTAATATTTTATTGTATAAAACTGTTGTACCGTTGAAACAGAATAAATAAATAAATTACGTTACAATTGCGTAGTTATTATGAAAACTATGAAGCAGGAAACGAATTTTATGTTCTTTAACATGGATCTTTTCTTTACTAAACGCATGAAACACATACGCAAAAATGCTGCACCTAAAAAAACAACTTATTCTCAAATCAATACCCGTTTACATAGCCCCTCCCAGTTAATGTGTTTAAATAGCTCAATAAAGTCTAAATATTTATGTAAAAATAAAAAAAAATTATTTGTAAATTTCTTAAATCAACGAAGAATACCGATTTTGAGAGCAGAGAATGAATATCATAAAAATGTAATGGTGTTGTTTCATTTAAAAAGAAGCCACACATTTCATTAGTTAGGTACTAAGAAATAAAGAATTCCGAAAGAAAATTTACATATACATAATGATTAGAAATATTTTATTAGGAAGTGAAATTCAGTAAAGTTAGCAAAGTGAAAAAATACTAAATAAATGCTGGTCAATGTTGATTCAGAATTTAGTTTATAATTATTATGATATTGAGTACTACAATCAAAACTCAGGCAAAAGAACACCCCTTCCTTAACTACTTTTTCCTTTCAGCTGGGCATAGTTGAGCATAATGTTATTGCAAATATTGATTTATTAGAATCAACATAAGAGTGTGTCATCTAAGTAGATTTTATATTAACTTAAAAAGTTCCATCACAATCATCCAAGTAATTAATTGTTTGAATAGTAAATATTATTTTGTCTTATGCAACTTTCCCGGGGTATATTATATGGTTGATGATTGAGAGCCATTCGGACATATTACAACGTATTTATACATGTTAAAAATATCAAGAAACCCTTTGCCTTTTATAACGGACTTTTAGTTAAGTAGATATGCTGATATTACGATCCAGACATAATCATATAGCATAAGTTTTAAGGTACTAAGTGAAAATTATTCCTGACAGTCTAATTGCTGCATGCTGAACACATTTCAGTTTCATCACGAGCAAGCTACTTCAACAATCGTGAAAAGTTCAACTCATCAATATCAGCGATGAAACTCTTCACGTGATTTATTGTCTTCTCGCTCTGTTTCATTGTAAAGCTTCATCTTGACAAAAGGTGGAGGGAGATGATGTTTGTAATGTGCACTTCATAGTTCCTAACTCATAAAAAAATTGGTAAAATAATTGTTTTAATTTTTTTTAATAGGAGTGTACTTTCTATTTATCTCATCACTCCTTCAAGGCAACCGTGTATAATATTTCAAGTTATAGAGGATGTCCCTAAAGGAAGTTGGGAGGAAAACTGCATCAGTCTACGAAATTTGACAATTGATTTTAAAGGGCTTAACAATGTGAGAAATCTGCCACAAACCCGACCTCAAAAGGTCGTGTGTATCTTGGAGTTACTGCATTTTTTTCGGAAATGTTTTAATGCACTGTTTGATCAGCTCGCATTTTAGACTTGATCGATCTGTTAAGGCCTGGTTCACGGCATAGTTCTCTGTTATCAGAGACCTTAAATTTTATGCACATATCAACCTGTGATTTCATGTGAGATTTTATTTTTATTAGACCGTTCCTTGGGAGAGTTAAAAACCATGTGGCTTTTCCGCATTGTCCACATCGCTGAGCACGTAAAAACTTCGGAAATTCTCCGGCACCACAATGGAGTGTTACATTAATATTTCTCATTAACATTCTACCTTTTGTAATGGACTTGAATTTTGGAATAGAAATAATTAAAAACCAGATATTTATACAATATCTCTTTTTCTAGTGCTTTAACTTGTGCGTTTGACATGTGTGAATATAAAAATAACCACATTATTCAAATAGACTTTTTAAAGTTTTTTTTATTACCACAAGTTAGAAATGGAATATACCTTTTTGGATTAATTTTAACTCTCCAGATAAGAAAAAAATAACTTCGAGAGTTAGGACTAGAGCCACGTGGGTGAAAAGGCATATAACTTATTTTTGTTATCATATACTCAAATAATTACAATCCGTAGAAAATTTATTCCCTAGATAATGCTTTTACCACCATTAAATAATATTGAAAAACTTTAATATGGACTTTTAAAATATATATTTGAGTTATGTGTCTTTTATAAAAATTGCAAACAGTGTTTTAGGTGACACGAGAGTGCTCTTTATACACCGGATATCGCCTGAGGAGTAAGTAATGTCTTTACTCATTCCCGCAACTTGTTATTGTAGCGTGAGCCAATTTTAAGTAAATTTTGCAAAAGTCTGTAAAACCTTTAAAAACCAAATCAAATTATTGTAAAATTATAAAATAATATTTAATATGATTAGGTGTTACGTTGGTAGTTTTTTTTTTAATTTAAGTGCATTTTTGTTCTATTCATGCTTTTAATGTTATTTTTAAAATGGCCTTTGTTTTTACGTTAATAATAAAAGCCGTATTGTAAAAGAGATATAATAAATAATAAAATTAATACTTGTAGTTTTTACATTTTGAACAAACGATTAGCACGAGTAGTTAAAGCTTGAGGCTTAAGTATTAATTGAAATAAGGTAGAAAACCAATCCAAATATTGTTATCTGTAAAAAAGTGAAAGTTATGTCTTGCAATGTACAAAGATGCATGTTAAGAGTGTATAAAATATACATATTTAACAAATTATATTTATTTTAAAAATGATATGGGAATGAAGTATTTTCCCAAGACTTAATTTAATGAAGACCCAAGTGGAAGTCTTCAGGGAAAATGCATTGGCCTACGTCATATTATATATTTAAAGGGCTTTGCATGATGAGTAATTTGCCACAAATCCGACATCAATAGGCAAAGTGTATCGGGAATTATTGCATTTTTTTAGCAATATGATTTTAATGCAAAGTTTGATCGCCTGCCTTTTTAGACTCGGTCATCCTTTTAAGGTCGGGTTTGCGGCATTGTTCTCTATTCTAAGAGATCTTTAATTTTATATACATACCAACCATTGCTTACATTTAAGATTTCTGACTCCTGGTGGGCTGCCTCCCTGATGTATTCACTGAATATGTGGTGAAATAGTTTTTCATGCCCAACTTTACTTTTACTTGTGTATTTTAAGCCTCGTGTGTATTATAAACTTATCTATATTTATTTAATACGCTAAGGGTTTTTTTGTTTGAAAACTCCTCCTACAATTTTCAACCGATTTTCAAGTTTTTGGTGTCATTGGATAGGGCTTGGTCTGTAGTTGTTTCCGCCAAAAATTGATGAGAATCGGACTGAAAATAAAGGCGCTATCCACCATTGAAATCTCAAAGTTTCCCATTTAAATAACATTGGGATTAAATAAAACATTTTAAGCATATGTTAATAATCAGCTGTCAGTACGTGTAGTTTTGGTGATTAAAGAGATTCACAATGTTGGATTGGTAGGATGTCATTGATTTAGAGCTAAAAGTAACTTTTGTATTGTATTAAAATAAATTGCTTGATCTCGAGCAACACGTATACTAGTAGTTCTTTGATAAGCTAAAGTTTTTTTTTTTGTTTTTTTTTATGGAACAACTATTACAATTTTCAACAGGTGTCGTTGGTACATTTTTTTGTGTCGTTGGTTCCGTTTTTTGGTCTGTAGTTTTTCTTCAAAAAATTGGTGAAAATTGGAATTAAAATAAGAATGTGATCCAAAATTGAAATTTGAAAATTTTCCTTCATAATAAAATTGGAATTTATTTCAACATTTCAAACATCTGTTCAATGAACAGCTGTAAATAAGTGTACTTTTGTGTACTGATAATCACAATATTGTATTGGACGGGAGTAATTGAGTTAGGACTAAAAGTAACATTTTTAGCAAAGAGTATAATTCGAGCAGCAAGTATACTAGATTTCTTTATTTATAATTTTTTTTAAGTTATGTAAAGTTTTGGCTAGTAAACGATTTCCTTCTACATGCATTGTTCAGTGCTATAACCAACTGCATTTAACCTTGTGCCGTAAAGCTCACCGTCCACATCTGCACCGGCTCTAAACCTGTAAATGTCAAAGCAAATGTTACGGTACATCGAAAGACCATTAGATATTGACTTCATAACTTCACCCTTGGCACACATCTGTTCCTTTCCTTCATTTATTTGAATCAAATAATACTAGAACTAGTTTTACCCATGACTGTAAATTCCTAAAATCGCAACACAAAGTTAAATCTCAGTTTCATTTAAAATATATTTTATTACAGGTACATTTTCATTAGTTTATCAGATATGATTGGTAAACCTATTATTGATATGTCATTAAAATACTTTTTTGTGTTCTATTTCCATTTGCAAATCAAAACCCATTTATATCCTCCATCACACAGATATAAACTTTGTATAACTCGAATTAGGCCTATAGCAAATAAATCATAGAAACCAAACATGTTAATCTAAGGTTTCTCAGTCTGACATAATTTATCCAAAATATTGTGTCAAAACCAAACTGCAATTTATTCTAACCTTACAGAACTTAACACAACTATTCCAAAAATTTATGATTATTATTGCTTGCATGATTTTACTAAAGTTCACGCGCAAAGCACTATGCTTCATAATTGTGTCTTACAATGTTATAAGATAAAATTAGCCTTTACTTCGAACTTATGAGATGATCAATAATTTCTATGTATGTAAATATAAAAAATGGCCATTTCATTTACATATGTAGACTCTCTAATTCTTCAATGTCCAACAGTGTTCACTGCTAACACAACACTGAAGCAGTGGTGTCCCAGCTCAGACAAGATGGCCCATGTCCATTCTCGTAACAGTTAACTTGTATCGCCCTCAACGAAAGAAACAACCAATTGACCTAGTAATACTGATGATTGCTTTGTACTATTTCCTTATATTGCTTATTTGTTTATTTTGCTGCTTTGGCTTATTTTGATTTAAAATTGGATTTTCATTCAATGAAAGAATAACCAAATTTTTAACCACAGTGTTTGTGTATTGGTGATGAAGATTGAAGATGAAGAAACATATCTAACCATATCGAAAAATAATTGCAAAGGCATATAATTACGTACTTTGAAGGTTATTCTACTGCGTTCTGTACTTCTCTTTAAATCTACATTTATCAAGGTTTCGTGTTTTAAAAATAAAATTGTTAACTCAAGAATGTTTCAGGTTAATCATATGAACATTATAAAATTTATTTAAATCCCTTACAAACCGTTTTAGCTAAACAGCTACAAATAGCAAGTTACTTCAAACATTCTGTTGTCTATCGATATGCTATGATATTAGTTTATGTGTTGAGTATTTGTTTTCGTTAAAACAATTTGTTTTATTAGTTTTTCTTTTCGACTATTTATGCAACATGGTGCAAAACGTTCTGTAAATAGAAACTTCCATATGAGTCTTCTTCCAATGAGGCAAATTAGGAAAAACATGAGAATATAATTATTATTTGTCATACTGAAAAAATTTACACATATATTCCACAAACCCCAGTTTATGAAGAGCATGGTGACACAAATTCAGGAACATTCAACAATAAAATTATGAAATCATAATATAAAGATATAACTTCTATTGTGCTCTTGGTTTATCTTTGTTAGCCTCTACAATCCCAACCATGTATAATCCTCCAGCGAGCCAGCGGCTTTTTCCAAGTCCATTCCCATAACTGTTAAAGACAAAGTCCCGGAACTTGAAGGCTACTCTGGAGCTCTAGACCCGGTATCGTCATATGATCAAGGCCTGGCTTGTTGTTTAACGATATACTTATCCTTATGTTGTCTGAGATCTCTAAAGCTTTATTGAGTATTAGTTTTCATATTTATTTGTCATTATATTATTAACAATCAGTAATCAGATATAGGCGTAGTGCTAAGCTTCAAATGGAGTTAGACTCCAGACGCTAACAACAATTTGGCATTGGTTCTGACTTTGACGGTAGAGAGGTCCTGTATCTCAGCTACATGGTGATCACGAATTGTGGATAGTTAAAAGCGATGGCTTGTGGATGCGATATTCCCTAGTGGGGATTAAAGTCCGCACTAGTGAATACTAGTTCATCCATAAAGACCACCCTCATAGTTGGACCAATTGGCATATATGAGGTTGAAATAGTGGTTCGGATCCTACGATAAACTGTAGTTCCCTAGATACCATTGGCTGTTAGGCTATAACTTAACAGTCCTGACTAAGGAGAATGTCGGTAACAAGACACAAGATCGCGCCACAATCATCCTACACTCATCTCTCATTCATATTCAGGTTAAAATACCCACTATGTGAGGCCTCTGTCTCAAATAAGTTATACAGTATATAGTGACCGCTAATATGATTGTTCGATTAAGACTGTGTTGCAAAAAATAGTTCATCAAAAGACAGACTGACGCCTGAAGAGTTTTCTACTCAGGAGCTGGATGAGTGAAACTGATACAGGTCTAGTCATACCGTGGTTCGATCCTGCCTGCCTATCCGAGATAGAGGATGAATCAGATCTAGTAAGTACTACAGTTTAATAATGTATAAAACTTATACAGATATTGCACACTTGAAGCTTGGCGATAACTAAAGTAAAAAATATTGTTTAACATTTAACTGGCTTTAGATTTATTTTGATATTTATATAGCAATAAAATTGGCATTGTAAACAGTGGAGCCAGTTTTTCAGCAAACTCATACTGCACCTATGTTATGCCTTCCTAT
Organism: Neoaliturus tenellus; assembly: GCA_030545055.2. Lineage (NCBI taxonomy): Eukaryota > Metazoa > Arthropoda > Insecta > Hemiptera > Cicadellidae > Neoaliturus > Neoaliturus tenellus. Next base: position 7,977,294 of record CM061537.1, read on the forward strand.
CAGCGATAGATAATGCACAAGGATCCACGGAAATAGTAATAGTAACTACTGTTATTTACCTCCTGAAGATGGTATAAAACCTACTATTATATAGTTAGAAACTTAGCGATATTTTTCACGTAAATTGGAAAACGTAAAATTTATAATACATTAAAGCTGGGTTTGAATCATGTTTCCTTTTTTATGTATAGCCAAACCAATATAATTAAAATTATGAACAGTGGTGTCCGTTGGGCTCCGGATCTTTCTCCAATTCACTGGACCCACGTGGTGATCGAACACAGCGGCAATTATGTGTCATACAACCCTCTGATGAGCGGTGTTGTGTGCCGGCCTTTGTGTCGAGTTGAGTCGTTCTACAATGTGTTTGGTTTGGTCTTATCAACAAGCTGTATCAACTTATCAAACATGTGCATTAAAAATCCTTAGCTATACTTATTAATAATTAAGTAAACTTAAATTAGAAAATCATAAAGCTTTATATGGTTTTAAGCCATATTAATAGAAATCGATCTCAGGTCGAAATTCGACCAAGAATTCAATTGATTTGGACCGTCTGTAGCCAATTAGTAAAAAAATAATTATACTGTATAAAAGCCAGTTCTTTCTCATCTGCTAACATTACAACAGCTGTCTAATGATTCAATTAACCTCTTCCATGAGATCAACTTTAAAATTTTAAAAGCTTGCAAAGCGTATCCCAGGGGGCCGTTTCTCATATTTTTTTGGAGGAAACAACTGCAGAACTTATCCCACGATCAACCCAAAATATGTAAAATTTACCATATAATATTTTTTTGTATTTTTATGAAATAAATAGCCAAAACAAAATTCCCGCACGTAATCCTGATGAATAAAATTTTACTTACCATAGAAACGACAGACATTTATGGGTATAATGGAAGATACCAGATAGAAAACTATAAACAAAGGACTATTTAAAGAAACAGCGGAAATCATGGTCAAAAATGGAGCGAATCAACAGTGGGGAAACTTCCTGATCTACGTCTAAGTTTAATTTCATTGTGCTGTACGTAGAACAGTCATTTTCTGGCCTGTAACCAGTCTACAAAGTCGGTGTTTTCTTTAGCCTTTCAAAAGTGCACCGAAAAAATATTTGTCATTTTTTCCGTGCACTAATACTATGAGTAGTTTCCTCGATAGCGTTTTTCGTCACTAGGATGAAAAGTGTGTTTTTCAAAAGCGCAATCGCGTGTCGCGATTCCTAGTTGAGCTCGGAAATTGCAAATTAGGACAGAAAAAATTCACTTTCCGTCCGAGTGGTGAGCAAGGTTTATCATCATACTGCAAAAATACAAAACAAAAAAATACAATTTGAAAATAAATAAATTAAAATTGTTCTTAATCTTAATCCTTCCAAAAACAACGGACCTGCAAGTTGAATAAAGGAAATGTCAAAATATTGCATTTTAAATGTAGTCTGTAGGGTTTTTTGTTTACATTGTCGTTATTTGTATAAGATTAGTGGACCCCTACGGTTTTTGCTTAGGAAAAAAATTAAAAAAGTTTGAGATTAGTGCACACAAGAAATGAACATTTGTTAAAATTTGTAATGTTTGACAACTGTGACAAAATCGTGGCAGCAATCCACTCAGTAGCTTCAAAATGTTCTTGTTTAAATGAGCCATCATCACCTGTTGATCCCTCCAGTGCGTTCCACGCCATTTGACAATGGGCCGTTTTATGTAAGGAAATGAGGGGAGGAATGAATTGATTGCTACTTTTTGTTGTATTATTTTAACAGAGATGTATTTTCCACGTTTTAGATTATAAAGTAAAACTGTCAAATCCTCACAAACCTATAACACGAAATGCAAATCACCAAATATGTATGTTTGTTTTACCAAAAAATATGCACATTTCATTTTTTATTTGTACTATTACAAACTTAAAGGCAAGTAACTTTTTTCGTTTGATAGTTTTGAAGTAATGAATTTGTTTGTGGACATAAAGCATGATTACTGGAAAATAGAGATCACTTTTGAGTTTGATTTCAACAGACTAAAGATGTTGCTACTATAAATATTGAACACTGTTCAACAGTAAAATTTACCATATAATATTTTTTTGTATTTTTATGAAATAAATAGCCAAAACAAAATTCCCGCACGTAATCCTGATGAATACAATTACTTAGCAAATACATAGCAATACTTGAGTTAGGCCTAGGAGTTTGAACACTTGGAGTTAGGATACAAATCAAAGTCTACAATTTTAGTGTCATTTATAGTAGAATGAACCTACAAAAACAAAGGTATGTAATCTAATTGTCCATAAAATAATGTTTAAAGAACACTGCAAGAATCATCGCGTTTTAATAATCAATACTGTTCTTGTTTCGCCATGTAAATAAAAAATTCAATTCATTGTTTCATTCAATAATACAGGAAGATTAAGATGAATAGTTATATTCATCTTAAATGTATTCTCAATACAAGACATAATTATAATTGCAAACTTGCTGCTCCAATTTATAATTGGATCCAGGGCAAACAGATTAGGCATAAACAAAACATGTTCTTCCTCTCTCATCCTCTGCTTGGGTCGCTTCTGGTCTAACGATGTATTAGTTTGATGTATGTTTTCCTTTTATGATGCCAAGATTGTGTGAAAATCATATACAAATTATATTTTTGGTACATAATTAGGTATCGTAAATTAAGAACTTACTACCCAATAAAATACAATGGCTTTAATTTAAACTTAAAAAGGTTCTTTGGAATAATTGAAGAAGTTGAGAAATTCTCATACAAAAAGTTACATTGCTAAACAGGTTTATAGAAAATAAGTATGATTTTATTGCAATTTGAGAGGTTGTAATATTAATAATGAAAATATTAGGACAGTTTAGTTTTACCACGGAAGATAATTCTTATCATTTTATGTGAATTCATAAAATAGTATTAATCACAGATAATTATGAATCACAGATTCAGATTTAAGACTAAATTCATAGTAAGAAAATTGTTTACTGATTTATTAGGGAAAATACGGTATAAAAAGCAAATATTTCTCTTTGGCGTTAAGCTGGTTTTGTGCCAATGGCACAGATAAAGTGCGTTATTATGGCATCACATTCTTGTACAATAGCTGTCCTACGATTTCCATTTCACCACTACTCTGAGTCTGATGCCAAGTTCGTGAACGTGCAATTTTACTAGTCAATGAGTACAAACATAATTTAACGTGGTTCTATGAGCAAGGCTATTACTAAACTTTTTACTTTCAGTAATAAAGCTATTTGAAAAAATTATGTTTTCAATCCTGCAATCGAAAATTAATTTTATTGTTAATAAATAAGATCAAAACATCGTTTTATTACACGTGTCCACGAGGGGACAAAGACCTCCTTCAAGAGAATGATGTGTCTTCTTGTTTGTTCTTTCTTACTAAAGTGTTGGCCAATATATATACCAATCATATAATGAGGATTACTGAAAGATGTTTTTATTGAACGGCATTGACTATCAATGTAGAAAACGTATTTTATAACAAAGTTGACCTCATAACAAAGTTCCTTTATCCAAAAACCTTTAAATTCGTTGGTCCAAAAAGCTGTAAAAATACACACTCATATTAATAACCTTATAGTAGGGTTTTGTGTCTCTACCTACTCAAATGAAATTTTTCAAAGTTTTTATAATTTTTTTATTTGGAATAGTGTCGTATAAGTAGTTTTCGGCCGAGGGCATATCCGGTTAAATGACCATTTCCGGTTACGATAGAACGATTAGCGACAGGAAGTTTGTATTTTCATTAGGCTTTAAATAAATATTTTTTATCAAAATTCGTATTTTTCAATACCGATTTTCTATATAAAAGTTTTATTACATGCGGATCTCAATGATGATGAATACCTGTTCTGGTTTTCCTGTTAATTCAGGAAAAAGTATGGAATTAATTTAAAACGACATCAGAGTTTTAATTTTTCAGACTACAGTATTCTGAACTTTTTAAAATTATGTTTGCCATTTCCTTTTTAAAGAACTTATATTGACAACTTCAGGTTTTAAAATCCCAATCAATAAATGACCAGATACTTCCCGCGATAGAATCCTAAATGCTGACGTTAAACTTTTCCAATTGATTATAAATCAGCTGGAGAGAGAGAGAGAGAGAGAGAGAGAGAGAGAGAGAGAGAGAGAGAGAGAGAGAGAGAGAGAGAGAGAGAAAAGTGGACGGTTCATTCAACTATCATTGTCAATGTATGAAAAGGTAAAAAATTATCAAAACAAAAACACAAAACATGAAAACAATGTGTTAAAATAAAGTTGTTTCATAAAAAAATTGACTTAAACACTTTCTTAACATGCTATACTTTTAAATTCTTTGAAAACTGTCTTCCACGTCATCCTTAAGAAGAAATGACTTACTGATAATCTAACTATCAGAATGGATACGTAATCTTTAGGCTAAATATATGTGATGAGTTACCTACATGTATAACATTAAAAACAAAATTAAATAATAATACAAGTAAAATGTAATTTTAGCTAACCATTGCTATTTCAGGTTAATAACTGAGGTTAAAATCCAATTTAAAAGGGATAAAAGGCTAGAGAAGTATTAGGAAAGATTTGTGTGTCAGTTTAAAGTATGTGAACAGCAAGGCCCGATGTTTTACGGTCCTTGACAATCGTCCGATATATCAAGTAGCCTTTGTTTAATGCATAATTTTAAAAAAAATTCTACTTCTTAATGCAAGTTTACTATAGCATTAGTACCCTTACTCTTCAAGTAAGTTTATGATAAACATCTAACATCATTTAAACTATTTTAAAGTTTTTGTAACTTTTTGTGTGATTTAATATTTACTCTGTAGAGTTATAAAATAAATATTTATGTAAATAAATCCATTATCTCCAAGAATTATATTATTAATTTGATATTTCGAACTACTAATAATGTAGAGTACCTTATAAGAACCGGTTAGGCGAATAGAGTCATGTAAATAAGACCATGTGACAATGATAAGGTACTGAGAACTTAATAAGGTACTCAAGGAGGGTTAAAAGGTTAATGGCTGGATAGCTGAGTGGTTGTCGTGCTCGCCTTTGAACCCAAATGTTGCTGGTTCAATCCTGAAAAAAATAGTAGCTTTTTAAAGGTTCGATTCCGGACCTAGTTGCCATTTGTCATTGGGATATTAATTAATGATGCTTTCTAACAACTAGTCGATGTTCGATAGTAACAAGACTGGGGTTTGTACTTTTCCCCGTCAAAACTTTAAGAAAATTTCTCCAGCATGGATAGACCCAAAATAAAAATAAAGCAAGATATTTAGATTACCCTATCAATTCAACTAAGTTGAAACAATAAATTCACGAATCTATAATTTTCTTCTATTTTGCAAAAGGTGAGGATTATAAGATCTTTCGTGGGTCAGTCAGGTATCGTCATTAAAAAAAAAAATGGTCTGGATTAGGTGGTTTAGTAATTTCAAAAGATACTGAACAATTAATTAAGACTGAAGTGTAAAAATATATAAATTTTAAAGTAATAAAATTTGAAAATATTAAAAATACACATGTTAGAGGAATAACATAAATGTATGTCAATCTACATTACAAATATATATTTTTCCTCAATGAGAAAAATGAAATATCTAGTTTGATCAACTTACAACCTATATTTTGTGATAGACATTGGAACTAATTATTAAAGGAAACAGCCATCCACTTTCTGTCCAAGTTTGCTTCACCTCAATCCTGCGGGTTCAATCTGCATCTGGCATTACTCACAAATATCTAAACAGATCTAGTTGATAATTATAGTAACAACAAATCATTTGTCTCACTTTTACTTAGTTTTCAAAAATATAAATTTAATATCTAACTTATTCCAACCATTAACCGCTGCATTTTCTATTTGTAATTCTAGAATTTGTACCAAGTTTATTCATAACAATTAATTAATTTTAAATAAACGCTGTAGAACTAAGTTGTTTGACACAGTTGACATACACAAAGGCTGCACATCGGCCCATTGTGACCCACAATTTACTGTTCCCGATAATTAAACAGTTCAATAAACACTGTAGAATGATGTCAGTCGTCTCAAAGGCTTGAACACAACATGGCTCGTTATGGTGTTGAATGCCTTTTTAATACCCTTGCGGCTGAACATTACATACACCTCAGTTCATTCACTATTTCTAGCAACACCTGAGCCACATAAATATAATGAATCTATTTCAGATGAAAATACTTTTCAATGTAGTTTCAGATTGTCAATACTTCAAAAAAGTTACATATGTCAAGAATTCGCAATCAACAAGTGAAGAATTGGTCCTAGAATGGAAAAATAGTTAATTTATAAAAAAAGTGACATTGTACCTGTTGTTTAATAATTTCATACAATTACAATTTCATATATCACAAATTTTCACAGTTTTTGCCACTTTTATATCACAGTCATTAATTCGTAACAACCGTTAAAATAATATGATAAGTTGTTGACAACACTCATTAATTATATTCAAGAAAATGTGGTGAAAACGAGAAATGAAGTTACTTTTCCATGTAAGTAATTTTTAAGTTAAGTAATTAAGTAAGTAATTTTCCAAGTAAGAAATGTTTTAAACCTAGGGATTATTATAGTGCTTTTAATTCAAGTTAGATATTACTAATCTATAAGAGATGATTTATAAAAGTAAACTAAGGGATAAAAACTATAAAGAGAAAAACAATTGTACAGTTACATATGTGCCTGTTGGATTGTAAATGTCCAAAAATGGAAATAAAAATAAGATATACATAAATTGATACGCAAATTAATAGATTATAACGAAAACACTCATATTAGGCTATAGTTTCTGATACGTCCCCATCAACATTGTGTACGGTTCCATTTTACTCACTTGTAACTAGTTCATGAGGAAAAACATGTAGTAGCCACCAGAAAAGAGGCATCCAACATTATGGATAAGAAGTCAAAATCAAACTGCAGCAAGACAGAAGGCGTTTCCGGGTAGGGATCATCAACACTCTCGATGCATCTGCTCAAGTAGTTTCTTTTGGAACTTCCGCTGGAGTAAAGTTCAACCATCAATTGTCTTTTGCATGAATCATTTCTTACTTTTGAGTACAAGTGAAAGAAAACTGGAATGCCAATAACAAGAACTGAAAAAAATATATTCACAGCGATCGATGGCACAGAATAGTTGTGTTTAGAGATCGACTCAATTACATAGAGGGAATACGAGGCATGGATCAAAAGCCTTAGAAACAGTACCCAATGGAAGCACTTGTTGTGCAGGAAAGTAACATATTTTTTGGTCATTTGTAATCTGAAGGCCTTTTGCTCTCGGGACCCGCATAGTCTAGCACAGCCATCTATGTGTTGTATGTGTTGAGAGGTATGATGGGAACCAATACAGTTTTCTTCTTCTCCAGGATCATCGACTTTCTTCAGAAACATCCAGATTTTCTCCGTTATGAGCAATTCTTCAATGCTTACCATCATGTGGTTGTATACAACTGCCCAGTATAATAGACTTTTAGGAACAGTGAAAGATAAACGTATTAAATTATGACCTAATTGGTTTTCCTTAAACATGCCTTTGTCTTTGATTGCTATTATTGTCATAGTCCAATGGATGATTGATAGTGCAATAAGGGCAAAAAGATATTTCAAATATTGTTTCCTCGTTGGAAATAATTGCCCTGAGTTCTTCATCTGTTTCAAAAAGGTGAACAAACTAGCCAAGTCTGTGCGTTTCAATAGCATTGTCGTTGATAAAGTGGCTTTTAATAAGAACATGATAACCCTAAAAATCCTATTCTCTACAGAAATCTCGAAATGTAATATCATCTGGACATTGTAGACGCCATAAATAAATGTTAAAACAAAGTGGTAAACTATCCCACATGTCCAGGCTGTACAAGAGTTGGTATTCTCGTTATCTGAAGACTGAAGAATTGGTATTCCGGCAATCCAAAACGATTTGTATCCAAACTCTAGAATAGACGAGGGTTCCAATTTGAGGACCATTCCGTGGAGGAAACTACTTTGTTGTGAACCAATCTCCCTTGGTTGTCATGGGTTTACACATTTTAATTATTTATTAAACCAACAAATTTGTACATTGTTTGTCCTCAATAAGTCCATTATATTAAACAAATATACTTAGAATTCAATAAATTTAATTTATCTATTACAATGAATGTTAGAATAAATTAATATTTAAATAAATAATTTATTATTTAATCGATAGTTTAATAGTGAGACGAGTAATATTGATAATGAAATATGACGAGATAAACAAATGAGTTATAAATTTACCTTGTAGCCGTAAGTAATCCATATGAATAAGTAATAAAGCAATAAACGATTTACACAGGTTTAGGCAAAAGTCTGGGCACACCAGTTAATTTTTTTTAATGCATTGCAGTAAGAATACCAATCTTGGCAGACTTTAACAATATTAAAAACTGCACTTTTTCATTAACGCCACAACTTTCCCGGCCACCCAAAAGTGGGATACTTTTAGAGCAGCCCCAAATGTTCAAACTCAAACCTCGATCGAGTGACCCTTCATTTTAATCAGTTTATCAAGAGAAATTAAATGGCACAATCCGAAGTTTAATACCTCAACCGTAACCAAAATAGCAGCCATTTTAAAATTAGAGATGGGTTGATTGACATTCGTTAAATTAAATCGGAAAATAGCTATTATAGAACTAAGAATTTTAGAAGTACTTTATAATTGAACATACTAGTTTCCTACTAGTAATTTCTACTAATAGGTTCAATTCTAAAACAATCCCAACAATTCTTGGTGATAATACTTATACTGATAACGTGAATTGCAAACTGCTGTTTTCTATACTTCTGAAAACAGACGTTGAATTTATGCGTTTATAAGTTAAACAATAAGGGATAATTTAAATTTAAAATGCCAAAATTAATTCTTTTTCACTAATAAAATCAAACCATTAATTTTTTTTCTCACGGAAACTCCGACAAAGATGAATTAGATGAAACAAGAAGAATTCCTGAATGATTTACCATGTATTAATATAATATTTTCGGGATCGCTCTTATAGGGTTATTTCCGGCCAATCGTACATCCGGTTAAATGGCCTTTTCCGGTTACAATAAAAGGTTAAGCAACCTTAAGTTTAATGGTATATTCAATTTGTCCTTAATCAATCAATAAATTAAAATTTTTATGTTTTACAAATTTTTCCGCATAAGAAAGATTGATGAGTATTGTCCAAAGGCTCTCATTGGTAATAATAATAGCTTTACTTGTAAGCCAGTTATGTCATATTAGGGTAAGTACCCATAAGTGGACTCCTCTTCTAATGTGGACCACATGGTAATTCTCTCTTATGCGTGCTGAAACCTAGTGAAAAACATTATAAACACTAGTGCAAGGTTCGACCACACTGTGGAATTTACATGAAGTCAACAAAAAAAATTACTTTGGAGTAATTTTTATTAGTTCTCAATTTTGTTAAGTTGTACAAGAAAATAGACTAATAATCCATACAATTCTTATATATTCTTAAATGGCAATGTCAAATGAATCATTTAACATTATAATAATTTCAATGTGATGCAATTTTTTTTAAATGTTACATATAAAAATTCTAATTTTTTGTGCGCAAAGCGGATTCCCAACAGTTAATTGAACTGGACCCCTTATAATGTGTGGTTTTTATTTAAAAATGGTCGAGTTTCTTTTTTAAAGTTGTTAACAATTTGGATTTTTTCAGTTAGCACATCCTTTCCAGTGAACTCATGTTGTAGACCCTAGTGTTTTAGCTTAAATATTAATTTTCACTTTTTTTTTGCTAACAAGTGTTAAAATAAAAAGGTTTTACAAAACCTGTTTCATTAAGTTTAATTCTCTTTCCTAGTTAAAAATTAGGTTTCTCAATTTTACACATTGATCCAGTTTAGGAAACCTTTTTGAAAATCTCACAAAATATACATATAAACTTTTTACTTAGTGTTACCTTACTTGCAGCCCAAAAAGTCGGGTTTTTGTAAGGCACGTGGCAGACTAACGGAAGGTCACCGGGATGTAACCGATACTGACTTTTAGGACTCTAAAATGGAAGTATCGTGTGGTTCACTTGAGATAGGGACGCGCTTGAAGCACATTACTGTAGTAAGATACACGAAAATAGTCCGTTGGAAATTTTAACAGCTGCACTGTTGTCATTTATGGTTATATTTACAATGTGAAATACAGTTTAAAAATGTGTTTTAGAATAGATTTGTCAACAATGTATTGCCGCTCATCGAACTATTTTCGTAAATCCAAATCTGAATTATTTAAGATTTGCTGCATTTACAGCCTTGACACCTATAATATATATTGTGACTTATTACTTACGTAATAACAGCCTGAGGTGTCAAAAAGAGATTCTTCACGCTGTACGCGTTTCGAACGATTTACCATTCATCATCAGCAGCGGTCAGTTTCTTATAAAATAAGCCCATATCTTGATGTTGTCGGTTTTTGATACATGACACATAATTTACACACTCTTCACACATATACAAACGACACTAAACAATACACGAAACAAAGACGAGACTTGACTGCTGCGCGCCGGACACGTGGGTCCATACCGGTGACATGCTGTAGGCCTACTGGAATTTTTGGTCGGAGGTTAGGATGACGTGATACCGATCATTGAATATTGAGTGATTCAAACCACCCGTACCAATACAAATTGGCAGCTTTCCGATCAATGGTACACCGTTTGCTCACATTCCGGCTTGAGAAAAATGAATATGAGAAAGAAAAAAACATCATAAAACAGATTGCATTGAACAACGGGTACGATCCCTACATAATCGATTCATTAATCAGAAAAACTAGGTTTAAATTAGCCAACAAAATACAAAAAGATGAGACTGACAGTAAATTCATCCCATTCACCTTTATAAACAAATACTCGGAAACAATTGGGAATGTATTTAAAAGAAATGGTTTTTGTCCAGGATACAAAATTAACGGACCAAATTTTCATAAACCCAGGGCTCCAATAGACAAAAAACATGGAAGAGGAGTTTATCTGATAGAGTGTAATGACGGTGAAAATGTGACAAGAAATGTATGGGTTATACCAATATATCGTTTTTGAAAGGTTTAAGGAACATGGGCGGTGAACCAAAATAACCCTTCCTCCAAGGTTGAACACCATTTAAAAGAAAATAGCGAACATAATATTAATTTTGAAAAGTCGCTAAGTGTTCAAATTCAAATCTTCTTTATTCATGATTTGTACAAGTAAAAATTGACATACACTGGTACAAATACAGAATTGCGTTTTTATATAAAATCATTGTGTTGTTCACAATACATGATTCATATAATCAACTCAACAACAACAAAAACAAAAACATTTCAACTAATGAAAAAAGCAAGAAAAATACAAATGTTAGCAAAAAAAATATGGGATTGATTTACTGACTCAAAATTTAATCAAATGAGTATGGTGCCTTTTGTATCAGATATTGTTTTAGCTTAGTTTTAAATGATTTTTGATTTGCTATAGTCAAAATCTCTTTTGGTAATTTTGAAATGAACCTAATACCAGCACTTCTAGGCTTTTTCCTAAAAAAAACTAATGGAATGTGATTGAATGGCAAATTTGTTTCTATTTCTTGTGTTGTATGTGTGGAAATCTCCTAATCTAGGAAAAAAATTCTCAGTTTTTTTAATGGTCATTATTGTTTTAAGCACATACATGCCATAAACAGTCATTATGCCTAACTCAGAAAAATAGATGTTTACTGAATCTTGATTTTTGAGATTTAAAATAATTCTAATTGCTTTTTTTGGAGGGTTAATATACTACTAAGGTTCGCGTCACTAGTTCCACCATAGAAAAACAACCCCACATGATATATGAGAGTGTATGTGAGCATAGTAAATAGCTTTTAGTGTTTTAGTTGAGCAGAATTTCGCCATTGTTCTTAGAACAAATAATCCAGAGCAAATTTTGTTTTTCAACTCTCGAACAAGACTGTTCCAAGATACATTTTCATCTACCAACTAAAAATTTGGTTTCGCTAACTGGTTTTATTTCATTACTACAAATTTCTATTTTAGCTACTTGTTTACTTCTTTTTGTTTTGTGTGGAATTGTACATAATTTTTTTTTTTTAACTAAGCAATAGGTTCCTATTATCAAAATAATTCTTAATATCTGAGAGGTTCTTATTTATTATTAATTCTGTTTCCGATAACTCTTTACCACAAACAATCAGATTTGAGTCATCTGCATATAGACATAGTTTACTTTGAGAACCAGACACTAATAAAGGCATACCCTTAAGGTAGCAAATAAACATGACCGGTCCAAGAATTGAACCTTGAGGAATTCTATGGGCTATTGCTTTAAAGGAAGATCTTGTTTTACAAAGTTCATTTGGTTTATTTAAATAGGATAGCTCTACAAACTGTTTTCTATTCGAGATGTAAGATTTGAACCAATTCAGTTCCCTGCCTTTTATGCCGATACTCTCTAGAGTACTAAACAGTTTACAATGGTGAACAATATCAAAAGCTTTACAAAGGTCCATAAAAACACAGATCGCATTATCACCTCTGTCTATAGCATCTACTAATGTCTCAATGAAATTTATGCTAGCAGTGGTGACTGATTTGCCAGCCCGAAAGCCATGCTGCTCTTCTTTGTACAAATAATTTTGTTCTAGATAATTTACCAACAGGCCCGGATTATCCACTAGGCCAACCTAGGCCATGGCCTAGGGCGTCAGTCGAGAGGGGGGCGTCAAACGGGCCTTTTTTACACTACGTTTAGTCAAAAGAATGATTTAACTGCAAATATAATTTAATTTTAGGGTGTTCACTTGTTTTATTAAATTTGTTAATAACAGGAGTAAATAGAAGATTCGGCAAAATAGAAAGAAGAAAGAATTATTAGAGCGAACTATAGGGCCCCCTAAGTTGCCGGGACTCGACGGGCTCCTTTGCGGCAGAAACGAGCGCCCTAATGTGCCGCAAAGAGTATCCCTGATTAGCGGTCACGCGCATCCCCTCCAACTGGCGGTAAACATCGCCCTGTAATCGACGGTAAATATCACCCTCGATCAGAGTTATATCACGCCTCCGACCGCCGGTAAAGAGCGCCCCTGTTCGACTGTAAAAAGGGCTCCTGATTGACTGTATAGAACGCCCCCAATACGCATAAATAGCGCCTATGATCAGCGGTAAATAGCAGCCCCGACAAGCGGTAAATATTCCCCTAATTGACGGTAAATATCGCCCCTTTGCCTTTCAAATATGAAAATCATAGTAATAAAGTCTAAATGCCGCAAGTTAACCACACAGCCGCCATTTTGTTTTTTACACACATTCATTTTTATTTTCACAACGGATGGCTGTATTGAGTTCAGTTTTGGCATGAATCTTTATCACACCAATGTACATTTCAAGAGAAAATAATTATTATTTTCCTGTGTGTATTTAAAAATAACCGCCATTTTAAATTTGTAAGCTCATATATGGGGCTCAAAATGGGAAGTTTTTTTTTTTTTAATTTTTAATACAGACTAAAAAATTGTTAAATCAAATTATGTATCTAAGAATACCAAGTGTATAAGGATATGACAACAAATAACGGAGCTATTGCCATTTTTCTCTTAAAATGACCTAAATTTGCATTAATTTTAATCCAAAATTAATGTTTTTCAGCAGAAAAAATTACAAAAACTCCGTTATTTGTTTCAAATACGTCCTCGGAAAAAAGTGACTGAAATGCCAATGTTCACTTTCATTAAATAGTTCTGTGCTTTTATACTCCAGCCAAAGTAATTAGAATTAAAATAAGTCAATGTATTGGATTGATTTTTTGATTTTTTTTTGGGGGGGGGGGGGGGGGGGCGTAATTGTGACCTTTGGCCTAGGGCGTCAAAAAGTGTTAATCCGGGCCTGTTTACCAATCTGTTATACATTGCTCGTTCAAAGATGTTAGAAAATGATGGTATAATTGAAACTGGCCTATAATTCCCTGGATCCAAGTCACTTCCTTTTTTATGAATTGGTTTAATTTTAGATACTTTGAGTTTTTCAGGAAAAATCCCAGATTTGAATGAGGAATTTATTACATGTTTTATAGGTTTTAATAAGTACATTTTTGATTGTTTTATTACTGTCATGGGAATATGATCATACCCAACTGACATTTTATTTTCAAAAGAGGAAATACTTTTATCTTATTCCTTCTCATTAACAGGCTGTGCATTAAATTTACAAGAGGGTAGATTTGAGTCAGCGAGATCAATATCACTATTAGTTATTCTTGGTAAAACTAAGTCATCTACAATATTTACAAAATAATTATTAAAAACAATTGTTAAAGTATTGTAACTAGAAAAATAAAGCCCAGGTGTGGGAAGAGTTGTTTATCTATAAAAATGCATTATTGCATGGCAAATACAGCCTTCTAAATAGGAAGGAAGAGTTTACCGACAAAATCACATATCAGCTGTTCAAAAATATAGATAAAAACTTCGTGTCGAACAACCACTGGTCAGCTGATAAGATTAAGTCATCCTAACCTCAGACCAAAAACTCAGGTAGGCCAGTAGTGGAAAAAGGGGGCTGCTGGCTCACTTCAAGGTCACCTGAGGGATGACGTCATCGAGGTCAATGAACTCACCGATGACGTCATCGATGACGTCATCGATGACGCAATCGATGACGTCATCACCAATGACGTCACATCCATGACGTCACACCCATGACGTCACAGAAATGACGTGCTGATGACGTCATCACCCCTTACGTCACCAAAATGACGTCATCGATGTCACAAAGGTCAAGGTCACGCTGAAACCTAAAATTTTTTGGCACTTTTGCTGTTTCTCGCACTACGCTCCGAGTTTCAGTCCGGTTCCCATGACCTTGACGACTTGGAGCGAAATTAGACGAGAAACAGCAAAAGTGCTGAGGAAACTGCAAGTTTGCAACGTGACTCTGCCTAAACCGTCATGTGACACCGCTCGGGTGACCTTGAAGTGAGCCAGCAGCCCCCTTTAGACCAGTACTACAACCGCGATGTGCACCCTACGACAGACACCGAGCGACTGACTGTCCGGCCCCGCGCACTCTAGGTATATGGGAAGTGGTGGGGGAACTGCGATGACCTCGGGAAACTTGAAAATGTCAAGCCAGGTAGCACCGTTTTGGTGCTACCTTAAGGCTGCGGTCTACCCCAACCAAAACAAAAACAACAACAATGCCGAATATGCCGGCCTCGCGGCCGTAGCGCTAGGCGAGTTTGATGGCTGCAGAGGTTTACGGGGATCGTGTTTCAGAATTAACCAATTAAGATAGAGATTGGCTGTTAACTTTTTCTAAAAGTAGAAAAAATTATCTAGTCGGCTATCTTTTTAGAATTTTCAAATAAAATTTCTAATTTCAGTTATAATTGTGTAAAATTATCTGTTTTTGAGTTTTATAGATGCAGAGGTTTACGGGGATCGTGTTTTAAAAATAACCAATTAAGATAGAGATTGGCTCTTAACTTTTTCTAAAAGTAGAAAAAAGGATCTAGTCGGCTATCTTTTTAGAATTTTAAAATAAAATTTCTAATTTCAGCTATACCGGTCTAAAATCATCTGTTTTTCTCGATTTTTAACTGAAGTTTTCTATTGGTTTTAATGAACTAATTACAAAATTGTAACAGACGAAAACTAGTACCGTTATTCTTCTTTAATATGACACCTTATTTATAGCTCTAGGCTTCATTTGGCAGAAGATAACACGATTCTAAAAAACCATTGCATTTGTGTGCTCGCCAGGGGTAGACCGCAGCCTTAAATTTACATGTTAAAGTGTGATGACCTTGAGGTTGACTGTGAACCTGGGGCTTAGGATTGTGTTTAACAGCTTGACGTTTTCGCCAGAGTTCAAGTGTGGTGACATTGAACTGGTTAAAATCAAAACTGCACAGCAGACTGCACAACACGGATGTGCATCCTACGACAGCCGCCGAGCGACTGACCTCCGGGCCCTGCGTACTCTAGATATATGGGGAAGTGGTGGGGGAAATTTTAAGGTCATTTAAACGGAGTTTAAAAAAAGTCAAAGAGTAGAAAGACTACTCTTGTGAGTCTATAGCGATTTCATTGATAGTGAGTGCTTCGGTATGCCAAGTTGATCTGTATTGACACGCTCCTAAATAATGTTTGCAAAAACCTGCAAAATGATTGTTGCACAATTTGCAGCCAGTTAGCTGTTTTAGTTTGAATTCAATGCAACGTTCAGGGCAGCAAGTGTACTTATGCCCTCTCATTTGGTACACATGGAATGTCTTCAACTTCGGTTTCGGCTTCTTCCAAGACTTGCACTTACACATGCACTGACCAAAAGCTTCACATGTTCTACAAGCCAGACCATCCACCACATCAATGTCATTTGGCCATGAAAAACATTTCTGTTCGCAACAGTAGTTGAGTTGACTGTCCATGTTGCTGCGGTGAAGGTGCGCGATGAAATGATGCTGTAGTCAGTGAGAGTGCACCTTAAATAAACTCAGTGGAGGGGGAAAGGTCAAGGTCATTCAAACGGAGTTTTAAAAAAGATGACTAGTTGTCCTCCTCGTCCGTCGTACTTGGAGAGCTGTCAGACGAAGAGCCCCGCGCAGGTGCTCTCCAGATGAAATGTATATCTATTTGAAAGCGCAGGCCTGGATCTTGTACCATCAACTCCTTTAATCTATTACATACCAATTCCACTTTGTACACATTGTTAATAATCAACACCCAAGGCTTCGGCTGAACATAACGTGTAGTTGAGTCAGCCTCGCAGACAGTTACACCTTCCGGTGATATTGGAGTGTATAAATGTGTAAAATCTCGTTGCTGAGGCTGGCTTGAAGTTGAAGGTTCTGTGCCGACCCTGGTTGCATCAAAATTCAAATCCATTCTACATTCAAGAGGTCCAGGGTTCCCGTTTAATACATTGAGTAATTTTTGATACAAGACTTCCACTTCTGTCGCATCCTGTAAATGAACAGTCCACCGCAAGGGAAATGCTTCGTCCGTAGTGGAGTCAACTTGAGAAAGAGTTCTTTCCGCCATGGCAGCTAAGCAAGGAATGAGGTGAGCTGCAGTCAGTTGTAACATTATCGAAAAGTAAAGGGGGAAATTTCAAGATCATTTAAAATTGGGTTTTAAAAAAGGAAGGAGTGGAGGGGAAAGTTCAAGGTCGTTCCAACATCAGTAGTGGAGTCAGCTTGGCTGATGGTGTTGTCCGCCATGGTTGCTTGTCGAACAAGGAATGACGGGTGATGTGATACTCATGCAGGAACATGGTGAAGTGGTGGGGGAAGTTTCAAGGTCATCCAAACGGAGTTTTAAAAAAAGGAAAACCTACAAAGTAACATTGAAACTTTCCAACTGA
Organism: Neoaliturus tenellus; assembly: GCA_030545055.2. Taxonomy (NCBI): domain Eukaryota; kingdom Metazoa; phylum Arthropoda; class Insecta; order Hemiptera; family Cicadellidae; genus Neoaliturus; species Neoaliturus tenellus. The sequence goes on from CM061537.1 coordinate 7,994,713, forward strand.
TGGTGGCGGGCGTTTTCTTCTGCAACCTTGCCGACACATGTGACTATACCATATAGTATGAAAAGTACAACCATAATAAGGCCGAACAATAAAAGATAGCCGTTGACTATCATGATATTTTCTGAGTGGATCTGCTTTCTTCTTATCTCCCTCTCTTGCATCCTTTTCTCTAACTCGTGGATGAAGTCGCAGCATGCGTGAGGACATCTTTCATCTGTTGGTAGGTTTGCCATTGTTGATGTTGTCGGTTTGGCTGTTGAAGATGGAATGAGGTTTCTAATCGTGATGTGCCATGTACACCAATAGTGAAGTGGTGGGGGTAGCAAAGCAGTGGAGGGGGAAGTTTCAAGGTCATTCAAATTGTGTTTTAAAAAAACCTATCTTGTTACTGAGCTAATATGTCAGTAACAAGATAGGTGTTTTTGCTCTTTTACTTCTTTAATATAATGAAAAAATAAACATATTCTACAATGGTTAGAACAAGAAATACAACTGCTAGTCAGCTGAAGTAATCCAAGTTGTCCGGCTCGGTCTTCATGGACGTCGGTGAGGAAGCTGTCGATGAGTGTCCAGGCTCTTCCTTTGGCTGCCGGGTGTTCCGTATATTGCAAGCGTAGACTTGCACATTTATACGGTAGCCTCTTGCCACCATTAGCTGCAACTCCTTGTACAAATCGTTCAGCTCCTGTTGTGTTTTGATAGTCACCTCCTCATAGCTGGCACAGCTTACGTTGAGAGACATCCTGATGTTGCTAGGTTGGCTGCTGGAGTAGAAATGAAGCCAAGGCACAGCGCTTGGAGGTATATGAAAAAGTGGTGGGGGTGTTTGCATTCAAACAGGTTTGACTTGTAGCGTGGTGGGGGTAACTGTGAAATGCAAAGGTCAAAGGTCAAGGTCACCCGCGAAGTTTAAAAAAAAAATGCAACATATCAATATGTGACAAACTTCACATATTGATATGTTGCATTTTTTTGTCTTTTGTTTTTTATGGTTTATTTATTTATAAAACGTTACAATAACATATTTACAACAGTAAAACTTAAATCTAACACTGCTGCTTGTCGGCGATGTGGATGGTCAACTCGGTGGAATTGCTACCCGTGCAACCGTGGGAAACCAGGTAGAGACAGCCGGGTTGGATGGAGCGCAGATCCTCGTTCTGGAGGAGATGGACGAACCGTTTCGGCAGGTAGACTTGGAACTTGGGCTCATCCCCCGGAGTGAATGGTGCCTCGCTAAGACTGCAGCAGATGGCCTCTCCAACTGTAGTCTCCATCTTCTTCATGGCGTGGATAATGTAGTGCTTCTCGTCTTTAAGTTCGGAACACTTCTTGACGGGTAGTATGGTAGATTTGGAGTGAGCATTGAACTGCTCAACCAAAGTTTGCAGGAACTGGTGAGATGCCATGGTCAAGTTATAGATCGTCTTCTTCGTCTTCTTGCTGGGAGATGTTGTCGTCTCGGAATCTCGAGTAATACTCATGCCAGGTCCCGGTCTGCTCTTCACTTATATAACCCCCGTTACCCCCACCACTCCCCATTTCCCCACTTTGAAGGTAAGATGCGAGTTTATAGGCGTTTTTTAAAGCGCAATGTCTATCTTTTTCATGTTCTGGACTTTTAGTACAAATACAAACATTTTCCATCGTATACTTGTAGTTTTTATCCAAATCCACATCATTAACCGGAACATGAGTAAATCCTTCGATCCATCTTTTCTTTTCCAGCCCCTTTGTGTAAATATTGGTAAACTTGTCTGAAAAGTGATGCATAATGTGATACAAGTCCGTGTAACTTGTAAAACCATCATACCAATCGATATGATGGAAGTGTTTTGAAATCCATCTGTTGGTAGTAGCGGCTTTACTGGTTAAAGATGAATAAGAACATGGTGGTTTAAATAAAAACGAATAAGGAACACTTGTATTGATGTCGAAAAACACAAGTTCTTTTATGATAAATCTATCATCATTACCCCGAAACGCTTGGAACTCAATTATACCAGGTTTGGACTTTACTTGTTCTTCTTCCTTGTCCATTGCGAAGATCACTCGTCTGCTCATGACGAAGTCCAAAGGTCAACTGATTTCCACACCACGGTAGGTACGACTTTTATACCCGGCCGTACAGTTGTTGGCGCGTTGGTGTATATTTAACGTGGGCACCGTCCCCGGTAGGCCTAACCCCACAAAGTGTTTGATATTGTTTTAAAAATTAACCATTGCTGTGTAGTTAATTGTCATTTAGGTTTCCATCTTTACATTTTCCTTGTTTTCATTTTCATCACTAACACTTGATTCTTCTCCTCCTTCTTCTTCCTCTTTTTCATGTTTTACTGATTTCTTATGTAGTTGAGCGTACTTTTCCAATTGTCTCCACATTTGTACTTCATGAGGAACCCTATTGAATATAGAAGTATCTACAGGTCCGTACAATATAGGTGCGTCCGGTTGTTTGTCCAAAGTGTCTTCCAGATAATCTTTAATAATTGAACTTGAAAACACCAGTTGTCTCAAGTATCTCGTTATTGGTTCAGTTGCACAAGTTAGAATAAAAAACTCTTCTCGATTAAGTTGAATCTTGTTATCATGTCTTGTTGTGTCTCTAAACCGCAACTGATGATCACCACGATGTTTAACAATATCGATTTCCACATTTGAATCCAAAAGGCCTACTCTTGTCTTTCTTCCAAACATGTTACTACTTAAATAGCATTCTAGCAGATGCAAGTGTTTCATAAACGATTCCCAAGCAGTGTCCGTAAACAAAATCATTTTGGGTCCATGAGTTAAAATTACAGTAGGGGAATAATCTGTAGATTTCATAACACCGATTAAAACACTTTTGTCCAAACTGGAAGAGATTGGGTAAAATATTCGCAAGAATACCTCACTTAATATGTTAGGAGAAATATTATCTTCAATATCCCTTTTCCTCTTGTGTGCATTCTTTCTTCTTTTACCTTTTTCCTCAACATTATTACTGGCGTGGAGTTGTCCGCAAGCGTTGTGTTCATCTCCCTCCGGTTGACCTTGAAGATCTAAAAAGTCGGATATCTCCTTCTCAATATCTACTACATTTTCTTGTGTACCACTAGGAGAAGCCATATTGAATAAGATGCTACCCATACAACAACAGGCAACAAACTGATAAGGAGCGAGCTGAACGCTCTGCTTTTATACTCGCGGAATGCATTGGAATGTAGGAAAACCGGTCTTTTACAATACATTTTTAACAATTCCAGTTAAAGGTGTGTATGTTACAATTTTATCATGTAGAATTAAACAGTATGCAGTTGTATTAGCCGATATAGGCGCGTTGAATTCCATTTCTATTTTTATATCTACACTTGATGATTTTACCGATTCATTTTGTTTAGAACAATCGATTACAACTATAGGGTAACCATCTAAGTATTTTTCTGGTGATAGTAAAGGTGCATTCGTTTTACCATAATATGAACTTTGGAATCTTGCATACATATCGTACAATATGCTGTACTTTTTATTAGCGAATGACACATTTAAATTATCGTATGGAAAAAATTGTGAATTTAAATAAACTTTAATATTTTTCAAGTTGCAATGATCAAATTGGCCTGCATGTTTGGTGATGGTGTCTCTTCTGCCTGTTTGTAAACCAAATATAATATACCTGGCTCGTTCCACATAATTAGATGTTTTAACTGTCCAAGTGTGTCGATCCGTAGTTGGCAAGCTGGGATGTTCATGAAATTCCCAACTTCTAAAAGGAATTACAATATCACGATCAGCCTTTAACTTTCTTAATAGTAGCATTCTATGCTCGTCAGCTAATTTTACATGTGGAACTCTCCATACAATTTTGTCTAATGTTAATTTCCATTCTAAAGTTGCATCTGTTGTACCGTCTGGAGCTTTAATAATATCTTTATCGTTTGAAGATCTCAACAAAACTAATTCTTGTTTAACGTTTAATATTATTTTCCTATAATCTTCAGCAAAACCAAGCAACAAACGTAACGGAATATGAAAATCAAAATTTCCATTTGTATCTGGAGTGATTGTGTCTTTTGCAGGTAAAACCCATCCTGCAGGTTGTATTAAATTGGTTTCATTAGGTGATATAGATGTTAATCCCTTTAAAGTTGTTGCAATACCTACTTTTTTAGTAGAATCAACTGTTACACCTGATATTTCATATCTAATTTCATCAAACAGGAAAGCCATGGGATTATTTATAAATGGAACTGTTGTACCAGTAGTAGTACCGTCCTTTTTAGTAACTTTTCCTTCAATATACAAGTAACTTTCACATGGTAGTGTGTAAATGTCTTGATTTTGTATGGGAATACGAATTTCATCGTTATTGTTTAATTTTGATGAAGTGTAAGGGTTGTGGGTGTGATATTCTTTTTCCCATAGGGTTTCGTCGAATGTTGGACCCTGAGCTATATCCAGTATATCCATTATCGGTTACTTTTAATCCAATTCTCTCTAAGAAACGAATGTTCTCGCGTGTTAACTCCTCCACAGCTGAAGAGCTACTAATGCGGATTCCCGTAGGTTGTTCGCTTTTAAATGTTAAACCCATGATTTTGTATTAAAGTGTTGATTTTAAATGTAATCTAACCGTAATAGGCTCTTCTCGGAAATCTATCAAGTTACCGTCTTGATCCAATACGTTCAACACGATGTCTGAAATGAAAGTGGTGTTCAAAGGTAGATATACCAGGTTTTGCGGCTTTTCAACAATTTTAAATCCAGGTGGTACACTGGGGTAAAAAGTATGTATTATATGAGTATTTGCTCCATCTCTGTAAGCTCCTTGTATAATGTTACAAGTTATGTCTATACTATTGACTTTTAATATTGTTACAGTTTGTTTACCGGAATGTGTTTTATTTGGTTCAAAAATTGCTCCATCTTTGGGAAATCCTAATAAATCACCAATTGAGTTTGGCTTAGTGAAATCTATATAATATTTTGAAGTAAGCTCAGCTTTCATTGTATTATTATTACCTTTTAGCGATATATTGTCTTTTCCCATTTTATTTTGCAAAAATTCATTAATATGATCAATTTCATAAGAACCTGTGGGTAAACTGCACTCTTCTAAGTCTGTTAACTTACCACTGGCATCTTTTCCTTTATAATAATGCAATAAGTTATTTTTACCTTCCGTAACATTGGGAATAGAGTTGTAAGTTGTAAAATCCAACAGTGCTGCCTCCCAAAATCTTCCTTTTTGCAAGCGTAACGCTGGAAAAAGGATACTTCGTAAAGTGGACGATTTTCCTGTTAATGATACCGTATAGGAAGACATCTCAATAGTGACTGATACTTTTAGCTAGGAATTCCAAACATAAATGGCCGCATATTGAAGTATTATCAGGTTGTTCTCTTTTATAGTTGTAATATATGTTTTTAGCAGATTTAAAGTAATGTTCAAGTTCTTTAGGTGGTGGCAAATTTCCAAAACTATCAAAATAATATACATTACTATTTAGTTTCTTATAACACACCCAATGGGTGCCGGACCCTTCAGTATTATCCAAATTTACGATTCCAGTCTCATTTTTCCATATTTTCTTTGGTAAACTGTCTTTCATAAATACTCCGCGGAAAAATGGTATTTTTAAACAGGAAATATATTTAAATAATTCAACATTAGTCAACGCTTTATGTGGTATAACCAATTGATTTCTTTTATTTAATATGCACGATACGGTTTTAGGTATAGACCAGCCCCGTTTTTTACCATTGACCATATTGTCGGTTTTTTATTATTTTTCCTCGGAGAACGTCTTTTTAGTCTAATATTACCACCATGTTTTCTCTTGGTTGATCCTTTTTTATTCTTACCCCTCCTTTTTCCACCTCCTACCGCTGTTTTAGCCTTCATACCTGCTGTTACCGCTAAAGCTGCTGCTTTTTCCGCAATACTAGCGTCACTAGACTTTACTCGTTGCCAAGCTATATTCGCTAGCTTTTTATCAGCGATTGACCTATTTTTTGAATCGGTAAACGTGGAATATGCGATATCGTGTTCTTTACAAGCCTGATCTAACTTATTTATGCCTGGATCACCTCTTTCCAGTCGTTTTTTTAATTTAGTTCCTGGTCCGCAATACTGATAACCTCCCGGTATGTGAAATTCGTATGGTAAAGCGTCTATTGCTCTGTTTACGATAGATCCTACTGGAATACGATTTAAAGCTTTACTTAACAGAGAAACCGCTGTGGACGTGATACCGCCTCCTTTCCGTATAGTGTCTCGATATGGACTGGTGTAATGAAACGCCATGATTGTCTTTTATATTTGAAAAGCGTAACCCATGTGTTACCTCTATGACAGGTTGCACATAAATGATGTAATATATGGTGTTATTTAGTTAAATATCAAAAGTACCCCAATCTGATGATCTAAACTTTTGTGTGTTATGATTAAAAAAAATTTATAAAGAATTTCTTGTTTAATCCATGTATTTCTCATTTTTTCGTCAATAGGTTTATGTTGTCCTGCTACAATATAATTATGCATATCAAATAATAAATTACCTATTACTTTAACAAGAAAATTAACAGTTACAGCGTTATTGGCATAATCAGGGTCTGCAACATTTGTTAATCGTTTGTTATCACAATTCCACCATTTTTTTCCAGTTGGCTCTAATTGTATTATCTGTTCATAAGTAACAGCATCACCAGGCTTTTCACCAATACCTAAATTTGTCAATAACTTTCCTTTACCATCCCAAACATAATTGTTTTCTTCAAGTAAAGTAAACTTTTTATTTCCTTGTACAAATACATCTCCTTGACGTGTTACTACTTGGTTTTGTTTCACAAAACCGGAGGTTTCTTGTTTTAAAGTTTCCTTCATTTGACCCACCGTTGCACCATCTGATGGTGCAAAACCATCTTTTACATTCGCTAAACAATTACCAAGACAGTCAATAACTCCTACATCACGTGTAATACAATGATCTTTGATGTATTTTAAATTTACACCATCATTTTCATTTTTTGGATAACCTATATCGTTAATAACAAATTTATAAAAAGAAAACCCATCTTTTGTCTTTTCAGGTATTATAGAATGTAAATAGCGTCTATTTATGCTGTCTTTTTCATCTACAGGGTCTGCTACGTTGGATATACGCCGATTTTCAGCATTATACGTTTTTCCATTAAATTTTAACGTATTCTTTAATTCCGATGATAAATAACCTCTGTTTATTGCATCAGCATTTTGATTTGGCTTACCAACGTTGGAAATTCTATGATTACCCGCGTTATATGTGTTTTTATCTAATTTCAGTGTTGGTACTATCTCTTTTTTTAATACTTTTAAATTTATTGCATCATTTTCATCTGTGGGATCATTAATGTTTTTTAACCGTTTATTACTAATATCATAATCTCCATCAGGTGTTTGTGGTAATCCAACACCTCTTTTTAAAGTATTAAAGTAATATAATCCATCTGATGAATACCGTCCGAACTTGTCAACACTCATGGTGCAACTGAATAACATTCTAGAGTGTAACCCATTTTTATAATATTAGTCCCGATTTCTAACCCATATCAGTTTTTATACAAATTCTTAGTCTTCATCAGTTACATTTGCATCATTCCCGGGACATTTAAAATATTTTAAATCTGCACTAATTAATGATCTGTCTGCTTCATTTCTAAATACATGATTTTTATGAATAAATTCCTCACCAGACAATTTTCTAAATCCGCTAAATGAATTTGGATCTGCAATTAATATATTTTGATAATCATTTACATCCATTAATTTAAATCTTTTGGTATTATAAATAAACTCTTGATTTGCACTATCATATTGTAATGTTTGTCCTACAGTTGCAGCATCCTTTGGATCTGTTCCTTGTGCCAAATTACCTATTTTCTTATTTTTCGCATTGAAAGTACTACCTTTTGGTTTGTCTAATATTAAAGATTGTTTTACTACAACACAATCGTAATCATCGATACCTGGCAATATGTCAATTATTCTTCTATTTGTACCCAACCAACTTCTATGATAATTGTTTGGATTAGTATGTAAAACTTGTGATAAAATCGGAACATCATGAGCATCTGTAGCTAATTGCACATTTGATAATTTCATGTCTTTGCAATCCCAAACATTATTTTTTTGTTCAAGTAAAATAAACTTTTCATTTCCTTGTACAAACACATCACCCGACCGTGATACTACTTGATCCTGTTTTACAAATCCAGATGTTTCTTGCTTTAAAGTTTCCTTCATTTGACCCACTGTTGCACCATCTGATGGTGCCGAACCATCTTTAACATTCGCTAAACAATTACCTAGACAATCAATAACTCCTACATCACGTGTAATACAATGATCTTTTATATATTTTAAATTTACAGCATCATTTTCATTTTTCGGATAACCTATATCGTTAATAACAAATTTATAAAAAGAAAAACCATCTTTTGTCTTTTCAGGTATTAATGAATGTAAATAGCGTCTATTTACGCTGTCTTTTGCATCTTTAGGGTCATCTACGTTGGATATACGTTTATTTTCAGCAGTATACGTTTTTCCATTGAATTTTAACGTATTTTTTAATTCTGATGATAAATAACCTTTGTTTATTGCATCAGCGTTTTGATTTGGCTTACCAACATTGACAATTCTATGATTACCTGCGTCATATGTGTTTTTCTGTAGTCTTAATGTTGGTGATATCTTTTCTTTTAATACTTTTAAATTTATTGCATCGTTTTCATCTGTGGGATCTTTTATGTTTTTTAACCTTTTATTAGTTATATCATAATCCCCATCAGGTGTTTGTGGTAAACCAGCTCCTCTTTTTAAATTATTTGCGTAATATAACCCATCCGAGGAGTAACGTCCGAACTTGTCGACACTCATGGTGCAACTGAATAGTAATCTAGTGAGTAACGCATTTTTTATGAGATTACCCCACGGTTTCGGAGTTCATCCACTAAAGCCACCCATTCGTTTTCCAATCCAGTATGACCCGCTTCTTTAGCTTCATGTATTAGTTTCATTCTATCCACCAATTTATTGATATTATTGTAATAAATCACATTTGTGTTATATAGTTTCTTCATTAAACCTGTACCCGTAACAGACTTACTTCTTTTTCTTCTTTCCTGAGCACTTACATCTAAAGTGGATGCCATAAATCTTCGTTTTACAGGTTTTCTTTGTGTTAACGGCATTGTTTGTCTTCTAGTTGGTATTAACTTGGATACAAATTCTCTATATTTTAAAGACTTAGATCTAAATGGAAGTTGGTCAGGTAAATACATTCTCCTATATGCATTTGTCTGTTCCAAAATATTTTTATATGCTTCCATGTCTTTTTCTTTCACTAACGATACTGAAGGCTTATTTTCAAATAATAATTCAAATAATCCTTTTGTACCCTTATACCTTTGATCACCAATGACAATATTATCATGTTCGTCAACGTTTAACGGGCTATTACCTATCATTAAACCATCTTCTGTTAATCTCGCTCCATAACTATGGTAATTCTTATTAGGAATTGTTCCGAGTAACATTTTTACCATGTATTTCCTTCCTAAAGGTCCTTTGTTATGAATGTTTTCACCCAACAAGCTTATGTTTGACGGACCTTCCCTTGCTTCTTCTTCTTTTTCCTCTTCACTAGCAGTTGATACATCTTCATGTCCTCTTTTAGCTTTTACTTCATATAATTCTCTTATACCACTATAGTCTGGTGATTCTAGCTCTCTTTCAGGTTCTTCACCGGTAAAACCACTATATGTAGAGGATTCCAGGTCTTCATCACTAAAATCTTCTGATTTTACATCTTCTCTTTCAAACTTTGTAATAGGTGCAATTGCATCTCCTTCCAAAACGGGTTTAGCAAATTTTTTGTTTAATTGTTTCAAGGGTTCAGTAATAGGTTTAAAAGTAGATTCAAGAAATTTCTCCCTTTCGCTAATACCTAATTTTAATGCTCTGTTTTTATCTCGAATAGAATCACTAAGTGATTTTATTTCCTTTATTAACTTTTCTTGGTTAACCATGTTTGTAGCAAGACGTGTTGTACAACAATGAATGTTTTACATCATGATCAGTGTATTAGTATAAATTTATCAAATCCTATCCTGTATCGACCATTGTTTAGCGGTTGTTCCTTCATAATTGTTAAAAACCCATACTTTTCAGCCCAAGCCTTTCCACACAACTCTTTAAATCGTTCAAATGGCATATCCGCACTTACATGGTCATAATATATGTGTTTTAGGTTGGTTTCATCCTGTTTAAATACAATTAACATGTTTGCATTGTCTCTAATGAGCTGTTTCGGTATTTTGCTGTAAGTTTGACCAATATAATTGCTATCTATGTTGTTATGTCGACCCATGGCGAAGTAATTCCTTATTGTATTTTGATTTTCACAAGATACATCGTCAAATATGAATACTGAGAATGGTTTAGCCTCTTGCGGTTGCATGACACTCTCGCTCGCGTTAAATTTAAAATATTTAACTTCAGGTACATTATTGAGTATTTGTTCCAATAACTGATATTTCGGTTGTTGTAGTGACTTTGAAAATACATATAAATTATTAAAACGTAAGCCTTTAGGGTTTGTAATCAAATTGAATACTACATTTGTTTTTCCACAATTGGAAGGACCGGTAACCAGACAACGCACCGTGTTTGGTAACAAAACACCGTGTTTCCCAGTATTGAATTGAGAACCATCCACTGTGAGTTCATCTATATTATTAATAGTAAAATTGTCTTTTTGCGGTATTATCTCCATCCTTTGTAATGGTTCAACCCAAAATGATGCTCTATCATTATATTAGATCCTTTTTAGGTATCCAAGAATCTTCCGTCTTATTAAATCCTAACCATCGTACTTTAACCTTATCTTTTTTGCGTTGCAACACCTTTTCTACTAGATATACATCACCTACTGTTGATTTTAACATTTCATGTCCATAAAAACCTCCTTCAAGCAATTGTCCTTTATTATCTTTTAAAATGCAAGTTTCTGGTACTGTAGGTTGCACCTTAAATACGGTAAATACCTCATTTGTCCAGTTTGGAAGATATCTTTTACTGAATACACCTTTGTATTTGCTTATTCGCACTTTATCACCAACATTAAACCTTTTAGGCTTTAGTTTTTCAACTCTTGGTTTAGTATTCAGTTTTATACGTTTTAATACAAGTTTTTCATTTTTATTAGTCACCTGGCTTGGTTTCATACCGATAGTTCTATGAAACTTGTTATTGTAATCGCTTATAAGTTTTGGTAACATATCAATCCATACGTGCGATCCTCTGTTAGAAAACATCTTATACATCGCACCTTTTAAAGTTCTGTTGAATCTTTCAATTATTGATGCTTTTACCTCTGAATTGGTTGAGTAATGGTTAATGTTGTGTTTTTTCATTAAATTTGCAAATTCCTTATTAAAATATTCTTTTCCATCATCAGTTTGTAAATGTTTTATAGTATGTTTGTCTCTTTGTATAGCTGTTTCCATTGCTTTTGTAACACTTTTGCCACTTTTATCTTTTAGTGGTAAAGCATCTGCCATTTTGAAAAACAATTAATAATAGTCAATATGTATTTAAATCCTCTATTTTGTTTACTATAAGGAATCATTTCGATTAAATCCGCTTGATATAAATCATTTATTCCTTTTATCACTGTATTTCTTCGTGGAAACTTTCTTCTTGCAGGTTTATGAAGTTCGTTGACAATTTCTTGCTTCAAGTTCTTCATATTGCAGGTTTGAATGTTTCATGTATCACATGTATAATCACAATGAATGTTGTCTTAAATATTCACATCATTTATATAGGTCAAGGTCATCCAAACTTGTGTAAAAAAATGGGGAACACGGCGTTTGACTTGCCGTGTTCCCCATTTTTTACGGAAGGAGAAAGGAATAAGGTCGAAGTTGTAGAAGGACGAAGAATAGGTTACTAGTCGATAGGGTTTAGAGAGTAGTGGCCAAAAGGAAGAGTGTGAATTTTATCCGGCATAATATGCCTTTTATCATCTCGAGCTGATAGTGCTCTTTTAACTTCAGTGACACTGTAGACCTCATGTTTAAAGCTTCTGATAGTGTTGAACGTTGCAGACATTGTAGAATCTTCAAACAAGCAGGTCTTGTAATGGTCAAACGTCACATGTTTCTTCAAGTACGATGTTTTGACTCCTTTTGCTTTCTTGACTGTCGGTGTGTTGTTCTCGTTGTACATTTTAAATGAATACAATTTTGCCATCAGTGCCACTATTTCTTCTAAAGGCATTCCATTTGCTTCATCTTTAAATTTTCCGATTACTTTTTTATTCTTTTCATTGTAATTTGGATGGTTCTTCGGATAGTCAGAGAAGTCAAAATCGTCTTTGTATGGGAAACTCCTTAGGTCTTCATACATGTCCAAAGTCTTTATCCAGTAGATAAACGCGTCCGTATCCATGTATGCGACTCCAATGTTTTCCCTTCCGTAGTGTTTAACCATTTTGTTATAATGGAAATCATACATCAGGGTTTTACTTATGTCCAAAATTGACATACCTATGTATAACGGACGGTCCATGACTATTGTTGTTTTCTTCATACTGACAGCGACTAGATTTTCGTTTATAATCATGGATGTTCCGAAATTTGGTTTTTGCACTAATTTTTCCAATTTCCTAGGATCACTCACTAATTTTACATTTTTGTGTTTTCTTTTGTTCTCCAAGGTCTTCCCAAAGATGGCGTTGTTCATTAATTTATAGAAGTCCTTTTCAAATGCCGTTGTCGCTGCAGCTCTTCTTGTAGTGTTGGAATCAATATATGGTTTCAACCAACAAGACTGGGTGAATTCAATTGCTCTATGAATTCTCACTACACGTAGACCCAATTCAAGAGCTTGTTGAACTACCCAGTAGTGAGCCACATACCGATCTTTATTCTCCAACGTCATCATCAATTTTGGCCATCTTCCTGTCGGTGAAACTTCAGTCTTGGCTAGGAGAGGCAAGTCGTAGTGATGGTCATGAAGGTGCTCCGGATATTCGAAATCACAGTCCAAAATATAGCCTTTTGGACCATTCTTTGGAATCTGCGAGATGTCACCGATGGTGGCCGGGTCGATCCATTTGAAGTCAGCGTAGGGAAGCGGAGTTGACATTGCCCAACCATAAAGGTTGTTTGCGTCAAAGTAGCCAAGGTAGACCGATGGTTGTCTCTCGTCGAAGCCTGGGATGTACTTGTTGTTAGCTTTGACATGACGTGTTACAGCTTGTGTCAAACCGCCCCGTACACCAGATTCTATCATGAGCACCATATCAATATCTGTTAGAAGTTCCAATCGACAGTTGGTTGACTTTAGCATAGCTTGCCATGCTAATCCTGGAGATGTGTACGAGTGTAGAGGGTCCAGTCCATAGGCGGAGAAGCAGGTGTTTCGAAATTCTTCCATCACATCGCACAGCAGAGTTACGTCCAATTTTATGTAAAAGTCGGAATATTCCCCTAAGGTTTGAATGTTTAGTTGGTTCCAAACATTACAAGCATGATTGTAGACTTCAACGGTGATTGCACTTTCATTTAACTTGCTATTGAAGGCTTCAATCGGTGGCAGACTGGTTTCTTCAAATTTTTCTGCAGAAGTTATGTAATCATAGGGGAACACTCCTTTACGCATTACTAAGTCCAATTTATCTTCATGTACAATTTTGCTGGTTTCTTTTAGATCTTCTCTTCTTAGGTTCTCAGACAATTTGGCTAAACTAGTTGACATAAATCTATAAGAGTCTACGAAGCGAAGTTTAATTTTACCTACTGTTTTTGAGAAACTGATGTACTTCTCCAATGTTTCAGCTAATACTTCGATTCTTCCATCATCCCGTCCTAACTCTGGGATAATGAAGTGGGAGTCATAGCCGCTAAGATTGTGTATCACGACAGGGATAAAGTTTGGCAGTTTGTAATTTATATTGCATGAATTACAAGCAGCTCCTCTGTATAACCCTGTCAGGTGATCGTGATCTCTTACTTTTTGATTTTCTTCACTGAAGCTCTTCTTGCATAAATAACATCTTGTTGCCAAATTGTATTCTTCTTGTTGATTTTGATTCAAAGGTTCCATAGGTAAAACATTACCGTATAAGCGTTGCACCTTTTCAGCAATGTCATACAACTGGTCTACGAAATGCTTAGCGGCTTCTTCCCCACGGTAGAGTATCGGAGTGGATGTTAAACCATAGTCTTGCAACTGTTCTTCAGGCAAAGTTGATTTCACCAATAAGCAAAAACTGTTAGGTTGATGCAATTGATATTTGGTTCTTCTAGTCACCTCACCATCCGGAAGCTCCTGTGGTACTAACGTGGATTCGAAATCTGCGTAGACAGCTACTGGAATCCGATATTGGTGAACTGTTTTGTTGAATTTGATGAACGCTCGAGATGGCGGCGGCAGACTAATCTTCACTTCATAGTTGTCATTACAAAGTCTTTGGTGTTCCTTCAACCAGTCCGATCCTCCATGTTTTAAATCTTTATTTGTAAAACAAAAGCATCTCTTACACACTGTCACTCTAATCTTCTTTTTGGTTAATTGTCGTGCAACCAAAGCTTCAAAATCTTTTATCCACACATAATGTGAAATTTCACCTTTAGTTATCAATAATAAATCAGTATGGTTTCTTTGCTTCACTTTTCCAACTCGTAGTGGATACACATTGTTCGAATCATCTAAGCCGAACACGTTAACAGAAACACCTGGATTTTGTTTCTCAAATTTTGCAATTTGATTAAGACTCACAGGATACGACATTCCTCGGAAGTTGTAGCGGTGTTCGTTTTCATAATATTCCCTACCAACTCTACAAGGATTATGTTTTACATACTTAGTTAGCATCGCATACTTAAAACATTCATTATCCCCGTTTGTAACATTTCTGCAAGAGTTGGTGTCTTTAATTTTCTTTGGTAGAGGGATAAAGCTGCTACCCCTCATACCATATCCATGCTTGTGAACCCTCACATCCATACCTTCGATCGATGATAGCGTCCAGCCAGATCCTCTTCCTTCATGTTCTTGGAGTTTCATTAGCAGTTCATTCAAACATTCTTCTAGGATTTCATTGATATCAGATGTGGTTGTAAGGGTTCGGTTTTTAGCAATGAATGCTCTTGGTGAGTTTTCACCATCGGTATTAGTAAACATAGCCTCCAACACCAATCCAAATTTAATAAAGTTCAATCTTGCCAATTCTTCCATCAATGTTTTTACAACTAAATTTTTAGCTTGGGTTATAAAGTTTTCCAATTCCAATTGCACATTATTAATTTTGAAATGAGTTACAACTGGTCCTGGCAAGGCTGTGGTGCGCAGTTGTCTTATATCTTCCACTTCTTCTGTATCCTCTTCTTCCATATCCTCTTCTTGGGTACGCAGTTGTTTTACATCTTCCACTTTTTTTTCTTCCATTTCCTTTTCAATAAATCCTCCAGCTGTAGATGGTCCAGCTCCGGCAAATTGAATAACACTTGGTCTTCTTCTTTGCATTAACTGTAAATAGCTAGCCCAGTCCTCCTGCTTCTGGGGTTTTTCCAAAAACCGATCAATCGCATCCAAGTCTTCTTCACTTACTACAATCTCTTCTTTTCTGTCCTCTTCACGATGCAATTCTCGGTGTAACTGTAGATAGCTATCGCAGTCGTCCATCTGCTTCTGGTAGTTTTCCAATAACCGATCAAACGCATCCACGTCTTCTTCACTTACAACAATCTCTTCTTTTTTGTCCTCTTCATGATACAATTCTCGGTGTAAAACAAAGATGTCTTCGTCTTGAAAAAACTCACCACAAATATCGCAAAGAGCCATTTTTACAGTTTGGCTATGAGTGTGCACTCGGTGAATGTCCACGCAATAATGAGCAGCGCGCTCAACTGGGTCCCTTTATACCCGAGGTTTAAGGGTGGGGGAAGGTGACGTCATATACATCCAGTTTATCAATCATGTAGTAGATTTGGCTTTTAAACACCCATTTTCAATTTATTCTTCAACAGGTTTGATAAACCAATGATCTTTGGTCTAAATCCACTACTTTGTACAAATTTTTTTGTTTGGGCACTTCTCGTCCGGAGCAAAAAACTCTTTGGTCAAGGTCAAAATTTTTTTCTCAAAAAAAGTTCGGGGGGGGGTCATTACTGTATTTAGGTCAAGGTCACGAAAAAACTTTAAAAAAATTAAGCCCCACCTGGGGCACTTGGGTTGTCATCGCTGTAGCCTCCGAAGAGACCCAACTATGACAACAAGGCAACATCCAATGTCGTGTACCCTTCGCCACGCAAGACTTGTAAACATTTACTGCATTGTCTTTCAGTAGCTAACAAAGATTCATTTACGTAATTTTGAGTTTCCAGAAGGAAACAAACTGAGGACACCCTAGTGGCTTACGTCCTCGTCCGAGTGCAGAGGCCGCCGCAACCTTTTGCATGCCAGCGTACAAACGGACATGCTCCCAGATGCCATCCGCAACCTTTTGATGCCTGGCAGGAGCCTACCGATAATTAAAATAGGCTTTACACGGGGGCCTACTCCCGTAACCTATCTTTAATATTTTTTAATTTACAATGCATTGAATTTTTACAAGTCTTTGTGGGTCAAGGCCACACGGACATTAAAAAATTTCGGCCCCCGTACATCCATGGCGAACCACGAATGTTCGGGGGCCTTGGGGACTAAAAACACAAATAGCTAACAAAGATTCATTTACATAATTTTGAGTTTCCAGAAGGGAAACATACTGAGGACACCCTAATGGCTTACGTCCTCGGTCCGAGTGCAGAGGCCGCCACAACCTTTTGCTTGCCAGCTTACAAACGGACATGCTCCCCAAATGCCATCCGCAACCTTTTGCATGCCTGGGCAGGAGCCTACCAATTATTAAAAGTGGCTTTACACGGGGGCCTACTCCCGTTCCCTGACTTTACAATTTACTTTGAGCATTGAAAAAGCTCAAGGGGGGATTGCTAAAACAAGCGTATACACTTTAGAAACATATAACACACTTACAACACACAATTGAGCTCAACGTAGTCAATGCTGGAACAAGCACATACACATTAAACACATATAACAAATAAGACACAAAGGATAAAAGACACAGGAGACATAGGGTACAAGTAAAACACTCTCATATAAAACAATTCGCAATACCCAAACGCAAGCGCAATATCTTACAACTAATACAAGTCTTAAAGTTAGAGTAGACTTCGCTAAACACTGAAGGCGCCATTCAATGTTTAGTGATGCCTATGGCGGTCCGTCCCGGTCGTTCACGTTCAACGCGCGGGAGCGGACTGCGAGCCGGCTCTGGCTGGGCCCCCTTATATCCCCACCGGGGCAGCCACGCCCAGGATATCAGGGGTGGGGGAGGGGGAGGGGGTGGGGGTGGGGGTGGGGGTGGGGGGGGGGTGGGGGGGGGCTCGCACTTTTTATGGGGGGGGGCACTTCTCGTCCGGAGCAAAAAACTTTTTGGTCAAGGTCAAAAATTTTTCCGAAAAAAAAGTTCTCGGGGGGGGGGGGCACTTCTCGTCCGGAGCAAAAAACTTTTTGGTCAAGGTCAAAAATTTTTCCGAAAAAAAGTTCTCGGGGGGGGGGGCTCGCTAAACTTTTTGTCGGGGGGGGGGTCAAGTGGGTCAAGGTCACCCACTACACTTCTACTCTAAGTGTTAGCTATACCCCCTCCACAACCGAGTCCCTAGGCTGCACAACACCGCTCCGCCAGTATGTCTCCAGCTTCCATGCGGTGCACCTCGCTGTTTTCTAACTCTCTATATGTAAGTATTTTTACAAGTCTTGAATATAGGTCACTACACTTTAACTCTGGGACAGTATCGACTTGTACTATTTCAGTGTTTTGACTATTTCAAGGTCATCACACTTTAACTCTAGCACGCCGGTTATCGTACCAGAGGTGCTCACTAACCTAACTTGTAATGTTTAGGGTGGCGTTTTCACACCACGTAGTATCGCCATGAGTGTTCAGTCCAGATTTTAAGTTAGATTAATTTTACTGTGATCTTTTCCAATTCATTTTGCCAAAGGATGAGATTTCTTTTTATATATCGGTATTTCTTTAGAGTTATTGGAGATTTCTTTTAGGTTATTGGAGATTGCAGGGATACAATTAGTTTATTTTACTTGGAGTTCTTCCGCTTTGGCTTTACTTCCTCGCCCCTCACAGCCTAAGCTGTACAGTAAGGTTTCTTCTAGTGCCAACTCGGGCTGAGAGTACAGTGTGTTGACTGTAGGACAGCTCATGGTGAAGTGATGCGATACTCCAGTGTACAACCTCACCTTCCCCCACCACTGTGACCTTCCCCCACTCCTGCTATTACCCCCTCCACTTTTGCCCTGGCTCATGCGCTACCAACAGTCTCTCAGTATTGTGCGGACTTTTGTGAGGGGAAGCCATGTCGCGAGACACTTTGGGTAAGAAACTTAGCCGTGTTAAGTCTTTATTGGCTGCTCAGTGTCCACCGCTCAAGGTCAAGCGGGTTTCGACTTTAGCTAAATGGCGTAAGCTGTTGCGCGGACACCCTAAGTTTTATACCAAACAGACTAATGTAAGTTTTACTGATGAAGATTTGTTTAGAATATTGGAAGAAATGACTTTTCCTTGCAAAGTTCAGTTAGTTACTCCCATTCCTGACGGTTTAGAGTCTTAGTCTCTCGAGCCAATATACCTAGAGTGCGCGGGGCTGGACAGTCAGTCGCTCGGTGTCTGTCGTAGGGTGCGCATCGCGGTTACAGTAATGATGAAACGCGGGAGTTGTATCGGTTCAAGGTCACTCGAGCGGTGTCACATGACGGTTTAGGCAGAGTCACGTTGCAAACTTTGAGTTTCCTTGGCACTTTTGCTGTTTCTCGTCTAATTTCGCTCCAAGTCGTCAAGGTCATTGAAACCTGACTAAAACTCGGAGCGTAATGCGAGAAACAGCAAAAGTGCCTAAAAATTTTAGGTTTCAGCGTGACCTTGACCTTTGTGACATCGATGACGTCATAATGGTGACGTAAGGGGTGATGACGTCATCACCACGTCATTTCTGCAACGTCATGGGTGTGACGTCACAGAATGACGTAATTGGTGATGACGTCATCGATTGCGTCATCAATGACGTCATCGATTGCGTCATCAATGACGTCATCGATGACGTCATCGGTGAGGTCATTGACCTCGATGACGTCATCGCTCAGGTGACCTTGAAGTGAGCCAGCAGCCCCCTTTTTCCACTACTTAGGCCTACAGCATGTCACCGGTATGGACCCACGTGTCCGGCGCGCCGCAGTCAAGTCTCGTCTTTGTTTCGTGTATTGATAAGTGACGTTTGTATATGTGTGAAGAGTGTGTAAATTTGTGAATTATGTGTCATGTATCAAAAACCAACAAACATCAAGATATGGGCTTATTTTATAAGAAACTGTCCGCTGCTGATTATATGAACGGTAAATCGTTCGAAACGCGTACAGCGTGAAGAATCTCTTTTTGACACCTCAGGCTGTTATTACGTAGCGTAAGTAATAAGTCACAATATATATTTAAGATTGTTAATGCTTGACTTCTAATACTATACTTAAACTAAAACTTGACCAACTAAACTATTAAATAAATTTCCTAAAAAATAGGTTTAGTGAACAAATTTTATGCGACTTATTAAAACGTATATTATCAATGTTGAACACATTAATTCTTTTCATGCACAATGAAAATTTTCAAAGCTGTGATGAAGACATATAATGCAAATTTTATAATTGGTGATTCTGACAAACTTGATAAAACTGTAGCTTGAACAACTTGCGTATTGGTATATTATTTAAATAACCTTTCTTGTAGCATATATTGAAATTTTACCAACTGACACCCTACACAACATTCATACAAGCATGGTAACTCACGATGTTAAATAGATATTAACTCACAAAGGATAATGGTTATTGTTCAAAATGTTTTTTGTAGCTAGAATTTTTAATGGTTACATACCATATATTTTCGCACCGGGAATTTGCTGTCATATAAATTTATTGATACGCATTATTTTTATTGTATAACTATAGTATGGTTTATGTTTTTTGCAATTTAATTTTAATTCATTAACTTCCTGTTAAAGGTTTCAATAACATGTTCGATTTTGATAGCTCCAAAAAACACACTGTAGTGTGTATGCTACCACAAAAAGGCTGGCACACAACACCGCTCATTAGAGGGTTGTATGACACATAATTGCCGCTGTGTCCGATCACCACGAGGGTCAGTGAATAGGGGAAAGTTTCGAAGCTCAACGGACACCACTGTTTATTTTAATTAATTATATTGGTTTGGTTATACATGAAAAAAATCCAATTCAAACCCAGTATTTAATAAGTTATTCCACAATTTTTTTCAACTTTTGTGGCAAATTATTTTTTAGCTTCTAAAGCAATATAATAATATGTTATAGCCTATCCTGTGTTTAGGAGTAAAACAGCAGTAATTAACGACCATCCTTATCGTAGTGGGTGAGGAATAATTTGGCATCCTTTTTATGGATATTAAGCAAGAATCTAACTGCTTTATGAAGTGTACACGTGAGAGCTAATTCAGAGTACATCTTTAGCTCATGATGTGAACAATTTGGGTGCCAAAAGGACACCACTGTTTACAATTTAAATTCTATTTGTTCGCTCAAATGTTATGTAAGAAATAAATCACAGAAACCCAGATCAAGCATAAACAAAACATTTTCTTCCTCTCCAATCCTCTGCTTGGGTCTCTTATGGTCTAATGGTGTATTGGTTAGATGCATTTTTTCCTTTTAAGACGCCAAGATTGTTGAACATTTTACACAGATCATGTTTTGGCTACATTATTAGGTATCATAAATTTAAAACTTACTACCCAATAAGGTATATAGTCACTAATTCAAACTAAAAATAACTTAATTTGAATAATTTAAGAAGAGGAAACATTGTTATACTAAAATCTACATTGCTTAACAGTATTATATAAATATTAATTGAATACGATTTAAAAGGCTGTATTTAATAATGGAAATATTAGGATACTTTTGTTTTTTATTACTGAGAATAATTCTTATAATTCTATGTTAATTCGTAAAATATTATTAACTACCATTAAATAGTTCAACTTTAAGATTAGATTCATTAACATGCTTACCGATTTAATAGGAAAAATACAGTATTAACAGCAAATATTTGTCTTTGGCTTTAAGCTGGTTCAGTGCCAATGGCACGGATAAATTATGTATTATGGCAACACATCCTTGTACAATAGCTGTCTTCCGATTTCCATTTCGCTACTGCTCTGAGTCTAAGATGCCAAGTTCGTGAACGTAAAATTTTTCTTGTCAATTTATAAGTACAAAATAACTTAACACGGTTTTATGAGAGAGGCTATTACTAAACTTTTTGCTTTCAGTAATATAGCTATTTGAATAAATTATGTTATCAAAACTGCAAGCGAAACAAATTTTCTTGTAAATAATTGCGATCAAAACATCGTTTTATTACACGTGTCCACGAGGGGACAACGACCTAACTTCAAGGAAATGATGTGCCTTTTTGTTTGTACTTCTCTCTTAAGTGTTGGCCATCTATCATATCACGAGGATTATTGAAAGATGTTTCAATTGAAAGGCATTTAAGTGCATATATAAGTACATATAACCTATGTACGTTGTAGAAAACGTTATATGTAACAAAGTTGACCTCATAACAACTTTATGCAGTTTCATAAAATTCGTTAGTCCAAAAGTAACATTAAATATAGGCCTATATATTATCAGTATATTAATAAACTTATAGTTGTGTTTTGTATCTCTACCTACTCCAATAAAATTTTTCCAAGTTTTAATGATTTTCGGATTTGGATTATTTTAAGTGTTTTGTTTGTTAAATGATTAAAACTTACATAAAAACACTTTATCATTTTCATTTTTTATACCATTGATTAGTGCCCTACACGTTTAAGCCACGTGGTGAGGTAACTAGTTAGATAAACCAAAGATACGTTAGCTACCCAGATAAGGAGCAAAATTTTCTTCATACGACACATTTCAAATACTTCCTCTTACACGGAAAACTCAACAAATATAATGTAAAAAAAAAAACAAACAGTAGTTCTGAAAAATGTAAGTACCAATAATTAATATTAAATTACCAGGGTCGCTGTGTTAGAGTAGTTTCTGGCCGAGGGTATATCCGGTTGAATGACCATTTCCGGTTATGGTTAAACGTTTAGCGACAGGAAGTTTGTATTTTCAATAGGCTTTAAATATATATGTTTTTATCAAAATTGTTATTTTTTCAACCAATCTCCTACATAAAAGTTTTATTACATGAAAATCTCACTGATAATGAATATTTGTTCCGATGTTCCTGTTAATTCAGGAAAAATATATGGAATTCATTTTAAACATTATTAAAGTGTTAAATTTTTTATAACTACAGAATTGCTGCACTTTTTAAATTATGTTTGTCATATCCCCTTTAAACTTATACTGACCACTTCGAATTTTAGGATCCCAATCAAGAATGACCAGATACTTCCCACTATAATCCTAAATTCTCACGCCCAAACTTTTCCAATTAAATTAAAATCCTCTGAAGAGAGAGAGAGAGAGAGAGAGAGAGAGAGAGAGAGAGAGAGAGAGAGAGAGAGAGAGAGAGAGAGAGAGAGAGAGAGAGAGAGAGAGAGAGAGAGAGAGAGAGAGAGAGAGAGAGAGAGAGAGAGAGAGAGAGAGAGAGAGAGAGTTTCTATATTGAGTTCTTGTTTATGTTTACAAAATGCAAAAATTATTAAAACAGGATTTTTTTAAATATTACACATGAAAAGTGAACGGTTAATTCAACTACCATTTTATGTTATATTTTTCAATGTTTGAAAAGAAATAGAAAATCATCCAAGCAAAAAATATTAAACATGAAATATACTGATTAGGTTTTGTTAAATATTTAAAATATCCTAAATATGAGTCAAACAACACTTTTTTAACATATTATACTTTTAAATTCTTTGAGAACTAATCCTAAAGAATCAATGACTTACTGATAATCTAACGACCAGAATAGTAAAGTAGTCTTTAGGTTAAAAATATGTGATAGTTACATATATAAAATTAAACCATTATTAAGTTTAAAATATAATTCTAGCTAACAATTGCTATTTCAGGTCAATAACTGAAGTTAAAGTCCAATTTAAAAGACATAAAAGGCTAGAGAAGTATTAGGAAAGATTTGTGTGTCAGTTTAAAGTATGTGAACAGCAAAGCCTGATGCTTTACGGTCCTTGATATTCGTCCGATATATCAAGTAGCCTTTGTTTAGTGCAGAATTAAACCAAATTCAACTTCTTAATGCAAGTTTACTATAACATTAGTACGCTTACTCTTCAAGTAAGTTTATGATAATATTCTTCCA
This sequence comes from Neoaliturus tenellus, assembly GCA_030545055.2. NCBI lineage: Eukaryota > Metazoa > Arthropoda > Insecta > Hemiptera > Cicadellidae > Neoaliturus > Neoaliturus tenellus. The sequence goes on from CM061537.1 coordinate 8,018,186, forward strand.
TCATGTAAAATATTTTAAAGCTGCAGCAACTCTTTATGTGGATTAATACTCGCTCTGTAGACTTATAAAATAAATATTTATTGAAATAAATCAATTATCTCCAAGCATAATTTAATAATGTAATTTAAGAATAATTTAATTTCAGGTTTTAAAGTGATAATAAAAGGTAAGTGCCCTTATTGTAAGACCAGGTATGGCAAATAGAGTGAGTTAAATAAGACCATGTAACGATGATAAGTTACTGAGTACTTAACAAGCTACTTAAGGAGGGTAATAAGTTTACTGGCTGGGTAGCTGAGTGGTTATAGTGCTCGCATTCGAATCCAAATGTTACCGGTCCCATCCAGAAAAACCTAGTAGCTTTTTTAAGGTTCGATTCTAAACACAGTTGTCTTTGGCCTTTCAATTAACAGTTAATGCTTTCTAACAATGGTCAATTTTGGATACCACCAAGACTGGGGGTTTGGACTGTTCTCCGTAAAAACATTTAAAATGCAACTGCCGTAGATAGTCATAAGATAAAAATGAAAATAAAATAAGGCCCTTAAATTAGATTACCCTACCAATTCAACTAAGTTGAACACTAACTTCATGAATCTTTCATATTGCCAACTTTTGTAGAATGAGTGGTTATTAAGATCTTGTAAGGGTCTAAATTGAAGCGAGCGTTCGGGCGGTTTGAATTCGCGCGCCATCGGATCAGTTGACGTTGACCGCCCGGTTGGAATCAGCTGTTCCGAATTTTACTTGGAGACCGTGCTGCGCATGCGCGGCGGTGGTGGGGAGAGGCCCGCGGTCCCGACTCGATGGACAAGGACAAGGCCCGTCGTCAGTCCTCCGTCAGGCGAGTAGCCGACAAGGTCCACCACCAGTCCACGGCCTGGCGAACAGCCCGCCGCATCGTATATAATAAATACACGTCGGGCGTCCGACAAAGGCGTTATTGCTCAGGTACGGTCCTAGTAATAGTATAAGTCAGCGTAGTACATTATAATTCAGGACTCGTTATTATAATTTTGCTTTTATTTAAGTTAATTAAATAACTTGTATAGGAATTGTTTTACGTACTCTTGAAGAGATTTTTGTTAGCCGGTAGACCGCGTGGTTGACCGGAGCGAGTACAATATTAGATTTCCTTTCAAAGCGTTTTACACCAGTCCATTGTAGGCCCAGGGTGAACTAACCCTGGGAATAAAATAATTGGTTAATTAATAAAACTTGTCTTATTCAGCGTTAGGCCAGGGGCGAAACAGCTCCCGGAAAACCCTTTGGACTTTTACTAATTAAATTGAATATTATATTTGTAATTTAAATTAATTCAACAGAAACCCGATTTTATTAATTGGCGATAACTTGACGGTGAAATCCTGATAGGCTTACTTGCGTTTTAGTTGAAGATTTCGTTTAATTCATTTGCCGCGTGCTTATTTTAGTTTTATTATTTTAATCAGAATTTCACCGGGGAATCTAAATTTACCTTTTTCCAAATTCCAGGCTATGATGAGCTAAGGATTGACTTTGAGAACTAGATGTTCATTTTACCTTGCGTCTGAGCCCTCAATAAACTAAATTAATTAGCCAAAACCAATTTAGACCCTGGACATTTAACTCGATTGAGCGATTCCGAGGCTGTAGCGTGCAATTTTAACACCACCGCGAATTGCACCGTTACAAATGGCGCTGCCGAACAGGGACTAAATAAATTGTATAGGGCTCAGGGACTTATAAATTTCACGAAGAAATCATCGTTAAAAGCGTTGACTGTTGATTACTACCTGGAATAAGGTAGTTTGCTATCTGAAATAAGATAGTTTTATATTATCTCTCTTTATTTTCTGCCATTGTGGCTGGCGCCCGAAAACTTGTATTTAATTGCAATTAATTGTTGTTCGAAATGGGACTTTTTAGATTATTTCTGAGACTTTGGTTTCGGCTCTTGTGTAGCACATTTTACGTTGCTTCTCCGGTGCGAAACAAAGGAGAGAAAGGAACTAAAGCAGATGAAACTAGCGTTACAACTAGTGAAACAACTAGTTCAAGCATGACGACCAGTGTTGGTACGATTCCGAAAACGACGGTTTCTTGGTCAAAACCAGAGACTATGGATAGTGCAGTTACCACGATTCCCTGTCATGAACATGCCGAAACTCAGGGTTTAGGAAAACTTATTCAATTGTTAGGCATGCCGCCCAACGTGTCAGTTGACGACGTTTGTAGAAAAGTAGCGGATTTTGCAATCAAGGCCCGTGCAAGCGAAAATATTCCGCTCGCAGATAGCCGTGACAATATTTTCCCGAGTTTGCCTCTTCCCGGCGATGGAGTTGTGTATAGTAAGCTGCATAAGCCTATCACAACCGCGGTTCAATCTGGAAGTAATCACGAATCAACGGGCATAAAACACAATGACTCAGCATCATTGTGTACGCTAGTACGGAAATGGAATGTTAAGTTTGACGGCAACAAAGACCCGATTTCGTTCTTAGAGCGTGTTGAGGAATTAAAAGAAGCGTATTCCCTTGATAACGAGCGTATTCTTAAAGTTTTGCCTGAATTGTTGCACGGTGCGGCATTGTTATGGTACCGCAACAATAAGGATTTTTGGCTTTCATATGATGATTTTCGTCGCAGTTTTGACTAGTATTATTTACCTCCGGGCTATAACAGAAACCTTGGTGAGGAAATTAGGCGTAGGACTCAAGGCGAAAATGAACAATTTCGTAATTTTGTTGTCGCTATCACGACTTTAATGCGGAGGCGTGGAGGCTACTCAATGAAAGAGAAACTCGACGTTATTTATAACAATATGAGGCCTGATTATAAATTAACAATGAGTCGAGACGAAATAGTTTCGCTTGATGAAATGCTGAAAAAAGCAGAACATGTGGAGAGTTATTGGCGCGAAAAGGCGTTGTACCGACCTCCCCCTCACCCCTCCGAGGCCCTGGTAGCGGAAACCGCTTACCAAGGAAAGCGGAAGTCAGACAATAAGCCGTATGGGCACCGTGGTGTCAACACCTTAGGAAACAATGAGAACTTCACTGACCAAAATGTGGTAAAAGACAAACAGATGGGTTATAAAAATAATAATCCAATTAAAAACGGCAAATACAAAGGCGACTATTGCCAGCGGTGGAATAACCGTGCGGTGGCTTATCAATCGCGAGATAAGCAATCTAGGACGGCGCCGGCAGATAACAAGGATGGACAGATGAAACAATCTGTTCACTCTCCGGTGACGTGTTATAATTGCAATAAACCTGGACACGTTTATCGGGATTGTAGGTTGCCGAAAACAATTAAATGTTTTAATTGTAAAACCGTGGGCGTGAGAACAGATGATTGTAAATGCCGCTCGAGAAACGCGTCGCGTAACCGGAGGACTGTCGAGTCCAAAATAAAACCTGAATCCTCCGACTGGCAACAATGTTTTGAGCCAACAAAATTAGTTCCTGAAGGTTTTGGAGCTTTAACTGACGTGCAGGATAATAGGCCGTATGTAAATATCAAAATTTATGAGAAGGAGTTCTTGGCACTGTTAGATAGTGGCGCGGCAATTACTTTAATTAGCTCAAAGGTCGCACAGCATCTGGAAAACCAGAGAATTTGTGCTAATAAAGTTTCAACGGTTGTACAGCTCGCGGATGGTACGTGCACTAGACAAAATTATGGGTACGAATTTGAAGGTATTTTAGGCGGACAGATAAATCAATTTAGAGCAGTATATTTGCCCACGTTGACTTGTGACGTGATTCTGGGAATGGATACCCTTGAGCGATTGCAACTAATTACTTTTAATGTAGAAATTGGTCATTTGAAATAAAATGATCAAGACAGTAGTACAGATCATCTGGAACAAAATGATCCAGGGAGTAGTGGAGCTAAAACTCAATTGGTAGACGCGGTTTCATCCGAGGAGGATGGCGACCCCGACACCGCGGTATGTCCTATTGTAGAAGAGGAATCGGCCCTTACTGACGGTTCGGTCGAAATAGACCAACCTCCGCCGGACAGGTGGTACCAGCGTATCGTAGGTCAAGTTAGGGAAAATCGTAGGTCCAATCAAAATTTTGTTATCCGGAACGAAAAATCATACAAATTTGATCGGAAAAGATCAAAATATGGGGATCAAAAGGAAAACTGGAAACTTCCAGTTGTTTTGCGTGAGAACCATGACTCGCCCACCACGGGGCATTTTGATTTCAGAAAGACGGCCAACCGAGTTGGCAATAATTACTTTTGGCCGGGGTGGCGACGAAATGTAAAAGCCCCCGTTCAAAACTGTCATACTGGCCAGAGGTTTAAGGTCGGAACAGACCAAACCCGCAGGACAGATACATTACCGCCCATTCGACGCCGGGTACGAAACCGAGGTGAGCAAGTTGTACAAACGCCACCTCTGTCCCCACCAACGTCCGAGACTCGACGGGTAGCGTGTGACGCCCCTACGCGCGCAGACAACGTCATTGGCAGACGTGTCCGACGGACAAACAAGTTCCATACCATCCGAAGGTGGAACGAGGATGGGACCTTCTTCCGCGTCAAAGTTCGGAAACCCCAACCGCAAGCTAAGCTTGCCTAGAGTAAGGGAGGAAGCAAAAACATTTTTTTCTTTTCGGTTCTTTTTTTTCACCCCGAACTAAGTAGGGGGTGTAAGGGTCTAAATTGAAGCGAGCGTTCGGGCGGTTTGAATTCGCGCGCCATCGGATCAGCTGACGTTGACCGCCCGGTTGGAATCAGCTGTTCCGAATTTTACTTGGAGACCGTGCTGCGCATGCGCGGCGGTGGTGGGGAGGAGGCTCGCGGTCCCGACCGGGGCCAACGTTAACTACGGGCCGGCAGGCTTCCCCGCGCCGCCGCTGTGACGTCACCAGCGGAGGCCGACTGTTGCGTCCTGAACCCTGCTAGCAGCCTGATCTCTGTACACTGTACTCTCCAGCTGCCACCCTTCCGTTCAGTGACGGCTGTGTTTGACTTAATTTCTAATGCGTTTACACGTTTTAACAGTATTTTTACTTAAGGTAATCGGTGTTGTGGAGGTAATAAGAATAATTATTAAATCCTGTGTCATAAATGGCAACGGACGTTTTGGGTACGGAACTGTTAATCTAATTACGATGGAACAGGAACAGTGCAAAATATGTTTTAGGCTTCCATCAGACGTATATGTAGCTTTAAGAGATAAGTGAGATAAATGTAATCACGGGGAAATTTTTTAAGTAACAAAGAATTTAATTATTTTAGAAGACCACTTTGTTGAGACAGACGTACCGGTAATCAAAGAAAACAACTAAATCTAAGAAAGAAAAAAAAATACTAACATCTAAAACAAACTAAATCTTCCTCAAAATATATAATCCCATAACTAACAGTTTAGTATGGTATATTTTTTTAACTGTCTAACTATAATAATTTTAGCGTGGTATTAGTTTTATGAAAGAACGACAGTATCGTGTGAATGTTTTAACTAACATTGTACTAAACCGTGTTTCCATAATGTCTTGCCTTGATAAAAATAACCGAATAGTAAGCATATGAAAAGATTGTGGTAAGATAAAGTTTTATTTTAATTTTCTACAAGTGACTTCTTAAGTTTTTTACAGCTATACTCAAACCCTTCTAAACTCAAATAAACTTATGTGTGTTTGCCTTGGGTAACCTGTAAATCTTTTAAGCGACTTTTTATTAATTTTTTCAATAAACATTTCCTGAGTAATGGACGTTTATTTCATTATCGTTTTGCCTTTTAGACTTTCACAATTAAAAAACTGAGAAAGAATCAACCTAATCTTTGACAAATCAGAGAACATTAAGAAATGCAGAGAGGTCAAGCATGGTGAACGAGGTGGCAATTTAATATGGTAATCACGGTTGTGTTTTGTAGTGCACATCATAAGTAAACTGCATTGCTGTCATTCCGCAAAGTTTAGGTGTTAATGAATTAAACGGAGAACTAGATTGCATTCCTTTGAAAATAATAATAATAATAATAATAATAATAATAAAGATGTGTGTGCCTATGAAATCAGGGAAAGACCTTATGACACCATACACGGTACTTATAATTGACAGGTGGCTTGGGACCGCTATTAAGGCCGCCATCAAGAGTTTATAAACAAATAAAAAATTTTAAGAGAAGCAAACAATTCATTCAACTATTTAATAAACTCACAATGAAATAAATTTAACGCTATATAATTCTTTAACTATCAGACCTTATTTTAGCAAGATTAACAAATTAAGCATCTGTTTGCAAAAACTAATACATTGGCTATAAAAACTCGTAAGATAATTTTCCTCGACCTCATGGCAAAAAAGGTTACCAAAAAAATTAAACCTCATAATAATATAACTTTCCAAGATATTCAATAAAAAAAATAAATAAATAAATACCGGTAAAGAATGTCGCTCAATGTTGTGTTCGTCTGAATTCCTTGTAAAATTACTAACTTAGTAATAGTGAAGAAATGTGTAACTATTTTCGGTAGTATCCTTTTGATCAGTTATTTGAAGAGCATTAGAGATAATCTGAATAACAATAAAAAAGTCAATCGTAAAGTAAATAAGTTGTCATCACAGTAGGCCCAATACACTAAGTGAAATGTAAGTTTAATTCTTCAAATACTTTTGTTTGCCACAATATAATAATATTTAATTTGCACCTTTCGATTTCCTTTTTAATTCTCTTTAAAATGATATATAATTTGTAAATATCGAATACAATTTGCGCCAGTTAGAGCAGATTATAGTGATCGACGTCGGGCGCGCGCAATGCTTTGCAATGTAACACCGCTCGGCCGGTCAGCCTCCGCCTGTGACGTCACAGTCATAGCCTGCAGGCCCGTAGTTTACGTCGGCCCCGTCCCGACTCGATGGACAAGGACAAGGCCCGTCGTCAGTCCTCCGTCAGGCGAGTAGCCGACAAGGTCCACCACCAGTCCACGGCCTGGCGAACAGCCCGCCGCATCGTCTACCGCTGCTCATCAGCGAATATAATAAATACACGTCGGGCGTCCGACAAAGCGTTATTGCTCAGGTACGGTCCTAGTAATAGTATAAGTCAGCGTAGTACATTATAATTCAGACTCGTTATTATAATTTTGCTTTTATTTAAGTTAATTAAATAACTTGTATAAGGAATTGTTTTACGTACTCTTGAAGAGATTTTTGTTAGCCGGTAGACCGCGTGGTTGACCGGAGCGAGTACAATATTAGATTTCCTTTCAAAGCGTTTTACACCAGTCCATTGTAGGCCCAGGGTGAACTAACCCTGGGAATAAAATAATTGGTTAATTAATAAAACTTGTCTTTATTCAGCGTTAGGCCAGGGGCGAAACAGCTCCCGGAAAACCCTTTGGACTTTTACTAATTAAATTGAATATTATATTTGTAATTTAAATTAATTCAACAGAAACCCGATTTTATTAATTGGCGATAACTTGACGGTGAAATCCTGATAGGCTTACTTGCGTTTTAGTTGAAGATTTCGTTTAATTCATTTTGCCGCGTGGCTTATTTTAGTTTTATTATTTTAATCAGAATTTCACCGGGGAATCTAAATTTACCTTTTTCCAAATTCCAGGGCTATGATGCGCTAAGGATTGACTTTGAGAACTAGATGTTCATTTTACCTTGCGTCTGAGCCCTCAAATAAACTAAATTAATTAGCCAAAACCAATTTAGAACCCTGGACATTTAACTCGATTGAGCGATTCCGAGGCTGTAGCGTGCAATTTTAACACCACCGCGAATTGCACCGTTACAATCTTTCGTGGATCAGTCAGGTTACCTCATTGTAAAAAAAAAAAAAATAAAAAAAAATAACTAAATCTAAAAAAGTTTTTGTTAGGTGGTCTAGTAGTTTTTCAGAAGAGACTGTAAAATTCATTAGGTCCAAAGTGTGAGTGAATAAAAATTTTATATCGTTAAATTAGTAAACAAAATATGTAAAAACACATTTCAATAACATAAATGTATGTAAATCTACATTAGAGATGTACTGCTCCCTCGGTAAAGAAAATGAGATATATAATTTTATCAACTTTCAACCTTTAGTTTGTGATAGATATTCTAAATATATTCTAAATATATATTAAAGGAAACAGCCGTCCACATTCAGTCTAAGTTTGCGTCACCGCAATCCTGCGGGTTCAATCTGCACCTGGCATTGCTCACAAATATATAAACAGCTCTAGTTGATAATTATAGTAACGACAAATTTTTCGTCCCTATTTTACTTAGTTTCTTAAGGCTCAGCTCTACCTGAGCGGCTTCGTGGCCGTAGCGCAAGGCGAGTTTGATGGCTACAGAGGTTCGAGCATCGTGTTTTATAATTAACCAATTAAGATAGAGATTGACTCTTATCTATTTTAAGTGGAAAGACGGATCTCGCCTTTTGTGTTTCATTTTAATTTCAGTTATAAATTTCAGTATAAAAACATCTGTTTTTTTCTGATTTTAACTGAAGTTTTCTATTAGTTTTGATGAAATAATTACAAAAGTTAAATAGAGGAAAACCAGTACCGTTAAACTTTTTTTATATGACACCTTATTTATAGGTGCATTTAGCAGAAAATAACGCGATTATAAAAACCTTTGCATCTGTGCGGTGCGCCAGGGGTAGGCCAGAGCCTTAAAATACAGAGTCCATTTTCGACTGTCTTAAATTTTTCCATGTTGTTCAGCAACCAAAAGAATAAAAAAGCTCATATAAACATATGTCCTAAAATGCTTAGTTAGCCCGCTAGCCACAATTTTGTATTTTACATTTAATAATTAATTTTAGTTTAATAGTTTTAGTTTTTTTTTACATTAAAAATTTGAGCAGAAGACAACACCTTCAATGAATTATTATTATATAGTTTGTGATAGAGTGAGGTGCTGCCCAGCAAAATTGCAATTTTAATCAGTTTTATTAATTTAATCATTTAACAACTTGTGGTTTTAATGATTGGGACAACTTTTCATTGATTTATTTGACAAACCGCAATGTAATAATATATATATATATATATATTGTAATAATATATGTAGATTATGTGGTAGTTGCATACTATGGACCTGATGAAGTGATCAAGTTCTAATGAACGAAACACGTCTTCTTTTGACAACCATTAATTGGACAAGGTAATTTTATCTCATTATTAAAAATAATTAAGTGTAAAAAAACCTAATGGCGGCTAGCGAGTTAATAAACATTACAGGACATATGTTTATATGAATTTTTTCGTTTATTTTGACTTGCTAAACTACTTGGAATAGTTTCTGACAGTCGAAGCTGGACATCTGTATATATTTAAAGTACATCTAACTTTTTCCAGTCAATAACTGCTGCATTTTGTATTTGTAATTCTAGTATTTGTACCAGACCAAATTTATTCATAGCAATTAATTAATTGTAAATAAGCGCTATAGAACTAAGTTGTTTGACACAGTTGACATACACAAAGGCTGCACATCGGCCCATTGTGACCCATAATTGACTGTTCTCGATCACTAAACAGTTCAATAAACACTGTAGAATGATGTCAGTCGTCTCAAAGGCTTCAACACAACATGGCCCATTATGGTGTTGCATGCCTTTTTAATACCCTTGCGGCTGAACATTACATGCACCTCAGTTCATTCGCTATTTCTAGCAACACCAGAGCCACATAAACATAATAAATTCTGTTCAGATGAACTTTGATATTGTTAATACATAAAAATAATGTTAATACGTCAAGCATTAGCAATTAACGAGTAAAGAATTGTACCATAAATGAAAAATAGTTAACTTATAAAAAAGTTACATATTTACTTGTTTTTTTTTCCTTTCAACAATTTCATTTTGACAAAATGTACATTTTGTACAAAATTTTTACTCGGCTTCATCGCAAAGATTTAATGGCAACCAGCATAAAAACTAGAAGGCGCTGATGATGGCTTAGAGCCAAAACACGTGTTCGCCATTCGTAATTCAAGGATTGTATGATGTGTTCTTTTTTATTAAAAGAAAAGTTGATTTAATACAAGTAAAATTTTCTTAGTTGTAACTTTTGGGAATTTTAATAACAAATGATTTAAACTCATGGATTAAGATAGTGCATTTAATATAGGAATGATATTACTAATTATAAGAGTAAATTATGGGATTAAAACTATAAAAAGAAAAACAATTAGACAGTATATTAATATGTGTTGTATGCCTGTTAGATTGTAAATGTCAATAAAATGGTTATAAAATAAGATTTACATAAATTGATACACAAATTAATTGATTATAACCCAAACACTCATATTAGGCTATAGTTTCTGATACGGCCCCATCAACACATGTAACCGGTTCATGAGGAGAAACATGTAGTAGCTACCAGAATAGAGGCATCCAACATTATGGATAAGAAGTCACAATCAAACTGGAGCAAGACAGAAGGCGTTTCCGGGTAGGGATCATCAACACTCTCGATGAACCTGCTCAAGTAGTTTCTTTTGGAACTTTCGCTGGAGAAAAGTTCAACCATCAGTTGTCTTTTGCGTGAATCATTTCTTACTTTTGAGTACAGGTGAAAGAAAACTGGAATGCCAATAATAACAACTGAACCAAATATCATCATAACGATCAATGGCACAGGACGATTGTTTTTAAAGATCGATTCAATTACATGAGGGGAAAACAAGGCATGAATCAAAATCCTTTGAAACAGTACCCAATGGAAGCACTTGTTGTGCATTAAATTAACATGCTTTTTGATCATTTGTAATCTGAAGGCCTTTTGCTCTCGGGACCCGCATAGTCTAGCACAGCCATCTATGTGTTGTATGTGTTGAGAGGTATAATGGGAACCAATACAGTTTTCTTCTTCTCCAGAATCATCGATTTTCTTCAAAAAGATCCAAATTTTCTCCCTTATCAGTAATTCTTCAATGCTTATCGTCATGTGGTTGTATACAATTGCCCAGTTCAATAGATTTACAGGAACTACGAAAGATAAGTATATTAGATTATAACCTAATTGGTTTTCCATAAACATACCCATGTCTTTGGTCGCTATTATTGTGATGGTCCACTGGATGATAACTAGTGCAATTAGGGCCAAAAGACATTTCAAGTATTGTTTACTCGTTGGAAAGAGCTGCACTGAGTTTTGGATGTGTTTCAAAAAGGTGAACAAACTAGCCAGGTCCGTGCGTTTCAATAACATTGTTATTGATAAAGAGGCATTTAATAAGAACATGACAACCATAAAAACCCTATTTTCTTCAGAAATCTCGAATTGTAATAGCTTGAGGACATTGCAGACGCCATAACTAAATATTGAAACAAAGAGGTACATTATACCATATGCCGAGGTTGTACAAGAGTTGGCATTCTTGTTACCTGAAGACTGAAGAATTGGTATTCCGGCAATCCAAAACAATTTACATCCGAATTCTAGAAGGGATAAGGGTTTCAATTTGAGGACCATCCCGTCAAGGAAACTACTTTGTTGTGACTCAGTCCTTCTTAGTTGTCATGGGTTCATTTATTTTATTTATTTATTAAACCAACAAATTATACTCAACAAGTCAAATATATTGAACAAATATACTTAGCATGCAATAAATGCAATTTATTATATACTACAATGAATGTAAGAAATAAATTAAAGTTTTAATAAATAATTCAGTGTGAGTCAAGTAATATTTGTTATTAATATGGTAAAGTAAACATATTAATTATATATTTTGCTTGTTGCCCTAGGTAATATAAAGTGATTTTAATTAGAAACTAATCATTGATAAAATAATTACCTATAATTATAGTATCTAGTTTAATAGTATTAAGTTTGTCTATTTAAGCTGAAGATTATGCAATTGATGTTACAGTCTTAAGGCTCTGAAAAGTAGTACAAATAGCCCGTAAATAAAAATTTTATAACGTTCTTGTTTCTTTATTCACTCTTTGGTTACACCCCAGCGTTGAAATTTAAGGTCATCAACAAATTAAATATTATCAATAATTAATACTTTACATTATTATTAAAATTATGAAAAACTATGATGTTACATCATGCAATTGATGTTATCGTTATGTGGTTGTATACAATTGCCCAGTTCAATAGATTTACAGGAACTACGAAAAATAAGTATAATAAATTATAACCTAATTGGTTTTACATAAACATTATATTTAGGACCTGTGATGTTAAAATTTGGTTTGAGCGTTCTTCTTTGCTCATAGGTGGTCATTAAGAAACGGTTTCGCAAAATTCCCTCAAGGCTCCACCGCACAGGATTTCAAATTTCATCCAATGTTATTCATATAGCCAATTTTTCATAATTTCATTAATTTGACCAGAATTAGTAAGTAACAGACGACCTAAGGTATTGACATTTGGCATGGAAGATCCACTTTGCCCATAGGTGCTCACTACAAGGTGTTTTTGGGAAGCTACTTTAGGGCTCCGCCCCACATGACTACAAATATACCTTGGGGCAAATGGGGTTAAAATTTGGCATGGACGTTCTTCTTTGTTCATAGGAGGTCACTAAGAAACACTTTTGAAAAATTCCTTCAGGGCTTCGCCTCACAGACTTTTGAAATTGCATTACAATGTTATCCTTATACCTAATCTATCTTCTTATTTCTATAAGGGTTTCGTCTGTTACGTCCCTTTTTCCCTCGACCCACTGAACCGATTTTTAAGATTGATGTGTCATTTTAAAGCTTAGGATATACCGCAGTGACGAATCTTAATAAAAAAGGTCATATTGTTTCGGGCTTCGCCCGCCCTCGCCTTTGATTTATTTCTAGAGGGCGCTTAAAAATGTTGACCAACTTTTATTGCAAGTCATATAATGTGAATTGTAATTTAACAGCTGATTACCTTCAGATGAATCTTAAAAGTCAGATAGTAAACAAAAATAGATCTCTGTCACCTCATAATCAACATCCACGTACTGTAGGTGAGTTTCACTCATACAGAATCATAAAGTGCGCAATGTGCACACGGGACCCCTCGTTTAAATACAAATTTAGGAAACAACGCCTTTTATAAACTATAGAAAATGCGGGGTTGAAATTTGGAGTGATCTCTTTGTCAATATAAGAGCTCATTAAAAACAGTTTTGCACATAATTCAGGGCTCCGCCCCAAACAGAACCCCAAAATTACTGTAGAACTTACAGGGTTGAAATTTTACTTGGACTCTTTGTCCTCTTTGCTAATAGCTGTTCACTAAGAAAAGGGGTTTCAAATAAATTTTTTAAAGCCTTATGGCCCTACTGGACTTAAAATTACTCTAAGGCCTACTGGATTAAATTTTTATGCGGATATTCTCTTTACTCATCATAGCTTTAAAGGTCTTAGGGCTCCACTCTATACAGGACTTAAAAAATTACTAGAATGTTTCATCCTCGTGGCCAATTTTAAATGAAAATAAAGGAAACAAATAATCTCAGGGACTATAGGACTATAGAATTTGTAGTCGGCCTTTCCCTTTTCTCATTGGTGCTCACTATGGAACAGTTTTACAAATTTCTTTTAGAGCTCCGCCTCACAGAACCTCATAATTACCCTAGTTCCAACGGGTTTGAATTTATCGTGGACATTCCTCTTTGATAATAGGTGCTTACTAAAAAAAAGTTTTTCAAATATAGTTTTTTAAGTCCTTTAGGGCTCCAAAATTACTCCAGGGCCTATACGGGGTTGAAAGTAGACACGAGCATTGCCCTTTACTCATAAGTGCAATTACTATGAAACCACCAAAATGGAGTACCAGGTGGTCGAAGCCGTTACGGGCAACATATAGTATTTAAATATTTATAATATTTTTTCAACACGCTTACTGTTAGATTATTTTTTAATAACAAACTAAATAAACAATAGTTTTCTTCTGATATGTATCTTTATTTTAATTTGAACTTAGTATTACCTTCTGACATTCCTTGTCTTTATTTTAAGGTCACGGACTAAAAATTTACTACTGTATAAATGAATATAGTACCATCTTAACGTAATTTACCCTATTATTATTTTGTTTTTCAGACATTTTTAGCAGAATAACCTCGTTATTGCATATATTATTTTTTGTTTATGCTACAAAAGCATTAATGTTTGTTGGGTTATATATTGCGCATTGCAAATTATAGATTTTCCAAAACCGTAAATTATGTCTTTTACAAGCTTTTTTAGCATAGATTACGCTAATTATTTTTTTACTGAGTTTTATATTTATAAATATTTTAGACTCCACAACATGTGGTACTGTAAGTTAATACTAAAGGGCACTCATACATATAGGTATTAAAATTACTTACATAAGTAAAAACCACCTTGAAGATCGAGTGGACGAAGCGGACGATCTCATCTTGAAAATAAACAGTCATTTATTTCTTTAAAGTGCATTGTTGGTATGGCGAGTTTACGTTATTGTTTAGTAAATTTTTGTGAGCATTTTCTCTCAATGATTAGTAAAGACAAATTCACGACATTTCGGGATCAGATTCAAGATAACAAAATATCGCAAATTTGTATTTATTAATCAGTGATGGAAAATGTCCCTAATGCTAAACAATAACGTAAACAGGCATATTTGACTCGGAATCATACTCATAAAATTCTCATATACAAACTAATCGGATTAAAAATACTAATCGGATAAAAAATAGTTTATTTTAGCATTTTTATAATAAATATTGTAAAATTAAACAGACACTTATACCAAATTGTCATTATCGTAAATTTTAGTAATCATAAGAAATCAGTCTATATTCTGAAGGTAGATCTAAAATATTTACACAACTATATGTTTTTAATTTCTTTTACTTATTTCAGGGAAGCATCTAAGATAAAATTAATATTTATTATTATCTTAGATGATGATATTTTATACTAATAAGCTAATTGCTAACTGTTTTTTATACACTTCTGAAAACAGACTTTGAATTTATTTATGCATTTATAAGTTAAAGAATAAGATACAATTTAGAAAAAATGTAAAAATTGTTCACACTATTAATATTTGACTAAAAAGTTTTATCCATCACGGAAACTCCAACAAAGATGATTCAGAGGAAACAGGAATTCCTGAAAGATGTATCAAGTATTAATATTATATGGTCGGGGTCACTCTGATGTGGTTGTTTCCGGTTAATGGTACATCCGGTTAAATGGCCTTTTCCAATTACAATAAAACATTACTCAACGTTAAGTTTCATGGGATATTATATTTGTCTTTAAAATCCATCTATACCTTAAAATGTTAATGTTTTTATTGTTAAATATATATGTTAATGTAAATTTTTTCCCTCTCAAGTATGAATGGTGACTATTGTCCAAAGGTTCTCATTGGTAATAAATATAGTTTTTACTTGTCCGCCAGTCATGTCATGAAGATCAATTTTAGAGGAGAGTATCCATAAGCGGACCCGTTTCCTAATGTGGACTTCCATGAAGTGTTCAACGAAAAAAATTCTTTGAAATTATGGGTCTCAACCCTACATTTACATTTAAAAGTATATGGCGGGACCTGTTTTTTATTGTTGATTTTTTAATATATAAATTATACAAACCGATAGTGTTATGGTTTACACGAAGGCCAGGCACTCGACACGAAGGCTAGCAAACAACAATGCTCATTATAGGGTTGTATGACAAATAATTCTGTGTCTGATCATCACGTGGGTCAGTGAACAGTTGGGTGTAATTTTCTTTTAGTTCTCCATTTTGTTTAGTTGCACGAGAAAATCTACAACTAAGCCCTTTAATTCTTATATATTCCTAAATAGTAATGTAGAAAGAATTATTTTACATTATTCCTATTTCACTCCCAAAGTCTGTCTTTGAGGAGTGGGAGGAAGGCACGTGGCTGACTGACGGTAGGTCACCGGATGTAACCGATACTGACTCTCAGGACTCGAAAATGGAAGTGTCATGTGGGCCACTTAAGACAAGGGACGAGCTTGAAGGACATTACTGGGCCAGTAAATCTTAATTGTCATTTTGTGTTTTTACGATCTACGAACTACCTTTATGACACTAAACAGAAACCCCCAGTGAATTGTTTAATCAATAGCTAAACATTAGGCCGAGTAGAAGGAATGGTAGCTGAGTAGTTATAGTGATCGCGTTTGTACCTGAAAGTTGCCGGTTCGATCTTGGGAAATGTTTGTAGCTTTTAAATGCTTCGAAACTGTACCCAGCTGCCATTGGTTCTTTGGCTTTTAATTAACAACCCGGTCTAAAGAGCATGACGACCTTAGGCATAATAAAAAAAACTACACAAGTCATCACACCTATTCTACATTCAACCTTAACTCATATTCACCTTAAAATATGCCCAGGTAGCTTCGGCATCTTAAAACGTGATTAAGTGGATTTACTTTAATAGTCACCTTCCAAAGAAAAATATAGAATAGAGTTGTGTAATAACAAGTAACGATTTAATATATATATATATAAGTAGATAGTAATATGGGGTTCCTAGCTCACTTTTGGAGACAATCAAAAATTAAACAAATTTCACAGTTTTTTAATACAATTATGCAATATTTTTGCCATTTTTTGGCCAATTTTCAGCTTTTGTTAAATTGTCATAAAAAATATGCAAATTTAATGAAATTTTTAATAAATATGCATGAATTTATATGAAATTGTTTACAGAATAAAAAGTTTTTTAAACCAGTAAAATTGTAATTTTTTACAAGATGATTTAAAATTTATTATCAATACAATTATACTAAAATAATTATTCAAATTTAACTAAAGCAGTTTCTTTATCATCAAAAGTCTTAAAAGCCGTGACAATTAAATTTAAATCTTTTTTATTTAATTCTTTAATAGTTTTATCATCAATTATATTAGTAAATATTTTTGGTAAATGTATTTTACATTTTTCTAATTCAACAATAATTGTATATCCATATTTATCTTTAATTCTTTCAAATTTTTCAATTTTATATTTTTCATTTAAATTTAAACTTTTTAATGGTTTATATTCTTTAAATCTTAATTCTCCAATATTATTAATTTCTTCTAACAGATCCATTTATATAGGGAAAAAATATTACAAATTCATTTGTGATAGATATGTTAAAAAGTTATCATCATAATTAGGTTTTATACAAAAATCCATATTTAAATATTTAAAAATCATTGGTAATAATTTTTTATATGATATATTACTTTTCTTAAAACATAAATATTTATTAAAAACTAGTGTATTTTTTTCTTTATCTTCATGATTCAATTCAAAATTAATATTGTATATTTTGTTTAAAAATTGATAGTAAAATATCCAATTTGTATAATTCCTTTGTTTTAAAAATAATTTTATATTCTTAGGTGTTATTTCAAAATGATTGGAAATACATAAAATATATAATTCATTAATTAATTGGTGTGTTTTATATGGTTGAAAATGGTTAAATTCTCTTAAAATATGTTTAAGATGTTTATTCTTATTACTTTTTCTCTTAATCTTTTTTTCATAAATAATTCTTTTACATATATTACATCCTACACAATTTCCAATAATAGTAAAATTAGTTTGATTATGACATCTATAACACATATCCATTTATTAAAAAAATATTTTATACATAAATGAATTGAATCAATTCATTTATGTATAAAATATTTTTTATATATAAATGAATGAACCAATTCATTGTCACAAGTGTAAGAAAAAAAACTAAAAATATTAATCCACAAATTGTTGAAATGAAAAATGGATTATATTGAATAGCTACTAAATGTTTATTTTGTAAAACAAATAAAAGTAAAATTTAAAAAAAAGAAGTTAAACCTATAATTAAAAAAGAATTAACTAAAAATGAACAAATAATTGAAGCAAATGAAATTCATGCTCCAATCAGAAAGAAATTTCTAAAAAGAAAAATAATTACATTAGGTATTGATGATTTATGGGCAGCAGATTTAATTATAATGAAAAATTATGAGAAAGAAAATGATGGTTATAAATATATGTTAAATGTGATAGATACTTTCTCAAAATATGTTTGGTCAAAACCATTAAAGAAAAAAGATGGAAAACAGTTTCTAAAGCATTTGAAGAAATAATTAAGGATGCAATTAAAATTAATCATAAATCACCTAATCTTTTACATACAGATAAAGGATTAGAATTCATCAATAAAGAATTCAAAGAAATATTAAATAAATATGATATTAAATTGTATCATACAGAAAATGAAGAAAAATCAAGTATAATAGAAAGGTATAATAGAACACAAAATGAAAAAATGAAAATACAATTTGAAATTAATAAAAATTATAGATGGATAAATATTTTACCAAAAATTATTAAAGAATATAATAATTCATATCATTCAACAATTAAAATGAAACCAATTGAAGTAAATAAAAATAATGAAAAGGATTTATTAGATACTGTTTTTAAATATAAACCACCAAAAATAATAACTAAATCAAAATTTAAAATAAATGATAGAGTTAGAATTGGAAATAAAAAATCAACATTTTCTAATAAATATAAAAATAATTGGTCTAGAGAAATATTTATAATTTCTAAAATTAATAATACAAATCCAGTTACATATAATATAAAAGATCAAAATAATGAAGATATTATTGGAAATTTTTATGAATATGAATTGAAAAAAACCAATTTGTAAATTTTATTTTATATAAATGGAAAAGAAATGTTTAAGGTGTAAATTATATAAAGATATATCTAAATTTTATAAATACAAAAATAATAAAGATGGGTTATATTATTATTGTAAAGAATGTAAGGATGTGTATTATAAAAAATTATATGATAATATTAAAGTTATTGAATTAAATGAAAAACAATGTCATAAATGTAAAGAAATTAAAGATATTTCAAATTTTAATAATTATCATTATAGTAAAGATAGAAAAAATACAATTTGTATACAATGTATTAGAGAAATGTTTTTAAAACCACAATTTTGTGAATGTGGAAGAAATATTAAATGGACTAATAATTATTTAAGACATTTAGAAACTAAAATTCATAACAAAAATATAACAAAACTAGAAAATTTAAAAATATGATAAAAATAATAATTTTATTTGTTTTAAAAAAAGTTTAAATTTTATTGAAAAAATACTATAGAAAACTTAAATTGACTTATAAAAAGTTAACTATTGATTTTTATTGAAAAAATACTCTAGAAAATTTAAATTAACTTGTGAAAAGTTGACTATTGATTTTATTGGAAAAATACTCTAGAAAACTTAAATTAACTTGTAAAAAGTTGACTATTGATTTTATTGAAAAAATACTCTAGAAAATTTAAATTAACTTGTGAAAAGTTGACTATTGATTGAAAAAATATAATTTAAACTATAAATTACCTAGAAAAAAGTGGAAAAACTTCTTATATTTTTAAGAGTTTTATTTCTAAGTAAAAATTATTTCTAATAAATGGAACGAACAAATAAAAATATTAATTGTCCTTATTGTAATAAAAATATATTATATAAAAATTATGATAGACATTATAACTCAACTAAACATTTATTAAATAAACAAAAATATGATAATAAAATATTTGAATTAAAACATTGGTGTAAAAATAATAATATATATAATTATAAAAATAAAACTTTAGATGAATTAACAAATATTAAAGAAACATTTGATCTTATAAATTATTCATTATTTAATATAGAAAAATTAAATGAAATTGCAAGAAAATTATCTGTCAAAAATTATGAAAATTTATCTAGAGATGAACTAATTAAAAGATTAAACAAAATTAAAGAAAATCCAAATAATTTAGAATATAGATCATTAAAATATATTCAAAATTTAGCAATTAAAAATAGTATTAACATTGTTAATAAAACTAGAAAAGAATTAATTGGATTATTAAATGATTATTTTAAAAATAAACCAATTCCAAAAGAAAATATAATAAATATTCAAGAAGCTTCGTCATTAAAAGGATATTTTCAAGATTATATTTTAACAAATTCAAATGATGATTTAGATATTAATGATTATTTAGAAACTCAAAGAAATGAAATAAAAAAATTGATAGAAAAACAAAAATTCAAAAATATTAAAGGACAGATGGCTTTAGAATGTGAATATGAAAGAAAATTAGTAAATGGTGAAATTCAAAATAGTAATATGTATTTTTGTATAAAAAGTTCAGATATTTTAAATATAGATGATTTTATTGATGATCAATTTAAGAAATTAATAGTTAGAGAACAACTAAATCAACCATCAAAAGGCTCTGGTTGGTCATTAAAAAGATGTGTTGAATTAAATCTAAAATTATCTAAAAATAATTCATTAAATGCTGGATCATATATAGAATTACCAAATGAAATTAAGAATAAAAAATGTTGTGTAAATTTTAAAAATAAAGATGAATATTGTTTTATTTATGCAATTAGATGTGCTATTGATAAACCAAATAAAA
>CM061537.1:8038688-8056844 GCA_030545055.2 Neoaliturus tenellus
CTTCTATAACTCTTAGAATATCATATTGCTTTATACAACTTATTAACTCTCAATAAATATGATTCAAGTACATTTTAGATATAAATACAAACTAACATTCACATTTCTCATTTGTACTTCCTGATAAGTAATAATAGTAAACTCGTTTCATTATCAATGAAAAGTCTTTGCACATATATTAAAAAATCAAAATTAACTTAGAGCAGCTCAACTTAATTAGTGATGCCAATGGAGTTTTTCCCCTAACACATACAACTTTCAAGAATAAATTTTTATATTTTAAAATGTATCTCTGTCACTTAGTTACTTTTTTACTTTTAACATAATTTTTTTAAATAAAATTTCTAATACAATCAACAAGTTGATAATCCATTACGCAAGCATGTTTATTTTCCTCCTTTTTTCTCATACTATGTGCATTGCAGGCGAAATCCGTGCATACCGTTAGAAAGGTAATGTCCTGTAGATGAGCAGAATCACATTATAAGTAAATCGGCCCACAGAGCTACGTCTACAGGGTTTAAAAATCTCAATGTTATTCTAATGGAAGAAGGACAATAACAACTGCTAGAACACACGAAGAACAGATGTTTTAGTTTTATAAAATAGTATTAAACTCCTTGAGTCCATATCAACAGAAATTTCGGTCGAATTTCGATCAGGAAGGGATGTCTATTTGGCTTAAAAAGACTATAAAAAACAAAAACTTCGTAGGCCTACGATAAAATTTGTAAAATAAATAAATAATAAAAATTTCTCACGTTTCATTTAGCTATCGAATTATAATTAAAAATGTTCAGCATAGTTAATGTTGTTATGTGCATCCAAACCATCACAAGCAGAAGCGATTCTCGTAATGAGTAACAAGATAAGAGTAAAGGAGTTTCTAAGGTGGTCATAACCATAAACCGGGTGTTGCACTTGTCCACTCTTGGAACTGGGACCGCTTCAGGGGTCAAGTGACCCCTCAGCTCCTGTGATTCAAAGTGGCTTTAAATAAAGAAATTGTCATTTAGTAACGAGCAATATGCAACACAATCCTATATTTGTTAGTACCACAAAACGAGGTTAAACTATATACGGAGTGCTACAAAGATAGGGAAGTTTGTACTTTGTCGATTGCCGCCATTTTACCCACGACTCTCGCTTTTTTCCTTGGAAACCAGTACTATTTACACTTTCTCCCGGTGATTTGCCATTTTACCCACAACTCTCCGACGTTTCTACGTTAACCGACTTCGATAGCGTGCTTACAGACTATAAAATTAAAGTATTTTTAAAAAGAAACAACAATTAATCATATGTTATAAAAGTATAATCTGTCATTTTTAAGCTTGTTGTACCAATCAAAATAGCTCAAACTGGTAACCAAGGGTAATAGGAAATAAGGGTAAAATAAGGAAAATAAGGGTAAGGAAATAAGGGTAAAGTGTGGGTGGTTGCCAAGGTAACAGCGGGAATGGTGGGTAAAATGGCGCAAAACCAAAGGGGGCATAATAGTATCATGTGATTATCACCCGGTATATATTTTAACCTTGTTGGTACCAAATTAACAAACAATTGAAGGATTTTTATATGTTTCACTCAACATGTCAGTTTTTGTATGAATTGTATTTAAGAACCGTATTTAAGCTATTTAAAACACGTTCGTGGGTGATCAACAACATAATAGTGCTCATAATTTCATTTTGTGTTTTTATATAACGGGTTGGGGAGAGGGTTAAAGCACTGAGGAAGAAGATAAACTGGTTTTATTGTTTTGAATATTGTGATGTTATTGTATTCAAATATTGGTGTTAGGTATAATGATAGCCTATATCCTGTGCATTTTCTGTTTCTAAAAAAATCACTTGACATACTATAATTTAACTATATTATATACATAGGTTTGTCAAGTTAACCCGAACATAACAACATGAACATTACAATCCGGTTGCTTGCGGTTTCGAATAACTCTTTATGCAAAAGTATAAGTTTAATATTCTTAAAAACTATTTTAAATTGTACAGCGAAAGTATCAAATCTCAAGCGTTCGTTATAAAGCTGAAAACACCACTTCATTAATTAGGAGGATTATAATGAATGACGTTATGTTCTCCATACTTGATAATGAGCTCGAGGGGTTCAAGAGCTTATGGCAGAAACCCTACACAATTTGTTGACAGCATATACATAAAAACATTTTCATCTCAGAGTAACACTTAAAAAACTATGAATTTCTCATTGAACAATTTAATTTTTACTGCTTTGGCAAGTCTTATTTTATAGTCTTATTTTAATGAAATGAGAAATGAAATGTCATATCAATGGTCATAATAAAATCATTGCTAAAAAATTATTACTTTTCTTTATTGTTTGGTACAAAAGTTGTCATTAATTATAGTTTTGAGGATGAGCGTAAGGAATATATTTTGCTATGAGTTTGTGAAATCATTGTATCGTAAAATATGGCAATCCACTATTGTGAATTTAACTGAACCTCGAACAGAAAACAGTTGCCCCACCTTGAAACAAAAGTAATAACTCTTTCGTAGTCTCTAAATTTATGTATATTTTTTATTGATCAAATTTAAATTATGATTGATAATATATTAAAGTTAAAAGTTGCGTTTTCGAATCCTTTTATGCCAATACATGTTTTTAGCCAAGGTAAACTTGTACTCTAAATCTCTTCGAAGAAGAGTCCAGTTCAACATTTTTTACTCTCTCCACCTTCATTCTGAGTGTTCACTACTTTATGGGCACCCTGGGAGTCAGCCTGACCATGCTGGCCCACTGGCCGTCGCAGAGGTCGTCAAAGGTCATCTCCTCGACCAGACGACCTCCAAGGTCGCCGGGACCTCTACATGTTGGGTTGGAGTCCCAGACCTTTCGGCGGTTTGTGCGAAGCCACCTGCAAACACAAGAGGCAAACATTAGAGTACAGGTGAAGGAGGGCTATCTTAGTAAATACTCTTCATTGGGAAATCAGTTCAAAATTATTTTCAAATATTTAAAAACTTTTCATTCAAATTTAATAAATATCACATGTTTTATACTTTTACTCGATACATTCTCGGTATTTGTTAGCTTACGTTGCGAGGTAGAGGATGGCACAGTCACAATGCCAAGGGTTCTTGGCCAGCTTCAGAGACACAAGGTTAGGCACGTACTCTAGACAGTCTGTGGGCAGGAACTGGAACTTGTTGCTGTCTACTTGTCTATAACAAAGAAAAAAAATGTACTGCGTAATCTCAACTTTAAGACAAACCATCGTGTACATTTTAGAGTTTAGGTCTAATATAGTTATAGGTACAACATTATTATGCACTTAAAAAAAAAATAAATAAATAAATAAATAAAACCTTTGTTAAGATTTAACTAAGCTATTTTTATTTTAATAATCGTAGAAGAAAGTTAGTAATTTGAGTTTTGCTTTCCCCAAATAGAGTGAACATAAATGAAGTTTGAGTTAACATTAAGCATGTAGTCAACTGTATTTTGAACCTTGAGAACAGATTTGGGGAATTTTGCCCTTATTAAAATTAGTTCAATATTGTTTTTCAAAGATATTGGGCTCTTTTTAGAAGTAGGCTTCCATCATTAAAATCACCAGAAACAAAAGGATATCACCCAATACTTTTTTTAATAAGAGGGCTACAATTAAAAGGAAACATGTAAATTTCTCATCAAACTTTCCATTCAACGTTCTAACACCTTGCATTACCATTACTTTATCGCATTTGCACATTTATGGGTAAACCCATTATTATCGGTTGACCACTGGTTGACCAGTGTCAACCAGTTTGGTTAAGTTAGGGTGAGTAGATTAGTAGATATTATAACGTTAGGGTAAAACAAAATTACTTGAAAAGTGTGAAAAAAAATGTAGTGCTGCACAGGTCCGGTCAGAACAGGAAACAAGGAGAAGTGAGATAAGATAAGGGCTGTTAAGATAAGGCACGACCACTAATCCTTATATTAAGTTTGCCCAATGTGGATGTTTTCCATTGATTCGTGACTTGCTCTTTACTAGAAACCCCTTTCTTTGTAAACATTAATTTCGTGTGTGGCAAATTTTAATACTGTAAGTACTCTTCTAAATACGCCTAGAGTAGTTTTCCCCTACAGTTTGCGCAGGTTGGTGAGCGGCTCGAACACGGTCTCAGCGACGAGCTTGAGCAGGTTGTTGTTGAGCAGCAGCGTGGTCAGATTGCCCAGACCGGTGAAGGTGCCAGCCTCCAACGTCACCAGGTTGTTGGAGAACAGGAACAGCTTCTCCAGGTGGGCTGACTCCCGGAACGTCCCCTCCGGGATGTGCTCCAGGTAGTTCTGGCCCAGGTGGAGTTCACGGAGGGAAGGCAGCTTGAGGAACTCCTGGCCGCTGAGCTGCGGACACAAGAATAGGTTGTAGTCTGGCAGGTGTGTGAAAGATTGTGCTTTTGATGACGGAGATGTAAATTTTGGAACACAAAAGCTGGATATACAGCTCTTAAATTTATATAGGATGCCATCTTAGATTTTCCATGTAAGTGGTTTTATCGGGTTTCAAATGGGGGTTCCCATTTTTACCATTACAATTTCTAATTACATAATTTTTGGTGTCATAGCTTGCAAGAGCTAAAAAAAAAATTTGATGTTTTCAACTTTTAAACTATCTTGGGTGTTTGGAGGGGAAATACAACAAAAATTATCTGATCTACCATATCGATATTTGATTCAATGCGTTGTATTGAACGTATATTGAAAGATTTTCCATTAGCAAGTTTTGGAGGCTCTATGCGAATAATGCTATCAAGTAAATAATTTATAGATGGGTCGCATAGTGTAAAATATCGACATATAGGATCAGATCAGATCCTTTTGAATACTTCATTTGATTATTCTCATACATTTAAGTCTTAGCACTGTTACTGTAATATATAATATAATATTTATCCACTGTAATGTATGCATCCACCTATAATATGCATCCATTGTAATATATGTCTTCTAAATTTTAGATCTTAATCGTTGAATTCATAATCCTTTCAATAATGGCCACATATCTGGAGAACTATTGTAGAGAGAAATAAAAACTTAAATAAAATATTATTTTGCAGATTGCGTTTGGTACTAAAAAACACGTGTGAAGGCGTAAGGAAAATAAAGGTGCTGGAATTTTTTAGCTTTTTTATCAACTTCTCGGCGTCTACTAGGTGATGTGTAGTTGAAGGGTTCCTCCTGATAGTTTGTACGTTTTACCAACCTATGCATAGTACCACTATTTAGTACAATTTACTATGAAAGTGTGCTAAAACCAATTCAATTTCTACGTCACCAGTGAAACCTTGCCTCAAAAAGTTCTGTAGTTCAAATAGTTTATAAATTGATAGTGACTCAATGTACGATTTCGACAGTGACTGAATATGAGCTTTATTAGTTATCAATAAATGAAAAATAACTTTTATGACCCTTTTCAATCGAACATTTGGGAGCAGGGTAGTAAGGATGAACTAATATTTGGTATTGCGAACACCTTTAAGAATAATAATCGGATGCAAGGGAATCGAATCTTATCCTTCTTGCCTGACTTGAACATAAAACATGATGTTTACCGTGGAGATCCAGTTACCCGTGAGCTCCAGGTGCGTCAGGTAGCGTTGGTTGTCGAACAAACCCGGCCTGATGAAGGAAAGCCGGTTCCTCCTTAGGCTGAGAACATCGAGGAACAGCTGGTCGTTGAACACTCCTGAATGGAAAAAAAAACTAACAAAATAGACATTCCATCAAATGAAAACTAAGTATAATATTGACTATAATATAGACTTATGCGTGTATGTGGCTATTGAACGTCATACTTAAATTTTTAAAAGATAATCTGGTTCATTTTTAAACTTTTAACAATATAAACATTAATATTTGGCCACACAGAGTTCAAGAAGGAAAACCTTTTTCTCGTAGTATGGAAGGAAGTAGCTCCATAAACCTTAGGTGAATTTGTTCACCAAGTCAGTGTACAAGTGCAGTACAATGCGTTAGCCGTTTTTTCTATGGATTTCCAAAGTTTTAGCTACAATAAAAGTTCCTATCAAAGTTTACAGCTTCGAAAATTAAGAAATGAGCAGCGTTACTGTTTAAGGACATTAAATTTTTATCGACCCATCGTCCCTTATCCTTTTTTCTTACAAGTTAGTCTTAAAACGTCTTTAAATTTATTAAGAGCTATTATGTAATGGAATGTAAATTGTTACGTTCCGAAAGTACCGGTATTATTTTACTGCAAATGTTACAAAAAACTTTTTGCATCCTTTTTTTTG
Source organism: Neoaliturus tenellus (assembly GCA_030545055.2). Lineage (NCBI taxonomy): Eukaryota > Metazoa > Arthropoda > Insecta > Hemiptera > Cicadellidae > Neoaliturus > Neoaliturus tenellus. The sequence continues at coordinate 8,044,967 of CM061537.1, forward strand.
CTTAAAATGTCTTAAAGTTTTTTTTGTATCTCTGAGTCAAATATTGAATGTTGGGTGGACCTTTTGAAACAATAGTAGAACAACATTCCTAGTCAGACATGACTCAAAACTACCAGAACGATCTATGTTATGAGAGCTAGACTATTCAATCCATGTTGGATTAGGGATGTCATAGAGAACAACACACTTAGAAATGAATCATGCTATGAAAAAGTGGACATAACCTCCAATAAAAATTATTGGCTTCTGAACAGTTTCTAACCCAGTCATGACCCCGTCACCCACCAGGCGGCAGCTGCTTCAGCCTGTTGTCATGCAGCTTGAGCCTCCTCAGGTTGGTCAGCCCCTTGAACACGTTGAGTGGCAGCTCAAGCAGCACGTTGTTGCTGAGGTCGAGCTCCTCCAGCCTGACGAGACCGCGGAACAGCGGCTCAGGCAGACCCTCAAGTGCGTTGGTGGCGAGGTGGAGCACTACGAGGCGGGGTGTTCCGCGGAACAGCGCGCCGCTCAGGTGCCGCAGAGAGTTGGACGACAGGTCTCTGGGGAGACAAGATGACAGTACGGTAATTATAATAATCTTTCACTGCATGGTACAATTATTAACAAATAGCATTGCAAAAGTTAACTACAGTGTGTGATTTTTCAATCAGTCACCCCCTAAAACATACAATCTTTTCATCCATTCTAATATTTATTAGCCAGTTGTTGGTGATTCTCTAGTCGGAGTTCACTGCCACTGGTGATCTTAAAACTCGTGAAATCATTTGTTCTATGTTGCCCAAATCTGAATCTGTGCCTGCCTCTAGTCAATGAATGTCACTGTCCCTAGCTATTACGGTAGTAAAAAAATTTATAAAAAATGGGATGAAATTTTAAAGTAAATAAAAAAAAAACTGTCAGATTTGTTTGGTAAATAGTTTTTTATCTTATGATGGGCTCATTAAAGACCGTAATTGAATACTGCTGTTGGTTAAGGAATACCGCTGTTTTTTAGTTTAAAAAGTGTTGCCGTTGGTAGTTAATTTTTAATGTTTTTTGTTCTTGAATTTAACGAATTTATAGTTAAGTGTGTCAACCAAGCCGACAGTCCTAGTGACTATGGCTTTATGTGCTAATCGAACTCTAAAGTTGGATTAATATTAGTTTGTTTTTGAATTGTAATACATGTATTACAAAGTGTATATGTATTTATGGACGAATAAAGCACTTTTTCTTCTTCTTCTTCTTCTTCTTCTGTCCCTAGCTAGGGCACACTTGGACAAGCAATGAACTGTTGTCTTAAGTATGTATAGGCATGGCAACGTCAACACAGTGCTTTGAATAATGGCTTGCACGACTTGCTGTAATCGTGATATTTTTTTATCTGGTTATAAGTACGGTACGAATATTTTTTCTGTATGAGCCTGAATACTCTCTGAAACATGCTTTGTGAACAAGATCACAAGAGTGCTAGGGGAGACCGGGGATGGTTGTCACACTTTTTGGATTGTTAATTTTTACAAAGTTATTCGAAATCTTAGTTTATTAAAAATATATTTATCATTTAAAATAAACTTTTCTTTACATTATATATTTTTTTCAAATTGAAATCCATACGACAAGTATTTATAAAAATTGTTTAAAAAGAGCAGTGCAAGTGTGTCAACCAGCCCCTACGGCGGGGCATGTTGTCACAGAGGTTGGGGTTGGTTGTCCCTAGTATTTCTTATGGATAAAAATAAGAATATGTATAAATTATTGATATGGGTAAAATCAAACAAAACATTCAAAAGTAACAATAGTTTAATACAAAAATGATACTTGCAATAAACTACAGTAAATTCTATTAGTTTTGAAAACGTAAAAATTAACTGCAAATTAACTATTTGATTAACATGTGACAACCAACCCCTTACTCTATGTGACAACTTGCCCCGTGCCGAAATTTTTTATAAACATCGACGTATATCGAAAACTGGTAATCGTTTGTTTTGGTAAGAAATCAGATTTAATGCCTCACAATATGCCTAATGTTATAAAATGGAACTTTTGTTCATAACTCATAAGATAAGAATGGTAAAAAATAATTAAGTGACTTAAGAACATTTACTCGCCGGGAGTAAAATCAGAAAAAACGCCAAAATTCATTGGAAAGTACAGATATACATCCACTCTCTAGAACAATTATCTCCATACTAAAGGAAGAAACAACACTCGCAAAACTAGCGCAAAAGATAGTTGGTGGCAGAAGTTTTAAGCTTTGTGACAACCAACCCGTGTGACTTTCAGCCCCGGTCTCCCCTACTCCATATCGGTGGGGAAAGATGATGCTACAGTATGACGTCATTGGTACCTAATAGGACAAATCATGGAGAGTGATCTCAAACAAAAAAGCCCAGGTGATAATATTTTACAAACATTGCATATATGATTGTTCCATGTCAATCCTCGATCGAGGAGTATCCTAAGGAACTTTTTTAAGTAAACTTCCTTGAATTTAGTCTTAAAAAACGACCAATGGACTGGGCTCGTAATCTAAAGAAGTGGCAAAACGAACGAAGTTTAATTTTTTTAGTTTGTTACAAGAATGATGTCATTGAACATCTGAACACAGTTCATTTAAACAAATGTTTAAATTTCGTGGTTGGGTTTGGAATCTGAGATGAGTCGTTTCATCAACATACTTTACGAGTCTGCTGTGTTGTAGCGACGAGCCAAAGTCATTGACGACAAAACAATTGAAAAATGTAGATGAGAAAATTAATTGAAGTGATTATCGATGTCTGTAGACGCCATAATTCAATTGTGTTGATTTAAAGAGCTGGTTTGAAAATTGTGACGATTTTTTGTTTGACTCAAGAAATGAGAGCGACATGAGACTCCAGTTTCTGTAAAGGTATGCTGTGGGCAACGAAGTTAAAAGCATTTATAAGGTCGAAAAACACGGTGGGATTTCGCTTCTCTATGCCTTCCATAACCATTTCTATCAGATTCACCACAGCGCCTTCTATCGACTTGAATTTTTTAAACTCAAATTGACAACTTGTCAAAGATTTTACTGAAAGTTGGCAAAATTGAAATGGGTCTATAGTTGTCGCTTGAGCTTGGCCCTCCCCTTTATAAAATCTGCTATCACTTTTGCAACTTTAAGGAAGGAGGAAATGTTCCTTTTTCAAAATAAATGTTTATTATATCCGTGAGTGATGCCAACCAATGTAAGATTTTATTGAAAGTAAAAACTTTGAAAGCTTTGTGCACCACACCATATGGAAAAAATACTATTCTGCAATCTTTGTTATAACTTTCACCTGATATTTACAGTGCTGTAAACACACATCATCACAACATACGAGTATATAAACCAAATAACCACCACATATCGTATATAAACCACCACATATCATCACAACATTTAAATATATCAAATGCTAAAAGCATCAATAACAAATAATTGTGGAACCAAGCTGTGTTAACCAGATTTTGTCACCTGTATTAACGTTATGCAATTTTAAACTCCGCAATTGCAAAAAAAAAAATCTATTAGAAGTCTTTTCCTTGGTTTACCTTCAGTCAATAATTGAACCTAAAGCTCTAATAATATAAGCTGCAACTAAAGAAAACGAAGAGCGTGATTCGGAGCGTATTTTAGTTTAAAGGGCTTTGAATACACTAATATAATAAAATAAATGAGTTGGATTAAAAAATCAAAAATAATTTTCAATAAGTTTTTTTGAGTATTGAACGTAAAGAAAACGAAATTTATAATCGAAGAATAATCTAGACAAGCTATATCTTAGATGCGTGACTCAAAGTAAATTTATAGTTACTGACCCTTTATCGAATAACTTGGTTGGATTTAAAGAAAAAAGAATCGATATATGCTGTGATTGAAATATTTGGCTTATTGATTTTACAAAATATTACAATAAGATGATGGTGTAATTCAAATCTTTTAACATGAAATATTTTTTTAAATATCAACATTTAACCATACCACACAAGTGATACAGTAAAGTCTAAGTAAAATTACATTAATCATGCACATAAATGTAAAAAAAATATTTAAAGAAAATAAATAAAGGAGAAACAAACAAGCACACAAGTAAAATTAGGTGCATGAAGAGATTAATGTTACAGTTCCACTTGCAAATTAACACATTTGACATGTCGTCTCTTGATGCTGACGTTCCTCTAATTGGGTTATGAAAGTCACTTAAACGAAATGCTTGGTTCTCTTTGTAAAACAAAGATCATAAGTAAAATAGAGCTCTTTACCCAGTTTTAGTATACGATGGTAATAACTGTACACACTTTCATTTCAACTTTTACAATGAAACATCGTTTAATTACTAAGCATTGAATACTCTTGTAATCAGCTTTAATACCATTCTTTTATAAGAATGTATATAAAGTTTGTAATTAATTTAGTTTTGAGATCATGCATTATGAAATTATAGTTTGCGGTAAGTCTTTACCAGTTCGGTATTCTTACAGTGTCTCGAGATTCGCCAGTTTATGAAATATTTTCGTATGCAATTCTTCAAGCCTGTTCCGATGCAGTTTTCTGAAAACACAACCAACAATTATGTCGATAAAATAAAACGGTGTTAATATGAATATAAAATTTATTGTTACAATTACCTACAACAATTTAGATTATACCATTTTATTAATACAGTGATATTGTACGAGTAGGGCACTGCAGAAGTGAAAGTAGCAGATAGGTTATTTAAACACTGCCTATAAAATAAGAATGTCCATTTAAATCAAATTGAACAATAAACATTATGGATTTTAATCTATATATATAATTCAGTAAGCGAATCGGTCCCCACGAAATATCTCGAGTTATAATAAAGATAGAATAACGTATGATGGCTCATTATAAAGCTTGAGAGCCAAGGATGCAAGGAAAAATACCAGAATCGTCAAAAGTTAAATGGGCTTCGCCCTATTGGACCTTTAAGTTCTAATGTTAATCTAATGGGAAGAAGATTTTTAGTTAGATTTTTCACGTGTGATTAAGCAGATGTGCCAGCGAATAATTTTTATCATAAACTCAGCTGATTATTGAACAGATATTTTGAGTGAAGATAACCATTTAATTATAAATTTGCAATGCACTATAAAAAAGGAAAACACCAATAGTGATGGAAAAATTACGGACCCTCTGTAGATTTCTTCTTTGTGGTCCCATCTATGTCGTAATGATTTGTGTGCTGAATATACCGCAGTTAAAAGTGACTAGCCGAGGTATGGTTGATATAATAAATTGTCTTTACTCAGTAAATGTGGTTTAGTTATTACGTTGCTGCTTTATACTGTAAATTGGCTATTTAATGGTTGGAGTTGAATAGTTTTTTAAAGTAATTGTTTATTTTTGGCTAAATAATATTATGTAAACTACTAACATTGGATAACCTCCGTATGAGGATTTTTTAGTTATTCATTCTCTGCTTCTTTCCTTGCATATGCCGTACGGAAACAATAAATGTCCATTAAAACATAAATACGGGGAGCTTTTCATATACGGAGTGTGCGAAAACCGGAAAATATGTCAAAAAATGTTCTATTGCATTGAACGAATATACAAAATAGACTACAATCATAGCACAAGGAACGTCGTTGGGCTCTAGGGGACAGGCGGGGAGCATTGAAGCATGGGAGAACTGTGGGGTGCGGGTTCTTGAGGGACACAAGAAGTGTCAGTGGCACAGGGGGCATGGGAGTATGGGGGCCACGGGGGCATGGGGCCACAAGGGGCACTAAAGACGTCGGTGGCACAGGCGGTAGTTTGACATGGGGGCACGGGGGATGAATGAGGTACATAGAAAGCAGGGGGCCTCGAGGAAGAACTGCGGGCATATGAGCTTGGGAGAATGGGGGGTACAGAGGCATGGGGGCACAGGGGTATGGGGCATGGGGCCCCTCGGGTCAAGGGGGCCTAGGGGTTACAGGAAGCACGGGTCTCGAGAGGGGGGCACGGGGACATTTGAGGTACGGGGGAGGAACGGCAGGCATCGGGGAACGGGGACATGGGAGGCACGGGAGGAATGGCGGGCATCATATGGGGTACAGAGGGGTTATGGGGAGAATAAAGAGGAAATAGCGAGAATGCGGGACATAGAGAGCACGGGGGCATCGAGGAAGAACGGCGGACATATGAGCACAGGAGAATGGGGATCACAGAGTCATAGGGGGTACGGGGGTATGGGATGGGACTTGGGTCGCGAGGCATAGGAGCTACAGGAAGCATGGATCATGAGAGGGGGCACGGGGGAGGATTGGGGGACATACAGGCACGGGGAGGAATGGCGGGCATCGGAGAAGGGGGATATGGGAAGCACGGGGTGGAATGGCGGGCATTATAGGGGGTACAGGAAGTACGGGTCACGAGAAGGGGGCATAAGGGAGACTTGGGGGGTCATAGGGGCACGGAGACATGGGGGACATGTGAACACAGGAGAATGGGGGACACAGAGGCATAGGGGGAACGGGGGCATGGGAGGGGACTCGGGCCGCGATCCATAGGGGTACACTAGGCACGGGTCATGAGAGGGGGGCACGGGGAGGAACGGCAGGCATCAGGGAACGGGGATATGGGAGGCACAGGGAGGAAAGGCGGGCATGGAGGCACGAGTAAATGGGAGACACGGGGTATGGGCAGGTTGGCACAAGGTGCACTAGAGAGGTAGGTGGCACGTAGGTCGTAGGTGGGGGGGGAGGGCGTAGCTGGGTATCGGGGAGGAATGTAGGACATAGAGAGCACGGGGGCCGCAAGGAAGAACGGCGGGCATGTGAGCTTAGGAGAATGTGGGGCACAGGTGTTCGGGGGCATGGGGGGTACTCGGGCCAATGGGGTATATTATGGAGTACAGGAAGCACGGATCACGAAAGGGTACAGGGGACAATATGAGTGTGGGGGAGAGGGGGCATAGGGGTTCTAGATGATATAGTGTATAGTATTAATGGGATAAAACCCATTTCGTCATGCTCTATTAAACTATTGTATTTACTTGAGTTACGAACTCATTATGTGTACATGTTTAAGGTCAAAACTAATTTTATTGCGTCCGGCATTCTAATACTGCAAAATTTTATTTTTTCCACAAAATAGACTACATACTGTATTTTGATGCATAGGAGATTATTGGTGAATTACTGATTTGATACCACCAAAAAAGATTCGTCAAGATTAAGTAATATTTATAAGAAAACCCAAGCGTAATTCTTATTACAGCTTGAGAAGAAATATAGTAACTGTGCAACTAGGTAATGAATTTAAACTTAATATTGGAGATAACGCCATCACTTGGATGTTTAGGGGCCTTTGCCACTACAAGCCCCTAGTTACCATTATTTTGATTACTTCATACAAAGTTACTACAGTTTAATACTGATCTGAAAGTAGTATGAGTCTAACAAATATTATATTAAAACATGACATTATATTATTATTGGTTTTAGTACGGTATCATAAGTATTACCTTATATAAAAAATATAGTCTATTTACAATCTTAAATCTTAATCTTGTTCAGTGCTGGAGACTTATCTTCAAAACAAGAGTGATATAATCTAATCGATTATAATTCATTTCCTTAAATAATGTTGCCATTGTTAAACTTACTATGGGGATAAGAGTTTACCATTATAAATATCCGAATAAGTTCTAGGTACAGTAATATTATAAATATCCATGTAAAACCATAAAAATTATTGTCATTTGCAACTGAAGAAATGTTGAAAACAGATTAGCCCGGTTGAGTTTAGTTAACAGTTTGACATCCCTATGAGAAGAATAACTTACAGGTGGGTCAAACTGTCCAAGTTGTCAAATATAACTGAAGGTAGAAAATCTATGCGGTTGTCAAACATGTCCCTGAAAAACACAAAAAATATATTAGATTTAGATGTTATCAAAAGGTTTTGAAAAATATTACGATTAATCTTTTGGACGAAGACACCAGTAATTGTAGTTTTGTGAGTCAACGAAAACTATTAATAGGATCTCTTATGAAATTTATGTCAAGGTGAAAATAGAAAACCTACGAATACTTGACGTGTGAAAATCTTGGCGTTCTTTAAGTCATAAAGGCAAAGGGGTATAATTATTTTTGGATATCCACCAGTGAACTGAAGTATTGAAAATTAAATTATAAAAACTGTGGTAAATTGCAAGAACCCATAAAAATTTGACTTTGAGGATGAATAAACCTGTACTTACAATTCAGTGAGTCTATGAAGACCTTTAAAAGCATCTCGGTTCAAGGAAGTTATTTGGTTTATTCCGAGGTCACTGCAAACATGTAAAACCATAATTGTTAATTATTAAACATACTTTTAAAAATTACTTTGTTGATTGCAGCCTTGACAGTTGGTTAATACATAAAAGTAGTAATTTTACTTGCACCCTTGTGGTTTTACAGAAATAAGTGGCTACAAGTGGTTTAAAATTAATTTCAATATTGACTAGAGTATTATTTAAGACCTCCATTCTGGTTGATTGAAAAGTTTTTTGAGAATTTAATAACGGTTTTTATTTCAGCAATATAATAAGTTCACGTTTAGTTTGTTTTAACTTCATTACCGTTTATGTATACGTTAAACTGATTCCTCCTCAAATATCTCCTATACTTTTCATTTCTATTTAATTTATCTTATTGACAAAATTTCCCCTCAATCTTACTTATAACATACATCACACTAGAATAACATCACTGTAAAAAGATACTAAGAGGCTTACAATTTCGTTTACCTGGAATTAAACGAACTGAACAAAGCTTATATTCAACATTTTCCTATCCTTGATTCAAATTAACAGTGCAAAGCTACTCACATAACACGGATGTCGTGTGGCACATACTGACTGGAAGGAAGTTCGTCCAGTTCTTGCCGCCAGCAACTCAGGGCGAAAGTCTCGGGGCGACAGCGGCACGGGCCCTCGCAGCAACGGTACCACCGGTCCTCGTCAGTCATCCGCCGCCACACTGAACACACCCATGAGTTACCGGTAGGTTACAATACACACATAGCAACAGCGGTACCACCGGTCCTCGTCAGCCATCCTCCGCCACACTGAACACACCCAAGAGTCACCGGTAGGTTACAATACAAACATAGCAGCAGCGGTACCACCGGTCCTCGTCAGCCATCCTCCACCACACTGAACACACCCATGAGTCACCGGTAGGTTACAATACAAACATAGCAGCAGCGGTACCACCGGTCCTCGTCAGCCACCCTCCGCCACACTGAACACACCCATGAGTCACCGGTAGGTTACAATACAAACATAGCAGCAGCGGTACCACCGGTCCTCGTCAGCCACCCTCCGCCACACTGAACACACCCATGAGTCACCGGTAGGTTACAATACAAACATAGCAGCAGCGGTACCACCGGTCCTCGTCAGCCACCCTCCGCCACACTGAACACACCCATGAGTCACCGGTAGGTTACAATACAAACATAGCAGCAGCGGTACCACCGGTCCTCGTCAGCCACCCTCCGCCACACTGAACACACCCATGAGTCACCGGTAGGTTACAATACAAACATAGCAGCAGCGATACCACCGGTCCTCGTCAACCATCCTCCGCCACACTGAACACACCCATGACTCACCGGTAGGTTACAATACACACATAGCAGCAGCGATACCACCGGTCCTCGTCAGCCATCCTCCGCCACACTGAACACACCCATGAGTCACCGGTAGGTTACAATACACACACAGTTTAAGAATAAACTTGGCGTTATGTAAAACGGAAGTAATGTTATTTGCGTAATTTGTAAAAAGAAGAAGACCAAGAATTAAACCCTGAGGAACACCACAGGGGACATGTCCCCAGTCAGAAGTTAGGCTGTCATGACACACACACTGCTTTCTGTCTTGAAGATATGATTTCATCCATTACAATTGTTGTATTTAAAAAATACTATACCTGTACCTTTTGACCCATATCAAACCCTAAACGCTTAAAATCCGATTTAATGTTATCTAAATGTAAGTGATTAGACTACGTATTAAATTGAGAGAAATATCTTTATAGTTTCATTTTGAGATACATCAAACCAACAATCTTCATATACTGAATTTTATGATATGGCGTTTTCTGGTATTGAGTTCTGACGTATTAAATGAAACTTAAACAACACCATATTACAATGACTTTATCCTTACTTTAAATGTGTGTACAGTTTTTGCCAAATCAGCATATAAACAAATTATTTTAAAACAACTTACATTTAATTCTAAACCAACAATTTGAACTTATAAAAGGAATTTAATAGAAAGTGGCAAAGGGGGAGCCCCCATCCAGCCGTAGGAGAGTCTAAGTTATAAGTTTGAAATATTTGTAAGTTTTTTTTGTCGTAGGTTGCTTTTTAATAAAAGGTTGGCACTTGCTCTCGCAGGCTATGCCCCTTTCCATGTTCATTTGTCCTTACTCCCCACTCCATTAGTCACATTATTATTTTGATGATCTTGCTCATGGCTTGACATTACAAGGATTGTAACCTGATGAGTATGACCATCAATCTTAAATAGTTAACACAAACGTCTTTTTGCTTAACTTTTTTTATAATAACACAGTATTTCAATTTAAACATGACCGTTAATGAGCCATTCCAAATTAATAAATATGCATATGTAAAATGTGTATGTACTATAGGTAAAATTTAGGTTGTTTCAGGCTAGGTTGTTAATTTAGGTTGTTTTAGGTTGTTTAAGGTTGTTTAGGTGGTTTAGGTTGTTTTAGGTTAAGTTGTTAGGTGAATTGTTGTTCCAGAACACCTAGTATGGGTTTCTACTCCTACTTTGGCTAATTGTTGAGAGAGATTTTAATAAAACTTAAAATATACATTTTTTATCAATACCGTCGAAAGTGGAAGCCCACCTTTTAATTCGGGCAGTTAAAACTGAAAAATCTCAATACAAAAGAATTCGTACTAAGAAATTGCTGGCATTTTCTCAGTTTAATTTGTTTTATCACATTATTTCTACTAATTTCAAAACATATTCAAAATACACAACAATCCCACCCTTCGGTCAGGGGTATTGTTTTAGTTAATGCAATATTCAGGTTGAAATAATAAAACGTCTTCCAATACTACTCGATATATTTACACTTATACTGGAGATAAGTGTAAATAAGTGTATAATAAGTGTAAATATATCGAGTAGTGTTGGAAGACGTTAGTAGGGGGACTTGGGGCTGCATACGCCTGCTGTGGGATATGTGGGATAATTTATGCAAGCCCCCCCCCCCCCCCCGAGGCCACCCAAAGTTGCTGACCCCCCCCCCCCCCCCCCGAGGCCACCCAAATTGCTGACCCCCCCCCCCCCCCCCGAGACCACCCAAGTTGCGGAGCCCCCCCCCCCCCGAATTAGTTTTTTTTTTTTTTTTTTTTTTTTTTTTTTTTTTTTTTTTTTTTTTTTTACAAAATATTAACTTAAAACTAAAAGGATTGGGTTCAACAGCACGTTTAATCATCATATTCGTTATATTCTTCATGTTTCTCAGTCTTCACCTCCGTCTGGATAGTACCTCCACTCTTTAGCTCATTCTCGGCGGCTTCAAGTTGTTGGGTAATCGCCATCTGGCATTGAAGTTCAAAATCATCTCGAGGTACAGAACCGCAAATATCCATCTGAGCTAACCAGAGTCGCCTGAGGTTCTTTTCCTTTTCCTCGACAGCTTCGACGGCCGCATGTAACTCCTCCTCTGTAATAGAGGAGTTCCACAAATGCTGTTCATCGGTTTTGTCGACAACCTTCTTCTCGGACTCCATAGTGCTATCTGACCAAAATCTGTGGCCGCAGCAGGTAGGAGTGGGGGAGCAGGACGTTATTTTCCCGCCAGGTAATACAAACTCTAGACCACCCACGGTGTAAAG
>CM061537.1:8056867-8075159 GCA_030545055.2 Neoaliturus tenellus
ACAGGGTCTCTGGTGTTTTCATTGTTCTTACAACACTAATCCTTTCCAAGCTAGTAACTATTATTTTTAGGAACATCTACTAGGTTAGCAAGAATTAAACCTTTTGAAATTTAATTATTATAATATTTCCTTAAAAATATTTTTACAATCCTATTAAATATAACAATTTCACAATAATTTGATTAAATTAAATTTTAATCTGAATTCAATATCGGGATGAATTTTATAACAACGTTCGTTCTGTATGTTGTTAAAGAGATAGGTGCGCAGGATCCAGAACAGCCGTCACCAACATTTTATAAACAGCTGATGTTTACCGGCTTGGTCGGATGATGTTTAACAGCTGTTCACTGTTTTACTTTTATTAGTGTCTATGTTGTGTGTTTATCACTGTTATTTACTTTTACTATATTAAAATGATATTTTAAGGACATCATTTATACATAGGATTTTTCATTTCTATATTAAATCGAAAATTTTCTAAGTAATATGAATAACTATAAAACAGTGAATGAGTCGCAAATTTATTTTGAATCACGACATGAATAGTAGTATTTCCCGTGGATTTCGTGGTTTGATTTGTGTACAAGCTAGACACATTATTCATTAAAATATTGCCATGTTATTTATGATAGTAGGTAGCATTTAGTAATTGATCAGTAACTGGCTACAATGCAAACCCAAATTTTTATACTGGACACGTGGTACGTACTTTGACAGTTGAGTAAGCTATTTTCAATATTTCTTTGTTTTGAATTATAACCTCATATGGCCAATGTTAATAATTTTTAGAATTTCAACTAAAGGTTATAATGAAAAAGATTTTCTTAGTATAGAGACATAAAGACCTGTTATTGTATAATATGTTATTTTTATCCCAGAATTAAGATATTTGCAAAGTTTGGAGAAAATTGTTCAAGCCATTATCGAGATCCGTGTGCATACATACACACATACAAATATACTTTACTCGTATTAGAGTATAGGATTTATCATTTAAAGTACAATTGACACTTTGTTATCCATGTAAAGAAGGAAGACTGGATTATAATAAATTGGAAAATATAATAAAAAACTTTATCAAGTGCCGGTTTTTCAAATTATTTATGTTAGAATTAGAACATATCTTACATGAATACTATTAGGATACTAGGTTGATTTTTATAGAAATACCATACACAAACATAACTCTATTAAAGATTTTTCTCTTTCAATGTTGAGGACGTTTCAGGGATCCTAGAATGTTGATGGAAGGCACAAAGTGGTCCCATAAACTAGAGCAAACAGCAATTTTTTACATTATTAAAATTTATTTTAACCAAATAAAAAATAATAATGCATTTTTAATTACTTTATGTTGCTAATACATTATTATGTGTGTAGAATGATAAAATGGTATTGTAAAGTACAGTACAAACAAGCTTTACTTTAATTTTTTGTTCGCAAAAAAGAGGTATGGGTTATTTTATTACTAGATGGTTGTTCTAAGATAGTTTTGCAGATTGATTGTAAATTTTCATGCTGTTTGCTAAATTTGCTGAGTTTTGTGAAATACTAATTGAATTTAAGTCTTAATTTGAAAAACGTGATTACTTAACTGAACTCAAAACCATAAAAGAAATATGTTGGGACTATTCGAATGATCCAAGATAATACAGCCCTATCAGCTGTACCATGTCCATACTAACTATTTTGCAAAAGAAAATTATTGTTTTAGTAAAATATGCTAACCAAACGTTCAAGTTTACTAGTCTTTACAGTGACTAAAGTTTATTTATCTTCAGATCCTTTCTGAATATCAATAAAAATTTAATATTTTAAAAAGATCGGCCTGAGTTGGTTTATTTAGATTATACATTTATATGACTCAACAGGTTTTATTTGGTAAAACACATTATTACTTTATGTAAACACTTCGTAAAATAAATCATGAAAACTTTATTTAGTTAAATTATTATTAAGTAATAATGATAGTTTTCATACGTAGTAGTGAGTCTATATTGTATTGATTCCGTTTAATGGCGAACGTTTTCCCGCAAGGACCATAAAACCGTTTTCTTCGCCAGACTTCTCATTTTTCCAGTCGATAAGCTCGGCGCAGCTACCACCATTCTTCTTCTTCTTTATTTTTCTTTCCATTATCATGGTAATATTACTCTCTAAACATATTTAAAGATATAAATAGATCCCTCACAGTTCGAACTATTTGGTGTTCAGTGTTTTTGACATACGTAGATATAATAGAATGTTTTGTCTACTTTTTTCCCCATAAAACTATTTACTTCACATAATTATCAATTATTTTAAATACTAATCCATGATATTGGCTCCTCAGTGACAAATTTAATTCTTAATTTGAAAAAAGCGATCACAAAACTTAACTCAAAACAAATATTTATAAAAGAAATATGTTGGGACTATTCGAATGATCCAAGATAATACAGCTCTATCTACTAACGAACTGTACCATGGCTATAATGGTCAAGTTAACCATTGGCGTATGATTTAAAACTTATCAGAAAAGCATAATTTCTCGACCAGAAGGACGAGTGACCGAGAAAGTTTACTGTCCCTTAGAGACCACCCGCTTATGAAAAGTGCCATAAAACCCGACATGTTCGTATCAGAACTCAGCGATGCAACAGTTAAGTTCCAGTATATGAACCTTGGGAGAAACAAACTTTTTTAAATGTTGTCTTGAAACTAAACCGGAAAGCTGACAAAGTTCATTTTAAGAAAAATAAGTAGTCTACCTATCACAAGCTAGAAGATTCTCTGGTAATGTGACTAATACACATTTGTTTGTAATACTTTGGATATTATGTTTTTGTCAAAGGACTTTGCAAAGCTTAATTGATTATACTTTTGATGGACCTTACTTCAGCACAACAGCTTTTTTCCCCAAAATATATAAATATTCTTAAGAACTTAAGAACTTTTTGTAGTTTAGGCCATACTTTTACGTATCTGGAAAATATAGACAACTCATTTAATGGAATAATTTTGAATTAAAGATGGAAAACATATTGTATCAGAAGATAAAATCAGCAACTATAAGGTTATATTTTCAATTATTAGCTAACTCTATTTCGTCATATGTGTCTAAAGAATGGAATCACAATTCCAGAAATTTATCTCAATTAATAAAACTGAATAAATTGCACAAATTTTCATGCGGTTCTCATCAATATCATGTCTGAAACCTATAATGTGATGTTTCTAAACTATAGAGTCGTGTTGGTTAATAGCTTGCAGACATAAATGCATTTATCTTAAAACTGGATGGTATGCTTCACTATATTATTCTCAATGTAAAGTACAGGTACATGGGTAAATCACTCAGGTTGTACTACTGAAACAAGGGGCCGCAATATTCCGATTCCATCCGCATCACTGGGCCTGAAAGCAAGTTCGTCGACGTTTGTCATATCTTTGTCAACAGCGGCTCCATTGTTTCCTGTGCGACTGACTTCGAAGCCGCAACTGTATCATAACAGAGAATATGATAACAATTCCCAACCTCAATGAAACTCCGGCTTCATTTACTTAAGAAAAGGTAAGCTTTGTAACATACCATCGTTAAATCAATTAAATAATTAGCCTCAACAGAATAATTGTACAAAACATCAATACTTTTTATCACTAATATTTATCTTGTTTTGCTATTTTGATGTTGCTGATGAATTGTTTATTTAATTTACATATTATATTTTTGGAATCTATAGAAACTTCCTAAAACATACTTTCTACCATAGAAACGTTTTTTATCGTCTAATAAAATCGAATATTCTAATATGTACTAATAATGTATCTATTATATATCTTCGTGTTTATACAAGTTAATTATACCAGTGTACATAACTATTCATAGAGTAATTGCCTATTGACTTAAAATTAATTAGACTTTAAACTTATATCAATATTTTAAATTTATATTTATTTTGTTTTTTGTTTTTTATTGAATGGATTAAGGCCTTTTCAACTAAATATAAAGTATAACCAATTATCTCTTTTGTCCAAAAAGAACATTTATTTTTGATTGCAGAATTACCCTAATTGGATGACTTCTTTGGAATTAAAAGTCATAAGGAAAATATAATCTTTTTCGACCAAAGTAGTTACTTCATTTATACTAGTCTTTATTTAGAGCTATTAGTGTAGTAAAATTAGTCGGGAAAAATGAAATAATTTTTGGAAAGCTAATTTCTTTTGAAATGTGTTCTATGGCATCCCCTGACCTTCCTCCGAAAAGTCCCCTGCAATCCCATGTGGGGATCATGCCCAAAAATGAGGGGTTGGCCTATAAGGAGTTAAAATATATTTTGATATTAAGCATACTAGATTTGAATAAGTTCCAGAAGGTTTATATATATATCAAATTAAAGGTCTTAAAATGTAGAGCACAATGCCGTAAACCCGACCTAAATATAACGGTCGAGAGAAAAATGGCAGACGTTCAAAATTTAGAATAATAATACTATCAAAACTTTGAAATGCAATAACTTCCGACATATTTGACCTTTTGAGGTCTGGTTTTCGGCTATGTACTCTCCTTATTAAGGCCTTTAAAATTATGTATGGCTTGGCTATGGACTAAGAAAAATTTTTCAAAACTCCCTCTTTGGGATGTCCATGTAGAGGGTGGTTCAAGGGTAATATGATGGGCATATGTCAAACTATCCTTATTTGCCAAGGTAATTGTACAAGCAAACGTTTGCCGCAAACCGGACCTCAAAAGGTCAAGTATTTCTAAAATTATTACATTTTTTTGCCTTTTGATTAAAATTTGATTTTTATTCTAAGTTTGACAGGCTGCCATTTTCGACTCAAGCAACCTTTTGAGATGGGGTTTGCGGCATTGAATTCTACTACTTTAGAGCTTTAATTTGATATACATAAACCTATTAGTCGGCGAAATACTTATTTCTGACTCCACGAGGGCCATCCCATCATTTTTAGGCATGTTGCCCACTGGGGATTTCAGGGGACTTTTCTGAGGGAGGTCAGGGGATGACATAGAACACATTTCAGCAAAAATTGGCTGTCCAAAAATTTTTTCATTTTCCAGCCATATTTTGGCTTAATTTTACTACACTATATATAGAATTACTCTTCAAAAGCCATTTTTTAAAAGACATTACATTATAAATATGGTGATAGTTGAATCAAAATATCATAAAGCTTCATTTTGTTAATCAATTGAAGTACAGTTAAGAATATATAGGATATGACACCGGAGGACTTCCGGTGTCATGGCGGTGGATGATGGCTCGGCTTCATGTGGAGTGTGTGTTAAGACTGTGAAAAACAACGGTATGGGACTACAATGCGAGGAAAATTGCGATAAATGGTTCCACGCTAGGTGTGTAAATATTGATAAAATTTCATACAGTGACATTCAAAAGGTGGAGGACAAGATTCTGTGGTTTTGTGTTCCTTGCCAGGGTAAGCTAACAGACATGAAAAACTCTTGGAAATTCAGTGACGACTGTTTCAATATGCATAATTTAATTCGTAAGACCTATGATTTAATCTCAGACCTTACTTCTTGCGATGACCTAACTAATATAGATCAAAATATTACATCAAACTGCTCTCACCCTAGAACTAGGTTAGCCAAAAATGCAAACAAAAGTTCTCGTGAATTAACCTCCATTTTGGACGGAAATGACGTAGCTCCAACGGCTTCAAGTATAATCTCTGATGTGGTAGCTGAGGAACCGAATGGCGACATCGATATTCGCATCATGGCTCCTGCTAAGCAATCTATCGAAACCAAAAATTCTAATGTTGCTGAGGATGAAAACAAGAACGAAGAGGTTGAGGAAGATTTTGTAAATAATGAAACCTCGAAAAACGTCGAAGATAACAAAGAATCTTGGAAAATTGTGGATTATCGTAATAAAAATAAAAGTAAAAGTTATGTCAAAGCCCTTGCTGGAAGTCTGCCTCCTAACCAAAGACGTGATCGAGATGGCCATGGCAGGCTTCATTCAACATCTTCTGACCAATCAAAAGTCGTTATAGATAAAAAGACGCATCGAAGACAAAATGTTCGTGAAAATGGTCGCCGAAATAACGTATTAATTGGAACAAGCAAAAATAGTGACATCCTGTCTGGGACAAAAAGAGCTTGGTTTCACCTAGGTAAAGTAAAGAAAGGTACTACTGTGGACACTGTTAAACAATTTCTTACAGCAAGTTTCCCTGGTACAAACTTTGATGTAGAAAAACTCATCACCAAGGGGGTCAATAAAAGTTTTAAGCTGGGCGTTGATTTTGATGCCAAAGACAAAGTGCTAAACAGCTCTGTGTGGCCGAAAAATGTTACGATTAAACGTTTTTTATTCCGGAGAGCCTAGGACAAGAAGATGGACCTGTCTCCTACTGCTCTGACAGTTCCAACGCAAAACTAGGTGAGGTAGTGCAAGTGCTAGATGACATAGGCCTACCTAGGCTAAATGGACAACTTATGTTAGCATATTTGAATGTTCAATGTATAAGAACTGGACTTAACTTATTATCTCTTTTTTGTGAGGAAAATAATGTAAATATCTTATGTGTCAGTGAACATTGGTTACTCAGTGAGGAAACTGAAATTTTTAGCAATATTAATGGACTAAACCTAGCATCTTCGTTCTGTCGCAAAAACCACAAAAATGGTGGGGTGGCAATATTTTTAAACAGTGGCATAAACTTTAATGTTATTGACCTTTGTCACTTTTGTGAAGAATTAATCTTTGAAGTTGTGGGTATACAGCTCACAGACCATTCTGCCATAGTTCTTAGTATGTATAGGCCCCCTGATGGGCCTATGGAACTCTTTTGCCCTGATTGACCAGTGTCTTTCTTACCTTGCTGGCTTTAACAAGAAAATTGTAATTGGTGGAGACTACAACATTCATCTAAACTTTGACACACCTGCTACGAGGGATTTTCTCAATCTTCTGCGAACCTACGGGCTCTTCGTGACCAACCTGCTTCCTACTCGAGGCACCCGATGTCTGGACACTACAGCTACCAACCTGGATACATGGCTCTACAAGATCTGGGTAACTGAAGCATTTGTTGCGGACCATAAGGCTGTACTAATGCTGGCTTCATTCAACGTGGTAAGTCACCCCTCAGATATTCCTGTGTGGCACAATAATTATGTCAAACAGTATAGAAATATAAATGAAGGTCTGTTACCTGCACTTACACATGACCTTTCTCTTATCGATTGGCCTGAAGTAATTAAAAGTGATCAGCCTGAAGTGGCATTTGATTCTTTTTTTTGAACAACTTTGTGATGTTTTCAATTTTCATTTTCCATTACAAACAAAACAGATTAAAACTAATTCTAGGCAAATGCCTTGTAAAGCTGAGAATAATTGGTATACCCCTGAACTGTCTAGACTTAAGATGTTTGTTCTAGCTCTTAGAGATAGACTTTCAGCTGCTAACAGTATTGAGTCTAAGGAATATTTTAACTCTCTTTATCTTAGGGCCAAAAAACTTTACAGATTGAAAGTTGACGAAGCTAAAAAGGTCGCTAACACTCATGAAATTGATAGATCACTAAATCCCTGTAAAGCTCTGTGGAACATGGTAAATAGTAATAGAAACCCAAGCAAGCCACCCATTTCTAAGTGTGTTGCTAGTCCCGATGAATTTAATAAGTTTTTGATAGACAATGTTACTAGTATCGTAGGCCTAGATGATTTTGATGGGGACCCTCAGCAGGCTGCGCAGTCAATCCCTATTCAGGGGCCTACCTTAGAGCGATGGCGGGAAATATCACCTGATGAACTTATAAAGACCGTCCGGAAACTAAAGTCTTCCCACAGCCCGGATATTTATGGAATGAATGCCCTAGTTTTCAAACATATCATTGAAGTTATTGCAGTACCACTCTGCAGGGTCTTAAACCTTTGTCTTAGTGCTGGCATTTTTCCTAAAAGCCAGAAAATTTCCCGTACTGTACCTATCTTTAAAAAGGGTGACCCCACTAGCATGAGTAGCTATCGCCCCATATCAATTATCCCAATGATAGCCAAAATTATGGAATCTGTAATGAAACAACAGATAGTAGCACACTTTAAACTTAACAACCTGTTCTCTAACCTGCAACATGGCTTTAGGCAAGGTAGGTCGACCGTAACTGCACTATCAGACCTGACCCAGATAATTTACAGTGCTTTCGAAGCTACCAACTCTGTAGCGCTGACCCTTTGTGACTTGTCGAAAGCCTTCGACATTGTGTCTCATGAGATTCTTATTGAAAAACTTAAAAGGTACGGCATAAGGGACGATCCTCTGAAAACGTTAGGCTCCTACCTAGAAGACAGGTACCAGATCGTATCTCTGGGGGGTGCGCTATCTGAGCCACTTAGGGTGGAACACGGGGTGCCTCAGGGCTCAGTGATGGGGCCGGTCTTGTTCTTGGTGGCCATAAACGACCTAGAGCTGGATGGTGGTGCGCTTAGGTTCGCAGATGACACTACACTCATATCTTCTGGGAGCGATCCAGTCGTAGCTGAAATAAGAGCTGAGCAATTGTTCGTAGCTGCCAGTGAGTGGTTTGATCTCAATAAACTTAAACTTAATGAAAATAAAACTCAGAAACTTCTTTGCTCTTTACAACCGTCTCTAACTCAAGAGACCAAAAATGTGTCACTGCTAGGTTTTATTCTAGATACTAAGCTCACCTGGGGTGATCATGTCAATAACATCTGCAAGAAGCTGGCCAGAGTAACTTTTCTGCTTAGAAAATTAACCAAATTAGTGTCTAAGTCCTACCTCCTGTCGGTCTATTATGCTTCATTTCATAGCCACATTACATATGGTCTACAGTTATGGGGACATGCACCCGACTGTATGAAAGTTTTCAAACAACAAATGAAAGCCATTCGCATAATTACTGACAGTGGCAGGATAGACCACTGTAGGCCTCTATTCCTAAGTACAGGAATCTTAACAGTTTATAGCTGTTACGTCCTTTCTTCGGTTACGCATGTCCACTCTAACCTGCATAAGTTCACCACCAGGGAACAAGTCCATATGTACAACACAAGACGCAAGCATAAAATAGACATCCCCTTCTGCAGGCTTAGCAAGACTAAGGACTCTTTTCCAACCATGGCCTTAAAGCTCTACAATAAACTCCCAGATCACTTCAAGAACCTGGACGGCAGCAAGTACGTAAATGAAGTAAAGGCTTTTCTCAAGACTAGGCCCTATTATTCTTTGGCCGAGTACCTAGAGGATGTTTCCTAAGTGTTTCTGTGCCCACCGCCATGAACGTTAAGTAAATTTTCCATCAACGGAAGTTATTTGTAAATATGTAAATATTGGTTTCATAGTGATGGTAAAAATGACGCAGCTTATCCAGTCTCTGGTCTCAAGCAAAGGTGGAGGTAATTAAGGTAATTAAGGTAATTATAATCGATAATCTTCTTTTCTTCATAATATTATTTAATGTTCTTAATTTATTATTGAAGTCTTAATAATTTTTATGGTATATCTATGAAGTATAGCTATCCTTGTTTTTACTGCAGATTAGTAATAAATTCACATATAATAACAAAATTGTAATCTTTCAAATCTCTGTTAGGTTTCCATTAGCAGTTCAAATTCACGGTACTATTTTCAACTGTGAAAATTGCTTGGGATAAAATAACTTTATATGCAAGAGCAGTGTTGTAAAATAAATTTTTTGCTAATATTTTAATTTAGTTAAATTAGTAGTAACTTGAACCAAAAGGTTATTATTTTTATTTTGTTACAAGATTTTGCAAAAATATTAAATACTTAACACACCTTTAATCTAAGTGTCATTTTTCTTTTCTCTCTGAACCCAACCCCCCGCCCCCCCCGACCCCCCTCCCCCACACACACACACTTTTATAAACCGCATTCCCAAGGCACAATTTTTTTTCGAAATATCGTTTACAGACTGATAGTATATTAATATGACAATAAGTACTATAGTAATTATTAGTATGAAAAGCGCTCCCTATTCTACGGATCAGTGCTTGAGACGGAGCCTCGGGGTTAAAGGGGGTTGGTGAAGGGAGGGGGGGGGGAGCGAAGGAGAGGGTTTTGCCACTCAATTACCCTTCAAAACGTCGCCACGTCACACACACTCCCACCGTCACTCATGAGCCGTCTTGCCTGGCTGCCTGAAACTTCACCTCATTGTTGCCTTAGGGATGTTAGGCGCGATAACATTTGTTTAAATTGTTTAGGTGATAACAAAATTGATAAAAACGAATTCGTGTGTATTGTGTAAATGACAAAAGTCAAATACGGAATGATTATTCTTTGGCTCTTCCTGTCCGACCGTCTATCTCACCGATCTCGAATGAGTCAATTCTTTCGTAAACATTACATGATCATCGTTGGCGTGAACAAAAGAATTGAGTTATACGAGATCAACGCTTGGGACTCTCAATTGTTATAGAGTTGAAATTTAGTTTTGCCTTCTAAAACTATTTAGAATGCAAAAAGCATTAAATAATCAGTAATAATACTGAATTAAGAACTAACCAAACAAATAACTCAACATTTTCCCTTTAAAATCAGTAATATAATTGTATTTTGGTGTTTTATTCTCTAGTCAAAAATGTCATATATGCAATGAGCAAATAAAATATCATACTGCTCAGTGAAAAACGCGGGACCGGAGAAGTTGGCTTACAAAACCAAAAGAAGCTTAGAAGTTACAGTTTCAGTTTAAATTGTAGATAAATTCCAATATCTATATTTGATTAATATTAATTGATGTTGCTTCATTTTAATTTATTTTAATAATTCATGATAATGATTTTATATTAATTCATATCTCTATTTGATTTATTTATTAATATTTTCATGTACTGTGAAGTCTTGGAACGGTTTAAACACACTGTAAGTTTCAGATTTTAGGCGAAAGTTTTCTCTCAACAAAACACTAAAAAATATGGAATTTAAAATATTCAGATTACACATACTCACATATACTAAGGCTTATTTGTATTTGAACAGTTATTGGAAAATTTTGGTGAGTCATTATGAATGCATCTGTATCGGGTAGAGCCTAGTTGTATTCATATAATCGATGAATAGCAGACATTTCTCCTAAACCCATGCTAAGTTAATGAATACCGAATCGGCCTGTGGGTGGAGGTAGTTAGAAAGAGGATGTGACAAAGGTTAATTGTCAGTGAGCGATGCGTTGAGAGGTGAAGAGGGCGAGCGGTGAGTGATGTCTACTCTCAGCGGGAGCTCATCACCATTATAACTGGGGAAGGAACTCCGGATTGCTCTGACATTAATGAGAATTTTTGGTAATACCACCCTATTAGATTTACTAGTGCAAGTGTTGCTCGGCATCAAGCAATTTATTTTGATAGAATACAAAAGTTACATTTAGTTATAGGCATAAATCAATGAAATCTGACCAATCCAATATTGTGAATATTAGTGATCACCAAAGACTACAGCTGTATTTTAACGGATGTTTAAAATGCTCAAACCAATCTCAATGTTATTCTAATGGGAAAATTTCAAATTTAATTTGTGGATAGCGCCCTTATTTGATGTCCGATTCTCATCAATTTTTGGCGGAAACAACTACAGACCAAGCCCTATCCAACGACACCAAAAACTTGAAAATCGGTTAAGAATTGTAGGACGAGTTCTCAAGACAAAAAACTTTTAGCGTATTAAACAAGTATAGATGAATCTATTTATCCTATACCACAATACGAGTGAAGTATTGTATGCATGTATATTTATACTTATATATGCAATACGGATCGCGAAAACGGTTCGAACGATTTCATCAAACTTTGCAAATGACTTAGTTCTGGGATAAAAAACTTTTTTATAAGTCTCTATGCTGGGAAAGATTGGATTTCGTAGTTATCTTGAATTAAAAAGCTAAAATATTCAACATTACTCTTATGCAGTTTAAAATCAAAACAAAAAAGTTGATTAAAAAAGCTGACTCAACTGTCAAAGCGCGAGCCACTGTGTGGTTTCTATTGTAACCATTTACAGATTTTCTGAATTATTTATAATAAAAGTAACTTACCAGTAAGCTTTTAAATAGTTTTTTTAACAATAGAGGTAACATCCACATTACAGTTTCAACAATCTCACACCCCTTAGGTCTACATTGGAACACCCTAAAAGGCAAATGAACAAAAGCACGAGTTCTTCTTGAAAGAAAAAGGCCTTTTGGACTAGGCATTTGTGCATTAAGTCAATGACTGATATTATTATGACCACAAAGAATTGTGTAAGTTTACCGTGGAAAAGCTCGGCCTCTAGGTACTTGGAGATATAATAAAAACATATTTACTAAAAGGCTGCTATAACCTCAGCAATGCATCATGCAAGGAGAAAAAACTGTATCAATTACTGAATGATTAATTATTTAATAAATTTTACGGATTTACATCTTATCGTAAGATATATAACCTTTTCGTACAATATTCTTTAGTCTTGTAGATAATTTTGCAATTATCTATTTCAAATAAACGGATTTAAACATAGATAATTTTAACCATTATCTATGTTTATCTATTAAGTATATTAACTTTCATATATGTTTACCAATTATCTGGAGATAATTCATAAATATTACACGTGTTGGTGCTCTAATTATGAGTACAAACACGCCTTTCAACGAACTCAATAGATTTACATTTATAGTCTACTATTATTGCACACGAACTGTAATATTAAAAACAATTTGAACACTCTTAAATTTAATAAACTAATATAACGCACCCATTTCTTCCAGTTTGAATATTTTTTCACTGCCTTAAATATTTGGTGGTTAAATAATTATTACTGAGTTCTTCAATAACTAGACACAATTCAATTATAAACTAGTGGAGATAATTGGAAAGATGGCATATCAGTTTCCATGATAACACCCTTATAATGATTGACTCCGACAATCCCCTTTGTCTTGGTTATTCCATGATACTTGCTTGAATAACCTTTTTGTGATCAATCATCTTCAAGAGCATTATTAAGAAAACAAATCATCTATTTTGGGTTTCCAAATTGTCTGGAGTATTCTCCGAGGGAAATCCAGATTAAATTAACACATTTGATACTTTTGGTCTGCAAATTTCAAACTGAAATCTTGGAGCCTTGTAAAAAAACTTGATAAACTCTGATCAAGTTTAAACAATTTCATGTTTTTTTTACTGTTATTTAACACTATCAATTTGGGATTCAAAAATTAATTTTAAATGTAATATACTAATATTGACATTCAAAGAATTGAACCGTAAATAATTACATAGAAAACTGGGAAAATCTACTCACATCGCAAGTTCTCGTCAACCATTTAACATAGAGGAAACACAGTTCGGTCGGCCATCACATTATGTGTATGGTTATATATAATAATTCTGGAAGGAGTGTGCTGACACGAAGAATATGTACTCTGTGTTAAGGAGTAAACACCATCAGTTCACCTGGCACATTGAATCAGCTGCGACCAAACAACATAGAGTAAACAGATAGTTGGCTCCCTCCCACCAGGCCGGGGCGACGACGACGGTTGGTCTCGCGCATTCTGTTCTGCTGAAGTATAATTCAAAAATGTCGTTACAAATTTTCAAATGGAAACATTTCGCCAGAAATGTTTTTAGGTTTTAGAATAGATTGGTATATTTCATAACGCGTCTGACTAGAATGACATTTTGTTTAAATTGATAATGTTTAGAATATTGGTATCGGTTTTCTTACTGCAAACTACGTTAATAACGAATACAAATAATCATATTATAGTATCACTCAAAATAAAGTTAGAGGTAGAAATAGGGCGAGAGTAAAATAATTAAAATTAATATCTGAAAATTTTTTAATTAAAAAAAAGTTTTCAAAATATTACTCTAAACATATTTGTAATATAACAAACAATTTTCTATGATATGTATATTGTTCAATTAGAAACTACGCACTAAACTGTACATTACAGGTTTTTATTTTATATGCCACGGTTTTTGCAATAAATGTTTAAGGAAAATATATAAAAAGTATCATAAAGCTATTAAAACTATACACCTATTAACACTTATACTAGCATACAAGAATGGCCAGTTAAATTATCAATTTATATAAAAATTATATACAACTCTATAACTATCTTCAAACTTTAAAGGAATTAAATAAGGAATTTTATTATTCTTCTATGTTCTTAATAATTGCCACATTTCATTGAATACGTAAAGAATCGTATAATAAAAGAATAAAGCTAATCATTTGCAAATGTTATCATGATAAGATAAGTAATTGGTAGGTGCTTAGTGAATGTCGTTGGTCCTCCATGCTAATACCATTGTTATTGGGCCATCGATATTCGCCCTGCCTTCACACGGTGAGTAATTGTTTGATTAAAATTTCACTCGCCTTTTCAATCTCACTCTCGCTTGACTTTATGAGAATACCTCTCTGACACTAAATTTTAGGTATGGATGAATTAAATATCCTACTTATTTACCAGATAAAATGAATTCTTTCATAAAATAAAATTAACATTAAATACATTGTGCCTAATTAAATTGTATGTTAGATAGAAATTCGTATGTTGTTAGACAATTTTTGTCCTTTGGATCTGTAAACCTCTTTGGTGATGAACACCTTGTAAACATTTTTCGTTGCCTATTTTTTTTTTATTGTATGTAATTTATTGATTTATTATTCAATCACTGTTAAGATGTATAGTTTTGTTCACTGTTGTTTATTCAACTATACTCATTAGCTATATATTCACCTTAAAATACCCCTATGGTAGCGTCGGCGCCATGGAAAGTATAGTAACTAATACATCCGCTCTCCAAGGGGAAAAAAGTTCAAAAGAAGCTAATGCAAGAAAATAAAGAATGGTTGGTGAAAACTTTTATCTTTTAATTATGTGATCAAAAAAACTTTATACTCCTCTTCGAGTTGAATTTACATAAGTCTAGTAGATTTAAATAACACGAGGAATAACATCCCGTCTTAGTATATTCGTTTCTCTCATATAATTTTTTAGTTCTTTAAGATAACTCACAACGATTTCATTAGAACTAAAGCTTAATTTAATATTTTTATAAAATGTTAATACAATTAATAAATTATTGTATAAGTAGTAATGTAATAAAGAGATTATGACATAACTCCAGGTGTTACGAGAATTCGTAGCCGCCACAATGTGTAATAAGCCGGCCGCACACTTCGTTCTCATCGTGAATTATAAACAACCCCCCTCCTGCCCTGCCCGCACTGTTAACCCTATTTATGTAATTACATTTGTTGTTTGACTGTTATTCTAGATATCTCAATTTTGTTGCCACTTCACCATCCTGTTAGTGAAAACATGTTTCAACAAACTTTCAAGGCTTCCCCTTTTTACGTTTATTGTAAACAAAGGTGTTTGAAAATGGTTGTAATGTATAGTTTTGAGTGTCAAAATAGTTAAATTTTTAAGCTCTTACACGGTGTATTATTTTTACACTCTAGGTTGCAACAAAAAGTCAAGCTATCATTGGTGTAGGCATACAGTTTAAAAGAATAATGGTGTTTGTCTTTGTCCTTAGGGCTCAAGTCAAATTTAACAGACTTGAGCTTGAATACAAACTTGGCTAATATAAATAATTAAGTAAATATAAACGTACAGTACCTGTCCATTGTACAGTGTGGGCTAAAAATGTAATTATTATATTTTAACACTTAACATATTATAGGTTTACAGGATGTTTGGTAGTCAGTGGGAAAAAACGTTAACGTTAAGGGTTATTATTCATATAAAATGCAACAAAAGTATACAATTTAGGCAATCATGGAGTTATATTTCACTCTATCTTCCAGTCTCAGTTATTTTTAAATAAAAAATCTAGACATTGCCCATAAAAAGCTTACCAATAAAAATCTCTCCTTTAACCAAATTGATTTAGGTCATTTTTTGACAATTTTACCCCAATCATATCAGAATAAGTACAGTTTTCCAATTAAATAAGCCCCTTTTTAGCCTTGTAAAATCTCTTTAATATAATATTTAGGAAAAATTAAAAAAAAGTAGGCCTAAGCTTTAATATATTCAAGAAAACTTTTTATAGGTGTGAGAATAATAATTATTTTAATAACAATTAAAATAAATAATAATTTAATAATTATTTTAATTGAACTTTTAATAACTCTAAAACCACAAAAAAATAAAATGCCAAATTTTACAAATTGTTACTGGTGATAGTAACATACTTATCTGTGCCACGACATACAGAATGGTCCTTCTGTAGAACTGCCTGGTTTTGTGGGTCGAAAAGTCTTGTATATAAAAGCATACGTTGATATGTAAATTAAATTAAAAGCCTTGTTTAGAAGAGTTTGCACAAAGCGCACTTCAAATGGTTGACCGAGGCTAAAATGGCAGACAAACAAAATTTCTATTGAAACAATATGTCAAAAACTTTAAACTGTAATAACCTTTGATATTTTATAATTTATGACATCAATTTTTTTACTTATTGCGCTAATTTTCAAGACTTTTAAATCTATCCCTCAAATACTCTAAGAAATCCTCTAAAACATGCCGTATAATAAATGTATTTGTAAAAAAATCCTTTTGTACTTCTGACTGCATGGTCATCATGGCCGATACATGTCATCAGAATCATCATCACTCTTTCTCCACCTTCACCTATAATGATGATTCATGGGTAAAGGTATACACTTTTGAGGAGCTGAACAATATTACAATGATTTTGATTATAAAATAGTTTTATTTACTCATTATTTCACACTTTACACAGAACCTTGACAATTTTCGTACAGAAATTCTACAGAAAATGTTTCTTCCTTAGTTGCATTTTGCCTCCGAGCTAAATTAGGATTGTGCTTGAAATAAAATTAAATATTATATAACTAACAAACAATCCTATCGGTGATGTTAAAAGTCTTGATCGATCTTAATACAAGTGGTCATGATCGACCACTTAAGAAGCGAAAGGAGTAAAATAAAGTGCATTATAGATGCGATATATTG
Source organism: Neoaliturus tenellus (assembly GCA_030545055.2). Taxonomy (NCBI): domain Eukaryota; kingdom Metazoa; phylum Arthropoda; class Insecta; order Hemiptera; family Cicadellidae; genus Neoaliturus; species Neoaliturus tenellus. The sequence continues at coordinate 8,073,879 of CM061537.1, forward strand.
AGTTAAAATTTGATTCAAAAAAATTAAATTATAGGCTAAGTAAAGTTATTTCAACTATTAAATTCCATATTTCCCTTTAAATATTACGGGTTCAGGACTCATTGCCACTGATGCGGCGTCACTCATCGCTCGAGCCCTTCACTTCCCCTCATCACTCACTGACAATTAACCCTCCAACCACAACCATCTATTGTCCAGCTAATTTGGTCTGATTTTAACTGTACGTAGTTTCAACTGCGGAGTATTGAAGTGAGAAAATCTGAATGAATAAACTTCACCAACCTCGCTGTTTTAAATACGTTTAATGCACTCGTACATATTCTATAGTAAAGTTATTTTTAAAGTGGGACTAGATTTTTTTAATTGTTACTCCTGGCTAACTAGACGATATGTATTTCGTTGCTTCTTAAAGGGAAAGGAAACAAAGTATAAAACGGAAGCTTTTTAAAATAGCCTTTTATATAATGTTGAGAAAAACAAAACTATTATCTTCATTTAGGGTAACCAAAGTACAGCCTTTTAAAACGTTTTGTAGAAATACGTGGATGAAAAAAAAAACTATCGATAGAATTATTATTAAATTGTGATTGGTTTGAAATATATTATTCTTATGTTTATGTACATCTTAAGTTCTTTTAAAATTTTTCACAATATGCAGTTTTTTTTAAATAGAAGTATACAGAGCCACAAGCTTGTGTTGTTTAAAGAACATTCTGATACGTTCCTCTACATACATCACGTAAGGCTTCGATACCGGTATCGGCCGTTTTATGGCAATGTTAGGCCTCCGGAATTCCCAAGAGGGATGTAAACAGCTCCAGGCACCCGTTTGGTGTGGGGAATATTATCTTTGTAAATAAACTTGTGCATGGCCTTAAATAAAACTTTTTATCACAATCGTCTCTTGTTCACATTTTTATAAGTAGGAAAAAAATGCTGGTATTGGTATATTTACATAAGTTCGGTTACATAATTTATTCAAAAATTATTCGCGGATTTTTAAAATTTGATCCTTGAATTTTATTTTATTTTGTTGTAAAATTACCGTGATAGTACTGCATTTAAGTAGTGTAGTGGGTTTTTCTTTTAATAAATGTATTTAAATAGTCATTATGTATATTGGATGACTTTACTTTAGCTTTAGTGTGACAAAGAACACATGGCCAAATAAAACATTGTCACGTAGTGTGTAGGAGAGCAAACAATCGGTTTAATCCATTATTGTTTGTTACTAGACCTAGTTGATTTACTAGGTCAAGTGAACTTGCTATAAGTTATCCT
>CM061537.1:8075259-8099795 GCA_030545055.2 Neoaliturus tenellus
AAGCTTGAATATAAAGAAGTATATACTAAAAACTCCAATGGGAATAAAGAACACGAATGAACAATTAGTTGTTGAAGGTTAATATTTTTATTTAAAAAGTTTGATTTCCTTGTATAGTGAAGAAGATGAAATAGTGGTGGGGGGACCGTTATAAAAGGAGGAACGCGAGAGCCTATTTCATTTCTTGGCAAAATTTCGAAGAGTAAACATCTCAACATGTATCGTTGCGATCAATGTTCGGAATCGTTTCACGATGAAATTCTATTAGACTGTCATAAAGAACTAATTCACAACAACCCAGAAGAAAAACAAGAACAACAAGAACAAGAACAACAAGAAGAACAAGAAGAACAAGAACAACAAGAAGAACAGATGAAATAACAGCAACATCTTCAACTACTTTACCGAATCTACAAGTATTTGCATTACCCGGTAAAGTAGTAATGCATCATAAGATTCAAAATGAAAACTTGAAGCTAGAAGAATTTATTAGAGAAGCAAAACCAATCGTAAGTAAAATTTTAAAAGAAGAATTGAAAAGATTAAACTTTCTTAAATTTGGTTTACTACTAGAAGCTATGTTTATAAATGTACAAGAAGAATTATCACCAAGAGGATTCATAACAAAAAACCGAACCATTATGGAAAGTTCAAACATTGATTCAATAATAGAAAATTGTATAGAAGAAATATAACAAAAATTCAGGAACACGAAGGAAGAGGATCCGGATGGAGTCTTACAAGTATTGAAGTATTAGATATAAGAGTTCACAAACATGGATATGGACTAATGGGATCTAGTTACATTCCTTTACCAAAAGAATTGAAAATACAAAATCTTGTGTAATGTTAAAAATGAAGACAATGAATGTTTTCGTTATGCAATGACAGCTAAATTTGTACCACCACTTCATGTGAATAGACCTAACCAAGAATATGAAAATCAAAGATTTAGATACAATTTTCAAGGAATCACTTATCCTGTATCACTGAAAGATATATCAAAATTTGAGAAGAAAAATCTGGTACGTCTATCAATGTTTTTGCATTAGATAGTTCAAACAAAGTGTATCCTTTACGTATTGCAAAAGAAGAGCTACCAGATCATACGGATTTACTACTACTAACGCGAGGAGATGTGTCTCACTATGTGTACATAAAGCAATTTGATCGTCTTGTTAATAAGCAGCTTTCTAAAGATCGACACAGAAAGTTAATTTGCAAGAGATGTTTCAATTTTAAACGAGATGGGCTACACTCAAGAGAATGGTTACAAGAGCACAAAAGATTATGTAACAATAATTATGAAGCAAAGATTATTTTACCTTCGGAAAGCAGAGCATTTGTTACATTTGAAAAGGTTCATCATCAGTACCGTATTCCTCTAGTTGTGTATGCGGACTTTGAATCAACACTTGTTCCTGGTTGAAGATGAAAATTGTGAAGCTAGAAAAAGTGTCAAGTATCAAATGCACAAACCAAACAGTTTTTGTTAATGGTTAAATCAACATTATCAGAAGAACATTTAAACAGATATGGATAACTTCAGAACCTCTAGTATATCGTGGTGAAATGTAGAAAAAATATTTCTTGATCACTTATATTCAATAGCTGGAAATGCACAAAGATTATATACAAATATTGTACCAATGAAACCGATGGAGGAAGAAGAAGAAATTCAACATGAAAATGCAACTCGATGTTTCTTATGCAAAATGATTTACTATTGAGGATTATAAAGTTAAAGATCACGATCACCTCACAGGTTATTACAGGGGTGCTGCTTGTAATAAATGCAACTTAAGCTATCGTTTACCACTATTTATTCCTGTGGTTCTGCATAACCTCAGTGGGTACGATGCTCATTTTATAATACCTGAACTAGGAAGAGACGATGGTAAAATCGATGTGTTAGCTGAAACTTCAGAGAAGTTCATAAGTTTTTCCAAAGAAGTTGGAAACATGAAACTAGATTCTTAGACTCCTACAGATTTATGCCGTCGAGTTGTCCAAACTTTCAGAAAATTTAAGGAAACAAGATTTAATCGAAACAAAGAAGATTGTAAATAACGACAAACTGGATTTGGTACTTCGGAAAGGTGTGTTTCCATATGATTACATAGACAGTTTAGAAGATTTAATGAAACATCACTTCCGGCTAAAGAAGAATTCAAAGTAAACTTTATGACATGGACATATCTCAAGAGGACTATGATCATGCATGTAAAGTATGGAACGATTTAGGATTTAGAACATTGGGAGAATATTCAGATTTTTATGTTAAATTGGATGTAACTTTACTATGTGATATAATGGAAGAATTTAGAAATACATGTTTTGCAGCATATGGATTGGACCCTCTTCATTCGTACACTTCACCTGGATTAGCATGGCAAGCTATGTTGAAAGAAACAAATTGTAAAATACAACTTCTTACTGATATAGATATGGTTATGATGTTAGAGTCAGGAGTTCGAGGGGGATTGACGCAAAGCGTTACACGATATTTCAAGGCGAACAACAAGTATCTGCCCGATTATGATGCATCAAAACCAACAACTTCCTGGGTTATTTGATGCAAATAACTTATACGGATGGGCAATGTCGAATCCCCTTCCATATGATAATTTTAAATGGATAGATCCAGAATCGATTGGAAACATAATGGATATACCGAAGCATGGTGAAACTGGTTACATTTTTGATGTTAATTTTGAATATCCTGAACATCTTCATGATCAACATTATGATTTACCACTTCTTCCTAAGACTGAAATTTCCCCTACTGGAAGATGGCCAAAATTAATGATGACTTTAACCGACAAGTCTCGATATGTTGGACACTACTGGATGATACAACAAGCTTTAGACTTAGGATGAGAATTACAAAAATTAATCGAGTACTACAATTTTCTCAATCTTGTTGGTTAAAACCTTACATCGACAACAACACAAGAAGAAGAGCCACTGCTACATCAAGTTTTCAAAAAGATTTTTTCAAATTAATGAATAACGCAATATTTGGCAAGACTTTGGAAAACAAAAGGAAACATAAGGATATCAAATTGGTAACTGATCCAGTAAATTACAGAAATTGGTGCAACAACCAAACTTTGGTTCATCTATAATTATTAATGAAAATCTAGTTGTTATTTCCATGAACAAGAAGTCAGTTACAATGGATCGTCCTTTGTATCTTGGAATGTCAATCTTGGATATTTCAAAAACACATATGTACGAGTTTCATTATAAGAAGATGGTTAACTATTATGGAAGAGAGAACATTGGTATTGCATATATGGACACGGATGCACTAATTTACTGGATTAAAACAAATGACATGTATGAAGATCTACGCACCTTTATATATAAAGATGATTTCGACTTTTCCGATTATCCTAAGGATCATCCAAATTACGACTATGACAGAAATAAGAAAGTATTGGGAAAATTTAAAGATGAAACAAATGGTGTGCCGATGATGGAAATTGTAGCATTAATGTCCAAACTGTATTCATTTCAACTGTACATAAACGAGAGGAACGAACATCAAGTCACGAAGAAGGCCAAAGGAATAAAAACTTCTTTCCTGAAGAAGAACGTACAGTTTGAACATTATAAAAGATGTTTGTTTGAAAATGTTGAAACAACTGCAACGTTCAACACTATTAGAAGTTATAATCATCAACTTTTTAGTGTCAAACAAACAAAGTGGGCATTAAGCTACAAAGATGACAAGCGCCATATTTTAGAAGATAAAATTAATACTTTACCATTCGGCCACTACTCCCTGAACCCTATCGACCAGTAAACCTATTCTTCGTCTCTACTTCTTCCTTTTTCCTTTCCGTAAAGAAGAGGGGACATGGCAAGCCCAATGCCATGTTCCCTCTTTTTTACACTAATAGGAAATGGCCTTGACCTATATTCAAACTATATAAATGAGAATTAACTATTCTATGGGTCAGTATTTTACAAGCGGTGTACAAGAAACATCTGAAGATGGAAAGTGTGAAGGACAAGATTGTAAATGAACTACATAAACCAGCAAGAAGAAGATTTCCAAGAAGAAGTACAATCATTAAAGGAATGAATGATCTTTATCAAGCTGATCTCATTGAAATGATACCGCACAGTAAAATAAATAAAGATTTAAATATATTTTAACAATTATAGACTGTTTTACTAAAATAGCTGATGCTTTACCATTGAAGGATAAGACTGGTAAAAGTGTTACAAAAGCTATGGAAACCATAATACAAAGAAATAAATTTAAAATTAAACATCTACAGACCGATGATGGAAAAGAATATTTTAATAAAGACTTTGGAGCTTTGATGAAGAAATATCAAATAAATCATTATTCTACAAATTCTGAAGTTAAAGCTTCAATAATTGAAAGATTCAATAGAACATTAAAGGTGCGATGTATAAACAATTTTCAAAACGAGGATCATACGTGTGGTATGACATATTACCACAACTTATAAAAGAGTATAACAACAATATCATCGTACCATTGGAATGAAACCTATCCAGGTAAATAGTGCTAATGCCAAAATTGTATTACAACGCATTAAAAATAATACAACACCGAAATTGGAAAAATTGCAACCAAAGAAGTTCAAGGTCAACGATAAAGTTCGTATAAGCAAATACAAAGGTGTATTTAGTAAAAGATATCTACCAAATTGGACTAATGAAGTATTTACAATTTATAAAGTGCAACCAACTATACCTGAAACCTATTTATTAAAGGATAACAAGGGTGAATTACTTCAAGGTGGATTCTACGACACGAATTGTTGAAATCAACAGTTGGTGATGTATATCTTGTCGAGAAGATTTTACAAAGGAAAAAGGATATGGTTAAAGTCCGGTGGTTAGGGTTTGATAAAAGTGAAGACTCTTGGATTCCTTCAAAAGACTTAGTATAGTTGTTTAATAGCTCATTGTGTGTTTAACCTTTATACAAGATGGAGATTGTACAACAAAAAGATCGATTTAATATCAATAACATTGATGAATTGACAGTTGACAATGATAAGTTAAATCATGGAAAACATGGTGAATTACTACCAAATACGATAAGATGTCTAATAACTGGTCCTTCAAATTGTGGAAAAACTAATGTTGTTTTTAACCTTATAACTAATCCTAAAGGATTGCGTTTTAACAATATATATATTTTTTCAAAATCATTGCAACAACCAAAATATCAATTATTGGATAAAGTACTTGCAAGTGTACCTGAAGTAAATTTTTACAAGTTTAATGCCAGTGAAACAATTATGCAACCAAATGAAGCAAAACCATTTTCTATTTTTATATTTGACGATGTTTCTTGTGAAAATCATGACACAATAAGGAATTATTTTGCTATGGGAAGACATCATAATATTGATAGCATTTACATTGGTCAAACATACAGTAAAATTCCAAAACAACTTATAAGAGACAATGCAAATATGTTGATCATCTTCAAGCAAGATGAAACAAATTTAAAGCATATATATAATGATCATGTAAATGCAGATATGCCATTTGAAAAATTTAAAGAGATGTGTGGCAAAGCATGGAATGAGAAATATAGCTTTCTCGTTATTATGAAGGAAGAAGATATTAAAAATGGTAGATATCGTATAGGGTTGGATAAATTTGTATTTATGCGTTGAACTACCGATGCTACATCTAGTTACATGTTGAACTTCACAGTGTAAACATGGTGAATCAAGAAAAACTATTGAAAGAAATAAAATCACTGAGTGATTCTATTAGGATGAAGAATCGTGCATTGAGGATGGGTTTAAGTGAAAGAGAAGAATTTTTAGAGACTACATTTAAACCTATTACGGAACCTTTAAAACAGATATCAGAAACTATTGGTAAACCTCGTTATGAAGGAGATGTTTTACTACCAGTTTCTAAACAAGAAGTACAAGCATTAAAAAAAGAAGAAGATGATGATTCATATACAAGTGCTAGTGAGCAAGAAGAAACAAAAGAAGATGAAGAACCAATTGTTGAAAAGGAAGAAGAACAGCCAATACCTGAAGCTGAACAATCTATTCCAAATTTAACTCAATTGAGTAGCGATATATTACAACATGGACCTCTTGGAAGAAAATATATAATGAAAATGCTACATGATATGAAATCAAACCCGAATTTGAGTAGATCACACGTATACGGAGCAAGAATTGATGGGAATGAATTGAAGATTGGCGATTCAAAGCTTGAAATTACACAAGACGATTACATCATTATTGGTGAGCATAGATATAAAGGAACAAAAGGATTATATGAATTAATTTTTAAAAACATACCACTAAGATATTCATCCAAAGATTTAAGTGTTTTTAAGGAGATTCTCCAAAATACTAACGCTCATAAAAGAAACTATGTAAAGGATGCAATGATTAATCGTTCACGTGCAACAAAATATAACATCGTTATAAAAAAGTTGTTTCCTCCACGAAAATTGCCAACATTACGTACTGCACCAGCGGTGAGACAACCACTGAAAAGAAAATCTTTATCACTTATGGATTTATCACTTCTTGAACAACATGGTAAAAAGAGTAAAGGAGATACTTCAACATCTGGTAAAGGATTGATGAAAAATCTATACAATACGAATGTGATTTACTACAACGATATCAATAAATTGGTTGATAGAATGAGACTATTGCATGAAGCCATGGAAGCCGGTCATACAGGTTTGAATAATGAATGGGTGGCTCTAGTTGATGAACTTAGGAATCGCGGTATAGTCGTATAATTGTCCGTGGATATAAAAGAGGTGCAAGCATAAGACATATCAGTTCTAACATGAGCGTCGACAAGTTCGGACGGTACTCCGCTTTAGGAGTGCAAGTTGGAGAAGACAGAAAAAGAAGTGGATTACCGCAAACACCTGAAGGTGACTATAGCATAAGTAATAAACGTTTAAAACTAGTTAAAGATCCAGAAGAAGATACTGATGGAGCAAATTTGAAGACAGTAAAAGAAGCTACTTCAACATCATTAAAATTACATAAGAATACTTACGATGTTAAATCACATAGATTAATTAATGTTGGTAAACCAACTGAAGGTTCTGATGCAATTACTAAAGAGTACTTATCATCTGAACTTTTAAATACTTTAAAATTGCAATGGGGTAATAACTTAAAAGATGGACAAACGTATAATGCTGGAAATTATAGAATAACCAATGTGGGAAATCCCAAAAATGATAAAGATTCAGTTAATAAAGAATATTTACATTCTATAATACCTGAAAAAACTGAACATGGATTTTCTTTTTATAAATTTATTATAAATGACATTGGATACCCAAAAGAAGACGGTGATGCTGTAAACCTAAAATACATCAAGGACAACTGTATTTTACAAGATGCTAATGGAATCGATTGTCATGAAAAAACATTGACAAATGTAAAGTTTGGTTCTCAACCAAAAGATGCTGTTACTATGGAGCAATTATCCAAAGAATTAAAAAAAGAAACATCAAATTTTGTAAAACATGAAGATGCCGTGTTAAAGCGGGGAGATAAATTTATACATAGAAATAAAAAGTTTGATTTAATGCAAGGAAATAATGATGAATGGGATGCAGGACATAAAACAATAACAAATGGAAGATTTGGTATAAAAGATTCAGATGTACCTCTTATGGTGCAAACATTAATTGCAAGTGGTGGTAGATTAGATACATACGATGGTCGTCATAGAAGAATAAAAAATGTTTATCCTGGTTATGGAGATGATGATTGTGTTACATTGAGACAAACAATAACTTGGGATAAACACTTTGGGACCAAATATGATGCAAAGATGAAGAAAATAATTAATATTTTACCAGGTGAAGATTCAAATGATGCTGCTACTATTGGACAAGTCATAACAACATCAAAAAGTGATTTAACCGCTTACACATGTAATGATAAACGTATTATGCAGTTACAAGATCCTCAACATCCGAAAGATGCTGTAACTTTAGATTGTTTAATAAGAATAGTGGGTAATTTACTTATTGATACCCACAATCATATAGCTAGTACAACGAATCATGTGGTGATTCAACCCGATGAACGAGAAGCTTGGATTAAAAATAGAATCATAAATCAGTATATAATTAATTTGAATAACTAAGTCTTTAAATATAAAAGATTTTGCACAAGTTATTCATTCATGTAAAGTATCTCGTGGAGTAAACACACCTGTTATATAAGACAACATAATGAAGACCGTATCGCTCAGTCATCGTCAAGACAGCGGCAAGAGAGGACGTGGTATAACATCAGCTGCATTATCCCTGCTCAGACGGATTCCAGTTGGTGCTGTTGTAAATCGAACGATAGACGCTTTACCATACGAATTACATCTGCCCGGAGGTTATCAATATTGTGGACCTGGAACTAAGTTGGCAAAACGTTTAGCAAGAGGAGATCCTGGAATTAATAAATTAGATCAAGCTTGCAAAGAACACGATATAGCATATTCAAAGTATAAAGATTCAACAAATAGATCAATAGCAGATAAAATTCTAGCGGAAAAAGCTTGGCAAAGAGTAAAATCAAGTGACGCAAATATTGCAGAAAAAGCAGCAGCTTGGGCAGTAACTACAGCCATGAAGACAAAAGCAAAGTTAGGTGGTGGAAGACGTCGCAGAGGAAGACCTGCAAAGAGAGGCGCTCCCAAAAGAGGTGGAAACATTAAAAAAGGACGTCGTAGAACTCATAAGGCAAGTGTAAAGAAGACTTCTGTTTGGCAAATGGTAAAAAACGGAGCAGGTTTATACCTAAGACCATACCGTGTGTACTAAATAAGAAGAATCAATTGATAATTCCAAATAAAGCCTTAACAAATCATCAGTTAAATGATTATGTAAAATGTTTGAAAATACCATTCTTTCGAGGAGTTTTTATGAAAGATGCATTACCAACTAAAATATGGAAAAATGAAACTGGAATAGTAAATTTGGATTCCACCTATGGTCCAGGCACTCATTGGGTATGCTATAAAAAACTCGGACAAACCATTTACTACTTTGACAGTTTTGGCAATCTACCACCGCCAAAAGAACTGCAACATTATTTTCGAAACTCCAAAAACATTTTTTACAATTACAAAAGAGAACAACCTAACAATACTGAAATATGTGGGCATTTATGTTTGGAGTTTCTAGCGAAGAGTGTCAGTCAGCTTTAAGATGTCATCGTATACAGTGTCACTGAGTGGAAATTCATCCACATTGAAAAGTACGCTGTTCCCAGCATTGCGTCTATCCAAGGAAAGATTATGGGAAGCGGCATTACTTGATTTGACTACCTACAATTCAATTCCTAATGTTACAGAAGGAAAAAACAATTTACTACATTATTATGAAACTAAGGATGCTGCAGGAAAATACTCAGAATTGAAAATAATTACATTTCCTACTGGAGCTTATGAAATTGATGATATAAACCAATTATTACAGAAACAACTCGGAGAAGACAATATCACCGTTAAAGGAAACAATAATACTTTAAAAGCAGAAATAACTTCAAAATATTATATTGATGTCAGCTTGGAACAGTCGATTGGCAGTTTACTTGGATTTACAGATACAAAAAAAAAAAAATCTTAACTCCTGGAACTACTCATTCAGGTGATTCAACTGTAACAATATTGAAAGTAAATAGTATTGATGTCACATGCAACATTATACACGGATCGTATAGAGATGGAGTTAATCAACATATTTTACATACATTTTATCCAACAGTGGCTCCCGGTTTTAAAATTGTTGAGAAGCCACAAAACTTGATATACCTACCGTTAAAAACCAGTTTCATTTCAGACATCGTACTGAACATATTGGATCAAGACGGTCATAGTGTTGACTTTAGAGGAGAAACAATTACTATACGGATACACATCAGAGCAGCAACATAAAAGTCAACATGGGATTATCATTTAAACCGCAACGGAAGAGTCGGGAGCTCAGTAGCTCCTCGACATTGGAAGAGTTAACATCGGAAAACATTCGTTTTCTACAGAAGATTGGATTGAAACTTAACAGCGATGGATATCCTGGATATATCTCAAGGACCAACGTTCGACGAAACACTATGGGAGAAGGAATATCACACGCACAACCCTTACACTTCATCAAAATTAAACAATAACGATGAAATAAGGATCCCCATTCAACAACAAGATATTTACACTTTACCGTGTGAAAGTTACTTGTACATCGAAGGACGGGTATTAAAATTGGATGGAAAAACTGCTTCAACAGTTCCTTTTATAAATAACCCGATGGCATATCTTTTTGATGAAATAAGATATGAAATATCAGGGGTGACGGTTGATTCAACAAAAAAGGTTGGTTTAACAACGACATTGAAAGGATTAACATCATTAACACCGCATGAGAAGAATTCAATAGTCACTGCCGGATGGGTTGCCCCCGATAAAGACACTATAACACCAGCTTCCAATGGTCACTTTGATTTTCATGTACCTTTACGATTGCTTTTGGAATTCGCTGAAGATTACAAACGGGTAATAATAAATGTCAAACAAGAATTAGTATTACTCAGATCTTCAACTAATAAGGACTTAATACTTGCAGACCCTGCAACTACGGAAGATAAACTGGAATGGCAACTACAGTTGGATAAAGTTGTTTGGAGAGTACCTCATGTAAGATTGGCCGATGAACATAGAATCCTATTATTGAGAAAGTTAAAATCTGACCGTGATATTGTGATGCCATTCCGAAGTTGGGAATTTCATGAATACCCTACACTACCTCAGACAGAAAGACAAACATGGACCGTCAAGACATCAACTTACTTGGAACGAGCAAGGTACATAATACTCGGTTTTCAAACTAAGCGAAAAGATGTTATCACTGCAAATGCTGGTCAATTTGATCACTGTAAAATAAAGAATTGTAAAGTTTTCCTAAACTCTCAATTCTTTCCCTATGACAATTTGAATGTCATGTTCAGCAATAAACGTTTTTCCATTTTATACGATATGTATGCAAGATTTCAATCATCATATTATGGAAAGACTAATACACCACTATTATCACCTGACCAGTATTATTCCAAGGCTCCAATAATTGTAATCGATTGTTCAAAACAAAATGAATCGGTAAAATCATCAAGTGTGGATATAAAAATTGAAATGGAATTTGAAGAACCAGTAGCGGATGGAACTTCGGCATACTGTCTAATTCTACATGATAAAATAGTTACTTACACACCGCTGACCGGAATTGTGAAGAATGTACTTTAAGAAGAATTGTACAACAACTGCAAATTTTTGAGGTTAGAATTATCTGCTTTAATTTTTGAGGTTAGAATTTCATTTGTGAAAGACAAGTTGAAAACAAACAATTATGTAATTGTATAAATTTCAAGGATTTACGAAAAATATAAAAGCGAGAAAATAATTAGTAGAAACTTCATTCTATCTTCAACCGTCATATGGGAAACATCATTCGCAAGATGAATTCTACTAACGGAGAAGAAAATACACCTCTAATGGATGATAATAGTTCAGATATAGAAAAACAAGTTGAACGAGAAATGGACGAATTCCTAAAATTCAACAAACATAAGAAGAGAGAAGAAGAAAAAGCTGAAAAAGAAGTAAAAAGGAAGAAGGTTGAAGTTAACATTACAACCAATATTTTAACAGAAGTATTTCTTCGGATTATCTACCCAATTTCTTCATGCATGACAAAAAGTATATCAGTTGGAATTTTAAAATCAATGGATTATTCACCAATTGTTATTTTAAATCATGGAAACAAAATGGTTACTTTCAGTGAAACTACTTGGGAATCTCTCATGAAACATTTACATCTTTTGGAGTGCTATTTAAGTAACAACACATTTGGAAGAAGAACAAGATTAAGTTTATTGGAATCAAATATTGAAGTTGATATAGTAAAACATCGTGGAGGACAAATTGTTCGCTTCAGAGATTTAACTACACATAATGTTAAATTATATTTCACTAAAGAAGAATTTTACACTTTAAGTTGTACTACCGGTCCCGTCACCAGATATTTGAAACAACTAATATTTTCAAGTGCAATAATTAAAGACTATCTAATTGATACATTGGACAAAAAACCATTTGTTCCAATTTTATACGGTCCCGTGGATACTTCAATCTTTAATAGAATACCTCAAGAAGTTGAAATGTGGAGACAATTAAACAACTATCACACCAATTTTAATATTGATGAAGTGGCACAAGAAGTGAAAGAAGAAGAACAATCCTGTCTGTTATAAACATCGGCTCATTCAATTTTTAAGTCAGTTGTTAGTAAGACTTCATCATGAATAAACGGGTTTCGTTTTCTAATGCGCCACATATAATGGAAGTTAAAAGAGGTATAATTGAATTTCAAGCTTTCCGAGGAAATGATGGTAATTTTATTATTAAAGAATTAGTAATCTTGGACATGAACACATCAGTAGTTTATCATTATTTGTTCAAACCTCCAGTACCATTTAATAGACTAACAACTAAAGCGAAAGTTACAAACAAATGGTTGAACAAACATTTTCACAACTTAAGATGGGATGAAGGTTTCATTAATTATAACATGATGCCGCACATTATGAATCATTATTGCAAAGAGTTTAAAATTATCTACACAAGGGGATTGGAAAAAGCAAATTGGATACAATCATTTACAAGCAACGAAGTGATTAATGCAATAATTGATAAAGATTTCCAATGCTACTTCAACGAACTTTGTATTTCATCAAAAAGTTTTAAACATCGAAGGTCGCAGTGCGCTTTAAAGAATGCCTACCGCTTGAATAATTTCCTTCAACAAACTGGTGGGGGTAGTGTCAGTGGTGGGGGTAGTGTCGATTATAAAAGTGAGAGCGCTACCATGACACAGCATGAGTATTACTCAAACCTCCGAAGAGACAACATCTCCGACGGACATTCTTATTAACAAGAAGATTAACAACAACATCAATATGGCATCACAGAACTTACTTCAAAGTTTAGTTGATCAGTTCAACGCTCATTCTAAATCATCAATTCTACCTACAAAGAAATGTTCTGAACTAAAAGAAGAAAAACACTACATCATTCATACTATTAAGAAAATGGAAACTTCAGTAGGTGATGCTATAAATTGCACTTTGAGCGAGGCACCTTATACAATTGGCGATGAAGCAAAATTTCAGATCTTCTTACCAAAGCGCTTCGTACAACTACTTCAAAATGAAGATCTTCGTATAATTCAACCCGGCGCACTCTATTTGGTATCACATGGACCCAGTGGAAACAACTCTACTGAACTTACAATTCATGTAACACCTACTACTGATTAATTTGTACATAACATTATAAATATTTCTTTGTATTTGTTTTTTCAATAAATATGATATAAAACAAAAAAAATAAAAATAAAAAAAAGCAACATATTGTAATGTCTTTGTACATTACAATATGTTGCTTTTTTTAAAAATTTCACAGGATGACCTTGACCCAATTTTGTATAATTATAAAAGGGGAAATGTACTTGCAAAATTCATCAGTCTACTGCTACCTTTCATACCGTACACATCTCGCTCTTAATCCCTGAATATAAAACTGCAACATGTCCCTAAAGGTCAAGTGTGCATCTTACGATACTAACACCATAACAACTTTTGAACAACTCGAAGATTTAACCAACGAAATGCGAGTTTTACTTACCGGTGGTTATCACTTAACTGTTGATGTTAGTGCTACTAATACAAGAATGTTCACTAAAACAAAATATTGCGATGATGAAATATTTATTTCTACACAACCTACAACTTCTTCATCGCCAACTGGTCAACATAACATCAAGTTCCAAAAGTATTACCAATGTTGAATAACTTTTGACAGACAAAACTACAACTAAAGAATCACGTGATCAATGTGAGTTAATAAAAAGGATGTAATACTTGTATAAATAATCATTCGCTTCTTAGCTCTCACCACGACAAGACCTATTTAAGAAAATGTTGTACAGAATGATGATTCAACTTGATGGAAAAATCTATGGAAAAGATTACAACACTGTTGAACAAATGACTAAAGATATAGATGTATTAGCTAAAGAAGGATACCAAGCTAAATTAATTTTAAAATTCCCTGAAGTACATCCACTATCAATAGAAGAACTAGTTGCTATGGCTAAAGCTGAGAGAGATAAAAAGTCTGAAGAAAACAAAGAGAAACAAACTTCCTAAATTTTAATAATCCTTACACTTGTAAGGTATAATTTTTTAAAACTCCATTTGGATGACCTTGAAATTACCCCCACCACTTTTCACAGTACATAAAACTCACTATTCAACACTATACACTCTTATTCTTTCACTGGACTCCGCAGCGTCAACATGGAAGAGCAAAAATACAAGTACAAACCTCGTTACTGTTGTGAACAACAGTGTACAGATTTAGGACCAATGATGGTGGATGGGTTAGCTTGTACTAAATGTGAATTCTTCGGATCTTGTTATTGCAAATGCAAAACAAAACAACTACCACCACCGGAATTGCGAACTTTCAAATTTTACAAATCAAGATATTTTCATACATGTTGTCCTCAAAGATGTTTCAAATTTCACCCTCTAGATCTTGCTCATTGTCAACGCACCAATTCTCATCAAGATGATTTTTGTACACATATGATAAAAAGATGTAAATACAGGTCAGATTGGTATTCCGATCCTGTAGAACCATCAAATGTGTAATTTCAGTTTTACACTCTTTTTTAAAACTTCATTTGGATGACCTTGAGATTTCCCCCACCACTAGTTCTAATTTTTATATAATATTAAATCATTCCACTTCCAACACTCTAACTAACAACATGGAAAACAAATTTATCAAATTTGAACATATAATAACTGACAGGGAGGAGATGGAAGAATTGTTTCAAAACTTACTTTCTGTCATTGACGAATATCCTACAAGATGGTTCAGAATTGTAGTTCAATATTTAAATCCTGGTGAATTGTTTTCTTCATCAAGTGAAGAAGATGAAACAACTACTTCGGTTCAAATAATTGAATTAAAAGATGGAGAAGAAGAACTAAACGTTTTATTCAATCATAAGCTCAAGGTTCCCTATATAAAAGCCCCCTCCCTAGACAGCCCCCCTCCCTAGACGCCTGCTCAAGGTCACCATTATATAAGCCCCCTCCCTATGCGCCGATCCTCATTCCATCACCGACTCTCCAATAATGAACAACTCTCCATTGGCCCGAATGAATTCTAGTTTTGAAATAAACTCTAAAGAAGAGTTACAAGACATTTTTAATATTTTACAAGAACTTGTAGATAATTTTACAACCATCAAAATGAATTTGGAAATAACATACGATTGTCCTATTTGTGATAAGATTGAAAGTTCGGACGAAGACAGTTTACTAAATCTAACTCCTGCACCATCTGACACTACTGATGGTAATAATGAACAGCAAAATATTTCCCCCACCACTTCTTTGTAATTCTTCGTTCCCCCCACCACTTCTTTATTTAACTAACATTTCTCGCTTTCACTTCTCATTCCGTCTTCAACTTTTGAACTATCAACATCACTTGTTTTAAAATTTCAAACACTACAAAATCATGATGGATATGATGGATGAAGTTCCCTTCATAACTAGAATGGAAGAGGATAAATTGAAATTGGAAATTAAACGATTGGAAATGGAACGGGAAAACCAACTCGAAATGTTACGTTTGTTCAAGCTTTTCAAATACATCATCTGGGGACTCTGCGTTTACCTTCTCATCGTCGTTGGTGTTTGCATTTACAACTCTGTAGTTCATCACAAAAGTTCAACTTGTTTAAACTCTGCTGTTGCACATTAATTATATGTTCACAAATAAAATTCAAAATTTACTTCAGCCTATCCCACTATCACCAACTAGTTCAACTTTGAACTATTTCTGGTAGTAGTTGGGTAGGCTTTTTTAAAACTTACTCTGAATGACCTTGACATACTTTCCAGGCTCCAGTTATAACTGTTGAATTTCAATTTTGAACTAACTCTTAATTCATGCCCAATTCTACTTCAAATTCAGGGCATATGCTCTCGCCATCTGCACCCTGCAGCTGCCCTGGCAGCTGACACCATCTGACCCCTGCAGCTGCCCTGGCAGCTGACGTCACTTCCGGTTTAGAAGTGGCTTTTTCCCACTACTAAAGCTTCTTTACTATATCGCTAAATATATTATTTTGGTTTTCCAGTACATTTAGAATAACACACATCTCTTGGATGCAGCTGGTAGTGTAATCGGCCGCAGTGGCGGGCCACTTGTGTCGTCTAGGCACATGACTGCCCCATAAATCTCGACCTGTACACCGGATGACAAATGTGTTCTGGGAGGTGTTGGCTCTGCTCGCCATCCAAGATGACTTAACCCAGAAGATCGATCCGATAGAAGTATTCTATGTGTTCTTGGGTTACTAATGTGGGGGTTTCTTTATTTGTTTCCAAATACATACGTCTCACCAACAAAAAGAAAGAAATTTATTTTTATATAATGGCTATATTCACATTAACAAAAATAAATGAATATTAATCAAAACATCACTTAAAAAGGTCAAATAGTTCTGGATTCATGATTTAAAATTTTGTTAAAATAAATAGAACAATTTAGTGCAAAAACCCGTTAAGTGCCAAATTGGGCAAAATTGAGTTAAGACCATATTATTGAACAAAATAGATAAACACATCGATTGTTGCAAAAACCCATCATGTTCTACTCCAACAATGCTACTAAAATACAGATTGAAATCTTTGTTTAGTGCAAAAACCTGTCACGTTCCATATGATCATGTTAAGTGTTCTTAGCAGGTTTTTGCACTAAATAGTAGAGATTTTTTTGTTTGCTCTGCTGAAAATTCGCAGCAATGATGGTTGATTGCAAATACTATTTTTTGTACATGCTGTTAGCTGTGTCACAGTTACCCACAAGGAAGGCACACCCATCTGGGAGGATGTATAAAAATGAATACTGATCGTTTAGGGCAAAAACCCGTCATGAAAAAAATTATCAAATTTTTTTTACATACGTATGGTTATTATACAAATATTTATTTCACAACAAATGTTCTTTTGATGGATACTCTCAAAACCCAAATTGATTTAAACATTGAAATAAATTTAAAATTACTAAAAGGGTGTTTTGAATACTGTAAAATAAAATTTTTGGCATATGACAAGTTTTTGCACTAAACGATTCAATTAAGAGTCATCTTTTACTTTTGTAAAAACACTGAAAACATGATTCCGTAAACCTCTGTTTCGACTTTGCTTTTGGATATTTATTGTTAAAATTTATGTTTTATTGTAGATTAAGGTTAGAAATAGGTCCCTCATACCTGATATATGAGTAAAAAGTAATGGAATAAGTGCAAGAAAATCTTAAAATTAAGGAAAAACCAGTTATTTTGTGACTTTAGGCTACAGAAAGTAATATTTTTGGGTTTTCAAAATTTAGGATTCAAGAACATAATATAACTATTCAACTAAAACTCACAGAGTTTAGGAGAAAATCGGTTGAAAAACGGTGTCCGAAACAGGGAATTAAAATACCATGTTTTGCTTAAAGCCGTATGGTTAAAATTTGTAGCTGCGCAAAAATGGGCTACCAGCCAAAATGTGAAGATGATTATTAAATCGAAGAAATAACTTTTAATAAAAATAAGTTTTTGTAACTTTCATAACTCATAATCTTAGTATTTTAATAATTACTATTTACTGGTACAACTCAAATAACCCCATTAGGTTGGTGGCGACATAAGTCGCGGTGGCTGGTGATGTTATAGGCAGCTCATCTGCCACGAGCACCACTCGGTCGCTGATGAACCCACACACTCAACTGCAGCAGCATAGCCTCTTATGTTTACTGCCAACCCTCTAGCAGCTTAATGATCATTGCTGGTGATGTTGTAGGCAGCTCATCTGCCACGAGTGCCACTCGGTCGCTGATGAACCCACACACTCACCTGCAGCAGCACAGCCTCTTATGTTTACTGCCAACCCTCTAGCAGCTTAATGATCATTGCTGGTGATGTTGTAGGCAGCTCATCTGCCACGAGCACCACTCGGTCACTGATGAACCCACACACTCAACTGCAGCAGCAGAGCCTCTTATGTTTACTGCCAACCCTCTCGCAGCTTAATGATCATTGCTGGTGATGTTGTAGGCAGCTCATCTGCCACGAGCACCACTCGGTCGCTGATGAACCCACACACTCAACTGCAGCAGCACAGCCTCTTATGTTTACTGCCAACCCTCTCGCAGCTTAATGATCATTGCTGGTGATGTTGTAGGCAGCTCATCTGCCACGAGCACCACTCAGTCGCTGATGAGACCACACACTCACCTGCAGCAGCACAGCCTCTTATGTTTACTGCCAACCCTCTCGCAGCTTAATGATCATTGCTGGTGATGTTGTAGGCAGCTCATCTGCCACGAGCGCCACTCGGTCACTGATGAGACCACACACTCACCTGCAGCAGCACAGCCTCTTATGTTTACTGCCAACCCTCTCGCAGCTTAATGATCATTGCTGGTGATGTTGTAGGCAGCTCATCTGCCACGAGCGCCACTCGGTCGCTGATGAACCCACACACTCACCTGCAGCAGCACAGCCTCTTATGTTTACTGCCAACCCTCTCGCAGCTTAATGATCATTGCTGGTGATGTAGGCAGCTCATCTGCCACGAGCGCCACTCGGTCGCTGATGAACCCACACACTCACCTGCAGCAGCACAGCCTCTTATGTTTACTGCCAACCCTCTCGCAGCTTAATGATCATTGCTGATCTTGTAGGCAGCTCATCTGCCACGAGTGCCACTCGGTCGCTGATGAACCCACACACTCACCTGCAGCAGCATAGCCTCTTATGTTTACTGCCAACCCTCTAGCAGCTTAATGATCATTGCTGGTGATCTTGTAGGCAGCTCATCTGCCACGAGTGCCACTCGGTCGCTGATGAACCCACACACTCACCTGCAGCAGCATAGCCTCTTATGTTTACTGCCAACCCTCTCGCAGCTTAATGATCATTACTGGTGATGTAGGCAGCTCATCTGCCACGAGCGACACTCGGTCACTGATGAACCCACACACTCACCTGCAGCAGCACAGCCTCTTATGTTTACTGCCAACCCTCTAGCAGCTTAATGATCATTGCTGGTGATGTTGTAGGCAGCTCATCTGCCACGAGCGCCACTCTGTCACTGATGAACCCACACACTCACCTGCAGCAGCACAGCCTCTTATGTTTACTGTCAACACTCTCACAGCTTAATGATCATTGCTGGTGATGTTGTAGGCAGCTCATCTGCCACGAGCACCACTCGGTCGCTGATGAACCAACACACTCAACTGCAGCAGCACAGCCTCTTATGTTTACTGCCAACCCTCTCGCAGCTTAATGATCATTGCTGGTGATGTTGTAGGCAGCTCATCTGCCACGAACACCACTCAGTCGCTGATGAGACTACACACTCACCTGCAGCAGCACAGCCTCTTATGTTTACTGCCAACCGTCTCGCAGCTTAATGATCATTGCTGGTGATGTTGTAGGCAGCTCATCTGCCACGAGCGCCACTCGGTCACTGATGAGAGCACACACTCACCTGCAGCAGTACAGCCTCTTATGTTTACTGCCAACCCTCTCGCAGCTTAATGATCATTGCTGGTGATGTTGTAGGCAGCTCATCTGCCACGAGCGCCACTCGGTCACTGATGAGACCACACACTCACCTGCAGCAGCACAGCCTCTTATGTTTACTGCCAACCCTCTCGCAGCTTAATGATCATTGCTGGTGATGTTGTAGGCAGCTCATCTGCCACGAGCGCCACTCGGTCGCTGATGAACCCACACACTCACCTGCAGCAGCACAGCCTCTTATGTTTACTGCCAACCCTCTCGCAGCTTAATGATCATTGCTGGTGATGTAGGCAGCTCATCTGCCACGAGCGCCACTCGGTCGCTGATGAACCCACACACTCACCTGCAGCAGCACAGCCTCTTATGTTTACTGCCAACCCTCTCGCAGCTTAATGATCATTGCTGATCTTGTAGGCAGCCCATCTGCCACGAGTGCCACTCGGTCGCTGATGAACCCACACACTCACCTGCAGCAGCATAGCCTCTTATATTTACTGCCAAACCTCTAGCAGCTTAATGATCATTGCTGGTGATCTTGTAGGCAGCTCATCTGCCACGAGTGCCACTCGGTCGCTGATGAATCCACACACTCACCTGCAGCAGCATAGCCTCTTATGTTTACTGCCAACCCTCTCGCAGCTTAATGATCATTGCTGGTGATGTTGTAGGCAGCTCATCTGCCACGAGCACCACTCGGTCGCTGATGAACCCACACACTCAACTGCAGCAGCACAGCCTCTTATGTTTACTGCCAACCCTCTCGCAGCTTAATGATCATTGCTGGTGATGTTGTAGGCAGCTCATCTGCCACGAGCGCCACTCGGTCACTGATGAGAGCACACACTCACCTGCAGCAGCACAGCCTCTTATGTTTACTGCCAACCCTCTCGCAGCTTAATGATCATTGCTGATCTTGTAGGTAGCTCATCTGCTACGAGTGCCACTCGGTCGCTGATGAACCCACACACTCACCTGCAGCAGCACAGCCTCTTATGTTTACTGCCAACCCTCTAGCAGCTTAATGATCATTGCTGGTGATGTTGTAGGCAGCTCATCTGCCACGAGCGCCGCTCGGTCGCTGATGAACCCACACACTCACCTGCAGCAGCACAGCCTCTTATGTTTACTGCCAACCCTCTCACAGCTTAATGATCATTGCTGGTGATGTTGTAGGCAGCTCATCTGCCACGAGCGCCGCTCGGTCGCTGATGAACCCACACACTCACCTGCAGCAGCACAGCCTCTTATGTTTACTGCCAACCCTCTCGCAGCTTAATGATCATTGCTGATCTTGTAGGCAGCTCATCTGCCACGAGCGCCACTCGGTCGCTGATGAACCCACACACTCACCTGCAGCAGCACAGCCTCTTATGTTTACTGCCAACCCTCTCGCAGCTTAATGATCATTGCTGGTGATGTAGGCAGCTCATCTGCCACGAGCGCCACTCGGTCGCTGATGAACCCACACACTCACCTGCAGCAGCACAGCCTCTTATGTTTACTGCCAACCCTCTCGCAGCTTAATGATCATTGCTGATCTTGTAGGCAGCTCATCTGCCACGAGTGCCACTCGGTCGATGATGAACCCACACACTCACATGCAGCAGCACAGCCTCTTATGTTTACTGCCAACCCTCTAGCAGCTTAATGATCATTGCTGGTGATCTTGTAGGCAGCTTATCTGCCACGAGTGCCGCTCGGTCGCTGATGAACCCACACACTCACCTGCAGCAGCATAGCCTCTTATGTTTACTGCCAACCCTCTCGCAGCTTAATGATCATTACTGGTGATGTAGGCAGCTCATCTGCCACGAGCGACACTCGGTCACTGATGAACCCACACACTCACCTGCAGCAGCACAGCCTCTTATGTTTACTGCCAACCCTCTAGCAGCTTAATGATCATTGCTGGTGATGTTGTAGGCAGCTCATCTGCCACGAGCGCCACTCCGTCACTGATGAACCCACACACTCACCTGCAGCAGCACAGCCTCTTATGTTTACTGTCAACACTCTCACAGCTTAATGATCATTGCTGGTGATGTTGTAGGCAGCTCATCTGCCACGAGCACCACTCGGTCGCTGATGAACCCACACACTCAACTGCAGCAGCACAGCCTCTTATGTTTACTGCCAACCCTCTCGCAGCTTAATGATCATTGCTGGTGATGTTGTAGGCAGCTCATCTGCCACGAGCACCACTCAGTCGCTGATGAGACCACACACTCACCTGCAGCAGCACAGCCTCTTATGTTTACTGCCAACCCTCTCGCAGCTTAATGATCATTGCTGGTGATGTTGTAGGCAGCTCATCTGCCACGAGCGCCACTCGGTCACTGATGAGACCACACACTCACCTGCAGCAGCACAGCCTCTTATGTTTACTGCCAACCCTCTCGCAGCTTAACGATTATTGCTGGTGATGTTGTAGGCAGCTCATCTGCCACGAGCGCCACTCGGTCACTGATAAGACCACATACTCACCTGAAGCAGCACAGCCTCTTATGTTTACTGCCAACCCTCTCGCAGCTTAATGATCATTGCTGGTGATGTTGTAGGCAGCTCATCTGCCACGAGCGCCACTCGGTCGCTGATGAACCCACACACTCACCTGCAGCAGCACAGCCTCTTATGATTACTGCCAACCCTCTCGCAGCTTAATGATCATTGCTGGTGATGTAGGCAGCTCATCTGCCACGAGCGCCACTCGGTCGCTGATGAACCCACACACTCACCTGCAGCAGCACAGCCTCTTATGTTTACTGCCAACCCTCTCGCAGCTTAATGATCATTGCTGATCTTATAGGCAGCTCATCTGCCACGAGTGCCACTCGGTCGCTGATGAACCCACACACTCACCTGCAGCAGCATAGCCTCTTATGTTTACTGCCAACCCTCTAGCAGCTTAATGATCATTGCTGGTGATCTTGTAGGCAGCTCATCTGCCACGAGTGCCACTCGGTCGCTGATGAAAGCACACACTCACCTGCAGCAGCATAGCCTCTTATGTTTACTGCCAACCCTCTCGCAGCTTAATGATCATTACTGGTGATGTAGGCAGCTCATCTGCCGCGAGCGACACTCGGTTACTGATGAACCCACACACTCACCTGCAGCAGCACAGCCTCTTATGTTTACTGCCAACCCTCTAGCAGCTTAATGGTCATTGCTGGTGATGTTGTATTCAGCTCATCTGCCACGAGCGCCACTCTGTCACTGATGAACCCACACACTCACCTGCAGCAGCACAGCCTCTTATGTTTACTGTCAACACTCTCACAGCTTAATGATCATTGCTGGTGATGTTGTAGGCAGCTCATCTGCCACGAGCACCACTCGGTCACTGATGAACCCACACACTCAACTGCAGCAGCACAGCCTCTTATGTTTACTGCCAACCCTCTCGCAGCTTAATGATCATTGCTGGTGATGTTGTAGGCAGCTCATCTGCCACGAGCACCACTCAGTAACTGATGAGACCACACACTCACCTGCAGCAGCACAGCCTTTTATGTTTACTGCCAACCCTCTCGCAGCTTAATGATCATTGCTGGTGATGTTGTAGGCAGCTCATCTGCCACGAGCGCCACTCGGTCACTGATGAGAGCACACACTCACCTGCAGCAGCACAGCCTCTTATGTTTACTGCCAACCCTCTCGCAGCTTAATGATCATTACTGGTGATGTAGGCAGCTCATCTGCCACGAGCGACACTCGGTCACTGATGAACCCACACACTCACCTGCAGCAGCACAGCCTCTTATGTTTACTGCCAACCCTCTAGCAGCTTAATGATCATTGCTGGTGATGTTGTAGGCAGCTCATCTGCCACGAGCGCCACTCTGTCACTGATGAACCCACACACTCACCTGCAGCAGCACAGCCTCTTATGTTTACTGTCAACACTCTCACAGCTTAATGATCATTGCTGGTGATGTTGTAGGCAGCTCATCTGCCACGAGCACCACTCGGTCGCTGATGAACCAACACACTCAACTGCAGCAGCACAGCCTCTTATGTTTACTGCCAACCCTCTCGCAGCTTAATGATCATTGCTGGTGATGTTGTAGGCAGCTCATCTGCCACGAGCGCCACTCGGTCACTGATGAGAGCACACACTCACCTGCAGCAGTACAGCCTCTTATGTTTACTGCCAACCCTCTCGCAGCTTAATGATCATTGCTGGTGATGTTGTAGGCAGCTCATCTGCCACGAGCGCCACTCGGTCACTGATGAGACCACACACTCACCTGCAGCAGCACAGCCTCTTATGTTTACTGCCAACCCTCTCGCAGATTAATGATCATTGCTGGTGATGTTGTAGGCAGCTCATCTGCCACGAGCGCCACTCGGTCGCTGATGAACCCACACACTCACCTGCAGCAGCACAGCCTCTTATGTTTACTGCCAACCCTCTCGCAGCTTAATGATCATTGCTGGTGATGTAGGCAGCTCATCTGCCACGAGCGCCACTCGGTCGCTGATGAACCCACACACTCACCTGCAGCAGCACAGCCTCTTATGTTTACTGCCAACCCTCTCGCAGCTTAATGATCATTGCTGATCTTGTAGGAAGCCCATCTGCCACGAGTGCCACTCGGTCGCTGATGAACCCACACACTCACCTGCAGCAGCATAGCCTCTTATATTTACTGCCAAACCTCTAGCAGCTTAATGATCATTGCTGGTGATTTTGTAGGCAGCTCATCTGCCACGAGTGCCACTCGGTCGCTGATGAACCCACACACTCACCTGCAGCAGCATAGCCTCTTATGTTTACTGCCAACCCTCTCGCAGCTTAATGATCATTGCTGGTGAT
>CM061537.1:8099818-8254988 GCA_030545055.2 Neoaliturus tenellus
ATGCGAGTAGTGGGGAATGGGGGCTTTTGGCTCAGTTCAAGGTCACCTGAGGGATGACGTCATCGATGACGTCATCGAGGTCAATGACCTCATTGATGACGTCATCGATTGCATCATCGATGACGTCATCACCAATGACGTCACTTCCTTGACGTCACACCCATGACGTCACAAAAATGACGTGCTGATGACGTCATCACCCCTTACGTCACCAAGATGACGTCATCGATGTCACAAAGGTCAAGGTCACGCTGAAACCTAAAATTTTTTGGCACTTTTGCTGTTTCTCGCACTACGCTCCGAGTTTCAGTCACAGTTACCATGACCTTGACAACTTGGAGCGAATTTGCGATGAGAAACAGCAAAAGTGCTGAGGAAACTTGAAGTTTGCAACGTGACTCTGCCTAAACCGTCATGTGACACCGCTCGGGTGACCTTGAACTGACCCAGAAGCCCCCATTCGACCATTACTGCAACCGCGATGCGCACCCTAAGACAGACACCGAGCGACTGACTGTCCGGCCCCGCGCACTCTAGGTATATGGGAAGTGGTGGGGGAAATTGTGATGACCTTGGGAAACTTGAAAATGTCAAGCCGGGTAGCACCGTTTCGGTGCTACCTTAAAGTTACATGCTAAAGTGTGATGACCTTGAGTAAAAAACATAGAAATACTACAAGTTGATACCGCCCCAGAGTTAAAGTGTGGTGACATTGAGTCAAAACACTGAAATACTATAAGTTGAAATCATCCTAGAGTTAAAGTGTGGTGACCTTGAGTCAAAACACAGAAATACTACTACAAGTCGATCCCGCCCCCAGAGTTAAAGTGTGACGATCTTGAGTTAAAACACTGAAATGCTATAAGTCGAAATCATCCCAGAATTAAAGTGTGATGACCTTGAGTCAAAACACAGAAATAGTACAAGTCGATATCATCCCAGAGTTAAAGTGTACTGACCTAGATTCAAAACACAGAAATACTACAAGTTGATGTCGTTCCAAAGTAGAAGTGTGGCGACCTTGAACTACCCCAAATTGTCAGGAATTGGAGTAGCAACAGCGATGTGCACCCTTCGACGGACATCAAGCGACTGACTGTCTGGCTCTGCGCACTCTAGGTATATGGAAAGTGGTGGGGGAAATCTCAAGGTCATCCAAATTGGGTTTTAAAAAATAAGAAACTCTAAACTTCATGCTCCTCTTCTTCCCTTTCCACCTCATTTGTAGGATATATGGTTGACAACGGTAAATGTGACAAATACTCCGGTGATTGTTGACCTCCACTGTGATCTGATTCTTGATCGTCTTGCTGCATTATAACTTCAGACCAATCATAATCTAAAGTGACCTTGAGCTTTATTCCCGGGTTGTCGAGGAGAATAGACTTCATCCAATCGCAGATGGTTTCTAAATAATGCACGTCGTTGATTGTCAATTTCCAACTTGTAGTGGGTACATCTTCGGTGGAAGACATGTCATCGCAAGCAGGTGTGTCCGCCATGGTTGTTGGAGGAGGAATGATGCTTGTTGCAGCGAGCAATGCTGGTATAACAGAGTGGTGGGGGAAATTTCAAGGTCACCCAAATGGAGTTTTAAAAAAGGAAACTTTGTCTATTTACTTATAACGTAACCACTTAAACTAAAAGGATTGGGATCAACAGTACGTTTAATCATCATATTCGGTATATTCTTCATGTTTCTCAGTTTTCACCTCCGCCCAAATAGTACCTCCACTCTTTAGCTCCTTTTCGGCTTCTTCTAGTTGCTGGGTAATCGCCATCTGACATTGAAGTTCAAAATCATCACGCGGCACAGATCCGCAAATATCCATCTGAGCCAACCAGAGCTGTCTAAGGTTCTTTTCCTTTTCCTCGACAGCTTCGACGGCTGCATGTAATTCCTTTTCTGTAATAGAGGAGTCCCACAATTGTTGATCATCGGTTTTGTTGACAACCTCATTTTTGGACTCCTTGTACAAATCGTTCAGCTCCTGCTGAGTCTTAATGGTTACCTCCTTGTAACTAGCACAACTTACATTGAGAGACATCTTGATGTTGTATGGTTGACCGTTGGGGTTGAAATGAAGCTGAGGCACAGCGCTTGGGGGGTACTATAAAAAAGTGGGGGAAGTTTCAAGGTCATCCAAATTGTGTTTTAAAAAATCCTATCTTGTTACTGAGCACATACGTCAGTAACAAGATAGGTGTTTTTTCTCTTTTACATCTTTAATATAATAAAGAAATAAACATATTCTACAATGGTAAGAAGAAGAAACCAACTGCTAGTCAGCTGAAATAATCCAAAGTCTGGCTCGCTTCAGTCTTCATGGACGCCGGTGATGAAGTCGCTGGAGAAGAGTAATGTTCAGACTCTTCTTTTGGGTGTCGGAGATTGCGTATATGGCAAGCGTAGACTTGCACATTTATACGGTAGCCTCGCGCCACCATCAGCTGCAACTCCTTGTACAAGTCGTTCAGCTCCTGCTGAGTCTTAATGGTTACCTCCTCGTAACTAGCACAACTTACATTGAGAGACATCTTGATGTTGTACTGTTGACCGTCGGAGTTGAAATGAAGCTGAGGCACAGCGCTTGGGGGTACTATGAAAAAGTGGTGGGGGTGTTTGCATTGAAGCATGTTTGACCTTTAGCTTGGTGGTAGGGGTAACTGTGAAATGCAAAGGTCAAAGGTCAAGGTCACCCGCGAAGTTTAAAAAAAAAATGCAACATATCAATATGTGACAAACCTCACATATTGATATGTTGCATTTTTTGTCTTTTGTATTTTTTTTGTCTTTTATGGTTTATTTATAAAACATTACAATAACATATGTACAACAGTAAAACTTAAATCTAACACTGCTGCTTGTCGACGATGTGGATGGTCAACTCGGTGGAATTGCTACCCGTGCAACCGTGGGAAACCAGGTAGAGACAGCCAGGTTGGATGGAGCGCAGATCCTCGTTCTGGAGGAGATGGACGAATCGTTTTGGCAGGTAGACTTGGAACTTGGGCTCATCCCCCGGAGTGAATGGTGCCTCGCTAAGACTGCAGCAGATGGTCTCTCCAACTGTAGTCTCCATCTTCTTCATGGCGTGGATAATGTAGTGCTTCTCATCTTTAAGTTCGGAACACTTCTTGACAGGTAGTATGGTAGATTTGGAGTGAGCATTGAACTGCTCAACCAAAGTTTGCAGGAACTGGTGAGATGCCATGGTTGAGTTAAAGAGTGTCTTCTTCTTCGTCTTCTTGCTGGGAGATGTTGTCGTCTCGGAATCTCGAGTAATACTCATGCCAGGTCCCGGTCTGCTCCTCACTTATATAACCCCCGTCACCCCCACCACTCCCCACTTCCCCACTTTGAAGGTAAGATGCGAGTTTATAGGCGTTTTTTAAAGCGCAATGTTTATCTTTTTCATGTTCTGGACTTTTAGTACAAATACAAACATTTTCCATCGTATACTTGTAGTTTTTATCCAAGTCCACATCATTAACCGGAACATGAGTAAATTCTTCGATCCATCTCTTCTTTTCCAGTCCTTTTGTATAAATATTGGTAAACCTGTTTGAAAACTGATGCATGATGTGATACAAGTCTGTGTAACTTGCAAAACCATCATACCAATCGATATGATGGAAATATTTTGAAATCCACCTGTTGGTAGTAGCGGCTTTGCTAGTTAATGATGAATAAGAACATGGTGGTTTGAACAAAAATGTATATGGAACACCTGTATTGATGTCGAAAAACACAAGTTCTTTTATGATAAATCTATCGTCATTACCCCGAAACGCTTGGAACTCAATTATACCAGGTTTGGACTTTACTTGTTCTTCTTCCTTGTCCATTGCGAAGGCCACTCGTCTGCTCATGTCGAAGTCCAAAGATCAACTGATTTCCACACCACGGTAGGTACGACTTTTATACCAGGCCGTACAGTTGTTGGCGCGTTGGTGTATATTTAACGTGGGCACCGTCCCCGGTAGGCCTAACCCCACAAAGCGTTTGATATTGTTTTAAAAACCAACCATTGTCATCTAAGTTTCCATCTTTACATTCTCCTTGTTTTCATTTTCATCACTAACACTTGATTCTTCTCCTCCTTCTTCCTCTTCTTCCTGTTTTACTGATTTCTTATGTAGTTGAGCGTATTTTTCCAATTGTCTCCACATTTGTACTTCATGAGGAACTCTATTAAATATAGAAGTATCCACAGGTCCGTACAGTATAGGTGCGTCCGGTTGTTTGTCCAAAGTGTCTTCCAAATAATCTTTAATAATAGAACTTGAAAACACTAGTTGTCTCAAGTATCTTGTTATTGGTTCAGTTGCACAGGTTAGAATAAAAAACTCTTCTCGATTAAGTTGAATCTTTCTATCATGTATTGTTGTGTCTCTAAACCGCAACTGATGGTCACCACGATTCTTTATAATATCAATTTCCACATTTGAATCCAAAAGTCCTACTCTTGTTTTTCTTCCATACATGTTACTAGTTAAATAGCATTCTAGCAGATGCAAGTGCTTCATAAAAGATTCCCAAGCACTATCGGTGAACAAAATCATTTTGGGTCCATGAGTTAAAATTACAGTAGGTGAATAATCCGTCGATTTCATAACACCGATTAAAACACTTTTGTCCAAACTGGAAGAGATTGGGTAAAATATTCGCAAGAATACCTCACTTAATATGTTAGGAGAAATATTATCTTCAATATCCCTTTTCCTCTTGTGTGCATTCTTTCTTCTTTTACCTTTTTCCTCAACATTATTACTGGCGTGGAGTTGTCCGCAAGCGTTGTGTTCATCTCCCTCCGGTTGACCTTGAAGATCTAAAAAGTCGGATATCTCCTTCTCAATATCTACTACATTTTCTTGTGTACCACTAGGAGAAGTCATATTGAATAAGATGCTACCCATACAACAACAGGCAACAAACTGATAAGGAGCGAGCTGAACGCTCTGCTTTTATACTCGCGGAATGCATTGGAATGTAGGAAAACCGGTCTTTTACAATACATTTTTAACAATTCCAGTTAAAGGTGTGTATGTTACGATTTTATCATGTAGAATTAAACAGTATGCAGTTGTATTAGCCGATATAGGCGCGTTGAATTCCATTTCTATTTTTATATCTACACTTGATGATTTTACCGATTCATTTTGTTTAGAACAATCGATTACAACTATAGGGTAACCATCTAAGTATTTTTCTGGTGATAGTAAAGGTGCATTCGTTTTACCATAATATGAACTTTGGAATCTTGCATACATATCGTACAATATGCTGTACTTTTTATTAGCAAATGACACATTTAAATTATCGTATGGAAAAAATTGTGAATTTAAATAAACTTTAATATTTTTCAAGTTGCAATGATCAAATTGGCCTGCATGTTTGGTGATGGTGTCTCTTCTACCTGTTTGTAAACCAAATATAATATACCTGGCTCGTTCCACATAATTAGATGTTTTAACTGTCCAAGTGTGTCGATCCGTAGTTGGCAAGCTGGGATGTTCATGAAATTCCCAACTTCTAAAAGGAATTACAATATCACGATCAGCCTTTAACTTTCTTAATAGTAGCATTCTATGCTCGTCAGCTAATTTAACATGTGGAACTCTCCATACAATTTTGTCTAATGTTAATTTCCATTCTAAAGTTGCATCTGTTGTACCGTCTGGAGCTTTAATAATATCTTTATCGTTTGAAGATCTCAACAAAACTAATTCTTGTTTAACGTTTAATATTATTTTCCTATAATCTTCAGCAAAACCAAGCAACAAACGTAACGGAATATGAAAATCAAAATTTCCATTTGTATCTGGAGTGATTGTGTCTTTTGCAGGTAAAACCCATCCTGCAGGTTGTATTAAATTGGTTTCATTAGGTGATATAGATGTTAATCCCTTTAAAGTTGTTGCAATACCTACTTTTTTAGTAGAATCAACTGTTACACCTGATATTTCATATCTAATTTCATCAAACAGGAAAGCCATGGGATTATTTATAAATGGAACTGTTGTACCAGTAGTAGTACCGTCCTTTTTAGTAACTTTTCCTTCAATATACAAGTAACTTTCACATGGTAGTGTGTAAATGTCTTGATTTTGTATGGGAATACGAATTTCATCGTTATTGTTTAATTTTGATGAAGTGTAAGGGTTGTGGGTGTGATATTCTTTTTCCCATAGGGTTTCGTCGAATGTTGGACCCTGAGCTATATCCAGTATATCCATTATCGGTTACTTTTAATCCAATTCTCTCTAAGAAACGAATGTTCTCGCGTGTTAACTCCTCCACAGCTGAAGAGCTACTAATGCGGATTCCCGTAGGTTGTTCGCTTTTAAATGTTAAACCCATGATGTTATATTAAAGTGTTGATTTTAAATGTAATCTAACCGTAATAGGCTCTTCTCGGAAATCTATCAAGTTACCGTCTTGATCCAATACGTTCAACACGATGTCTGAAATGAAAGTGGTGTTCAAAGGTAGATATACCAGGTTTTGCGGCTTTTCAACAATTTTAAATCCAGGTGGTACACTGGGGTAAAAAGTATGTATTATATGAGTATTTGCTCCATCTCTGTAAGCTCCTTGTATAATATTACAAGTTATGTCTATACTATTGACTTTTAATATTGTTACAGTTTGTTTACCGGAATGTGTTTTATTTGGTTCTAAAATTGCTCCATCTTTGGGAAATCCTAATAAATCACCAATTGAGTGTGACTTACTGAAATCTATATAATATTTTGAAGTAAGCTCAGCTTTCATTGTATTGTTATTACCTTTTAGCGTTATATTGTCTTTTCCCATTTTATTTTGCAAAAATTCATTAATATGATCAATTTCATAAGAACCTGTGGGTAGAGTGCAAACTTCCAAGTCTGTAAACTTCCCACTGGCATCTTTTCCTTTATAATAATGCAATAAGTTATTTTTACCTTCCGTAACATTGGGAATAGAGTTGTAAGTTGTAAAATCCAACAGTGCTGCCTCCCAAAATCTTCCTTTTTGCAAGCGTAACGCTGGAAAAAGGATACTTCGTAAAGTGGACGATTTTCCTGTTAATGATACCGTATAGGAAGACATCTCAATAGTGACTGATACTTTTAGCTAGGAATTCCAAACATAAATGACCGCATATTGAAGTATTATCAGGTTGTTCTCTTTTATAGTTGTAATATATGTTTTTAGCAGATTTAAAGTAATGTTCAAGTTCTTTAGGTGGTGGCAAATTTCCAAAACTATCAAAATAATATACATTACTATTTAGTTTCTTATAACACACCCAATGGGTGCCGGGCCCTTCAGTATTATCCAAATTTACGATTCCAGTCTCATTTTTCCATATTTTCTTTGGTAAACTGTCTTTCATAAATACTCCGCGGAAAAATGGTATTTTTAAACAGGAAATATATTTAAATAATTCAACATTAGTCAACGCTTTATGCGGTATAACCAATTGATTTCTTTTATTTAATATGCACGATACGGTCTTAGGTATAGACCAGCCCCGTTTTTTACCATTGACCATATTGTCGGTTTTTTATTATTTTTCCTTGGAGAACGTCTTTTTAGTCTAATATTACCACCATGTTTTCTCTTGCTTGATCCTTTTTTATTCTTACCCCTCCTTTTTCCACCTCCTACCGCTGTTTTAGCCTTCATACCTGCTGTTACCGCTAAAGCTGCTGCTTTTTCCGCAATACTAGCGTCACTAGACTTTACTCGTTGCCAAGCTATATTCGCTAGCTTTTTATCAGCGATTGACCTATTTTTTGAATCGGTAAACGTGGAATATGCGATATCGTGTTCTTTACAAGCCTGATCTAACTTATTTATGCCTGGATCACCTCTTTCCAGTCGTTTTTTCAATTTAGTTCCTGGTCCGCAATACTGATAACCTCCCGGTATATGAAATTCGTATGGTAAAGCGTCTATTGCTCTATTTACGATAGATCCTACTGGAATTCGATTTAAGGCTTTACTTAATAGAGAAACCGCTGTGGACGTGATCCCACCTCCTTTCCTTACAGTGTCTCGATATGGACTGGTGTAATGAAATGCCATGATTGTCTTTTATATTCGAAAAGCGTAACCTATGTGTTACCTCTATGACAGGTTGCACATAAATGATGTAATTTATGGTGTTATTTAATTAAATATCAAAAGTACCCCAATCTGTTGATCTAAACTTTTGTGTATTATGATTAAAAAAGTATTTATAAAGAATTTCTTGTTTAATCCATGCACTTCTCATTTTTTCATCAATAGGTTTATGTTGTCCGGCTGCAATATAATTATGCATATCAAATAATAAATTACCTATTACTTTAACAAGAAAATTAACAGTTACAGCGTTATCAGCATAATCAGGGTCTGCAACATTTGTTAATCGTTTGTTATCACAATTCCACCATTGTTTTCCAGTTGGCTCTAATTGTATTATCTGTTCATAAGTAACAGCATCACCAGGCTTTTCACCAATACCTAAATTTGTCAATGACTTTCCTTTACCATCCCAAACACTATTGTTTTCTTCAAGTAAAGTAAACTTTTTATTTCCCTGTACAAATACATCTCCTTGTCGTGTTACTACTTGGTCTTGTTTCACAAAACCAGATGTTTCTTGTTTTAAAGTTTCCTTTATTTGCCCCACCGTTGCACCATCTGATGGTGCAGAACCATCTTTTACATTCGCTAAACAATTACCAAAGCAATCAATAATTCCTACATCACGTGTAATACAATGATCTTTGATGTATTTTAAACTTACAGCATCATTTTCATTCTTTGGATAACCTATATCGTTAATAACAAATTTATAAAAAGAAAACCCATCTTTTGTCTTTTCAGGTATTATAGAATGTAAATAGCGTCTATTTATGCTGTCTTTTTCATCTACAGGGTCTGCTACGTTAGATATACGTCGATTTTCAGCATTATACGTTTTTCCATCGAATTTTAACGTATTTTTCAATTCCGATGATAAATAACCTCTGTTTATTGCATCAGCGTTTTGATTTGGCTTACCGACGTTGGAAATTCTATGATTACCCGCGTTATATGTGTTTTTGTTTAGTTTCAGTGTTGGTAATATCTCTTTTTTTAATACTTTTAAATTTATTGCATCATTTTCATCTGTGGGATCATTAATGTTTTTTAACCGTTTATTACTAATATCATAATCTCCATCAGGTGTTTGTGGTAATCCAACACCTCTTTTTAAAGTATTAAAGTAATATAATCCATCTGATGAATACCGTCCGAACTTGTCAACACTCATGGTGCAACTGAATAACATTCTAGAGTGTAACCCATTTTTATAATATTAGTCCCGATTTCTAACCCATATCAGTTTTTATACAAATTCTTAGTCTTCATCAGTTACATTTGCATCATTCCCGGGACATTTAAAATATTTTAAATCTGCACTAATTAATGATCTGTCTGCTTCATTTCTAAATACATGATTTTTATGAATAAATTCCTCACCAGACAATTTTCTAAATCCGCTAAATGAATTTGGATCTGCAATTAATATATTTTGATAATCATTTACATCCATTAATTTAAATCTTTTGGTATTATAAATAAACTCTTGATTTGCACTATCATATTGTAATGTTTGTCCTACAGTTGCAGCATCCTTTGGATCTGTTCCTTGTGCCAAATTACCTATTTTCTTATTTTTCGCATTGAAAGTACTACCTTTTGGTTTGTCTAATATTAAAGATTGTTTTACTACAACACAATCGTAATCATCGATACCTGGAAATATGTCAATTATTCTTCTATTTGTACCCAACCAACTTCTATGATAATTGTTTGGATTAGTATGTAAAACTTGTGATAAAATCGGAACATCATGAGCATCTGTAGCTAAATGCGCATTTGATAATTTCATGTCTTTGCAATCCCAAACATTATTTTTTTGTTCAAGTAAAATAAACTTTTCATTTCCTTGTACAAACACATCACCCGACCGTGATACTACTTGATCCTGTTTTACAAATCCAGATGTTTCTTGCTTTAAAGTTTCCTTCATTTGACCCACTGTTGCACCATCTGATGGTGCCGAACCATCTTTAACATTCGCTAAACAATTACCTAGACAATCAATAACTCCTACATCACGTGTAATACAATGATCTTTTATATATTTTTAATTTACAGCATCATTTTCATTTTTCGGATAACCTATATCGTTAATAACAAATTTATAAAAAGAAAAACCATCTTTTGTCTTTTCAGGTATTAATGAATGTAAATAGCGTCTATTTACGCTGTCTTTTGCATCTTTAGGGTCGTCTACGTTGGATATACGTTTATTTTCAGCAGTATACGTTTTTTCCATTGAATTTTAACGTATTTTTTAATTCTGATGATAAATAACCTTTGTTTATTGCATCAGCGTTTTGATTTGGCTTACCAACATTGACAATTCTATGATTACCTGCGTCATATGTGTTTTTCTGTAGTCTTAATGTTGGTGATATCTTTTCTTTTAATACTTTTAAATTTATTGCATCGTTTTCATCTGTGGGATCTTTTATGTTTTTTAACCTTTTATTAGTTATATCATAATCCCCATCAGGTGTTTGTGGTAAACTAGCTCCTCTTTTTAAATTATTTGCGTAATATAACCCATCCGAGGAGTAACGTCCGAACTTGTCGACACTCATGGTGCAACTGAATAGTAATCTAGTGAGTAACGCATTTTTTATGAGATTACCCCACGGTTTCGGAGTTCATCCACTAAAGCCACCCATTCGTTTTCCAATCCAGTATGACCCGCTTCTTTAGCTTCATGTATTAGTTTCATTCTATCCACCAATTTATTGATATTATTGTAATAAATCACATTTGTGTTATATAGTTTCTTCATTAAACCTGTACCTGTAACAGATTTGTTTCTTTTTCTTGGTTCTGGAGCACTTATATCCAAAGTGGATGACACAAACCTTCGTTTTACAGGTTTTCTTGGCATTATCGGCATTGGTTGTCTTCTCGTTGTTGGTATTAACTTGGATACAAATACTCTATATTTTAAAGACCTAGATCTAAAAACTGGTTGGTCAGCTAAATATTTTCTCCTGTATGCATTGGTGTGTTCCAAAATCTGTTTATATGCTTCCATGTCTTCTTCTTTAACTAACAATTCTAAAGGCTTTTTTTCAAATAATAATTCAAATAATCCTCTTGTGCCCTTATATCTTTGATTACCAACAATAATATTATCATTTTCATCAATGTTTACCGGGCTATTACCAACCATTAAACCTTCTTCTGTTAATCTTACTCCATAACTATGGTAGTTTTTATTAGGATTTATTCCAGCTAACATTTTTATCATGTATTTCCTTCCTAAAGGTCCTTTGTTATGAATGTTTTCACCCAACAAGCTTATGTTTGACGGACCTTCCCTTGCTTCTTCTTCTTTTTCCTCTTCACTAGCAGTTGATACATCTTCATGTCCTCTTTTAGCTTTTACTTCATATAATTCTCTTATACCACTATAGTCTGGTGATTCTAGCTCTCTTTCAGGTTCTCCGCCGGTAAAACCACTATATGTAGAGGATTCCAGGTCTTCATCACTAAAATCTTCTGATTTTACATTTTCTCTTTCAAACTTTGTAATAGGTGCAATTGCATCTCCTTCCAAAACGGGTTTAGCAAATTTTTTGTTGAATTGTTTCAAGGGTTCAGTAATAGGTTTAAAAGTAGATTCAAGAAATTTCTCCCTTTCGCTAATACCTAATTTTAATGCTCTGTTTTTATCTCGAATAGAATCACTAAGTGATTTTATTTCCTTTATTAACTTTTCTTGGTTAACCATGTTTGTAGCAAGACGTGTTGTACAACAATGAATGTTTTACATCATGATCAGTGTATTAGTATAAATTTATCAAATCCTATCCTGTATCGACCATTGTTTAGCGGTTGTTCCTTCATAATTGTTAAAAACCCATATTTTTCAGCCCAAGCCTTTCCACACAACTCTTTAAATCGTTCAAATGGCATATCCGCACTTACATGGTCATAATATATGTGTTTTAGGTTGGTTTCATCCTGTTTAAATACAATTAACATGTTTGCATTGTCTCTAATGAGCTGTTTCGGTATTTTGCTGTAAGTTTGACCAATATAAATGCTATCTATGTTGTTATGTCGACCCATGGCGAAGTAATTTCTTATTGTATTTTGTTTTTCACAAGATACGTCGTCAAATATGAATACTGAGAATGGTTTAGCCTCTTGCGGTTGCATGACACTCTCGCTCGCGTTGAATTTAAAATATTTAACTTCAGGCACATTATTGAGTATTTGTTCCAATAACTGATATTTTGGTTGTTGTAGTGACTTTGAAAATACATATAAATTATTGAAACGTAATCCTTTAGGGTTTGTAATCAAATTGAATACTACATTTGTTTTTCCACAATTGGAAGGACCGGTAACCAGACAACGCACCGTGTTTGGTAACAAAACACCGTGTTTCCCAGTATTGAATTGAGAACCATCCACTGTGAGTTCATCTATATTATTAATAGTAAAATTGTCTTTTTGCGGTATTATCTCCATCCTTTGTAATGGTTCAACCCAAAATGATGCTCTATCATTATATTAGATCCTTTTTAGGTATCCAAGAATCTTCCGTTTTATTAAATCCTAACCATCGTACTTTAACCTTATCCTTTTTTCGTTGCAACACCTTTTCAACTAAATATACATCACCTACTGTTGATTTTAACATTTCATGTCCATAAAACCCTCCTTCAAGCAATTGTCCTTTATTATCTTTTAAAATGTAAGTTTCTGGTACTGTAGGTTGCACCTTAAATACGGTAAATACCTCATTTGTCCAGTTCGGAAGATATCTTTTACTGAATACACCTTTGTATTTGCTTATTCGCACTTTATCGCCAACATTAAACCTTTTAGGCTTTAGTTTTTCAACTTTTGGTTTAGTATTCATTTTTATACGTTTTAATACAAGTTTTTCATTTTTATTAGTCACCTGGCTTGGTTTCATACCGATAGTTCTATGAAACTTGTTATTGTAATCGCTTATAAGTTTTGGTAACACATCAATCCATACGTGTGATCCTCTGTTGGAAAACATCTTATACATCGCACCTTTTAAAGTTCTGTTAAATCTTTCAATTATTGATGCTTTTACCTCTGAATTGGTTGAGTAATGGTTAATGTTGTGTTTTTTCATTAAATTTGCAAATTCCTTATTAAAATATTCTTTTCCATCATCAGTTTGTAAATGTTTTATAGTATGTTTGTCTCTTTGTATAGCTGTTTCCATTGCTTTTGTAACACTTTTACCGCTTTTATCTTTTAGTGGTAAAGCATCTGCCATTTTTGAAAAACAATTAATAATAGTCAATATGTATTTAAATCCTCTATTTTGTTTACTATAAGGAATCATTTCGATTAAATCCGCTTGATATAAATCATTTATTCCTTTTATCACTGTATTTCTTCGTGGAAACTTTCTTCTTGCAGGTTTATGAAGTTCGTTGACAATTTCTTGCTTCAAGTTCTTCATATTGCAGGTTTGAATGTTTCATGTATCATATGTATAATCACAATGAATGTTGTCTTGAATATTCACATCATTTATATAGGTCAAGGTCATCCAAACTTGTGTAAAAAAATGGGGAACACGGCGTTTGACTTGCCGTGTTCCCCATTTTTTTTACGGAAGGAGAAAGGAATAAGGTCAAAGTTGTAGAAGGACGAAGAATAGGTTACTAGTTGATAGGGTTTAGAGAGTAGTGGCCGAAAGGAAGAGTATGGATTTTATCCGGCATAATATGCCTTTTATCATCTTGAGCTGATAGTGCTCTTTTAACTTCAGTGACACTGTAGACCTCATGTTTAAAGCTTCTGATAGTGTTGAACGTTGCAGACATTGTAGAATCTTCAAACAAGCAGGTCTTGTAATGGTCAAATGTCACATGTTTCTTTAAGTATGATGTTTTGACTCCTTTAGCTTTCTTCACTGTCGGTATGTCATTTTCCATATACATCTTGAAGGAATATAATTTGGACATCAGCGCAACTATTTCCTCCAAAGGCATTCCATTTGCTTCATCTTTAAATTTTCCAATTACTTTTTTATTCTTTTCATTATAATTTGGGATGGTTCTTTGATAGGTCAGAGAAGTCAAAGTCGTCTTTGTATGGGAAACTCCTTAGATCTTCATACATGTCCAAAGTCTTTAACCAGTAGATGAACGCGTCGGTATCCATGTATGCAACTCCAATGTTGTCTCTTCCGTAGTGTTTAACCATTTTGTTGTAATGGAAATCATACATCAGAGTTTTACTTATATCCAAAATCGACATTCCAATGTATAACGGACGATCCATCACTATTGTTGTTTTCTTCATACTAACGGCGACTAGATCTTCGTTTATAATCATGGATGTTCCAAAATTTGGTTTTTGCACTAATTTTTCCAATTTCCTAGGATCACTTACTAATTTTACAATCTTGTGTTTTCTTTTGTTTTCTAAGGTCTTCCCAAAGATGGCGTTGTTCATCAATTTATAAAAGTCCTTTTCAAATGCTGATGTTGCTGCTGCTCTTCTTGTAGTGTTGGAATCAATATATGGTTTCAACCAACAAGACTGGGTGAATTCAATTGCTCTATGAATTCTTACTAAACGTAGACCCAATTCAAGAGCTTGTTGAACTACCCAGTAGTGAGCCACATACCGATCTTTATTCTCCAAGGTCATCATCAATTTTGGCCATCTTCCTGTTGGTGAAACTTCAGTCTTGGCTAAGAGAGGCAAGTCGTAGTGATGATCATGAAGGTGCTCTGGATATTCAAAATCACAGTCCAAAATATAGCCTTTTGAACCATTCTTTGGAATCTGTGAGATGTCACCGATGGTGGCTGGGTCGATCCATTTGAAGTCAGCGTAGGGAAGCGGATTTGACATTGCCCAACCATAAAGGTTGTTTGCGTCAAAGTAGCCAAGGTAGACCGATGGTTGTCTCTCGTCGAAGCCTGGGATGTACTTATTGTTAGCTTTCACATGACGTGTTACAGCTTGTGTCAAACCGCCTCGTACACCAGATTCTATCATGAGCACCATATCAATATCTGTTAGAAGTTCTAATCGACAGTTGGTTGACTTTAGCATAGCTTGCCATGCTAATCCTGGAGATGTGTACGAGTGTAGAGGGTCCAGTCCATAGGCGGAGAAGCAGGTGTTTCGAAATTCTTCCATCACATCGCACAGCAGAGTTACATCCAATTTTATGTAAAAGTCAGAATATTCCCCTAAGGTTTGAATGTTTAGTTGGTTCCAAACATTACAAGCATGATTGTAGTCTTCAACGGTGATTGCACTTTCATTTAACTTGCTATTGAAGGCTTCAATCGGTGGCAGACTGGTTTCTTCAAATTTTTCTACAGAAGTTATGTAATCATAGGGGAACACTCCTTTACGCATTACTAAGTCCAATTTATCTTCAGGTACAATTTTTGCTGGTTTCTTTTAGGTCTTCTCTTCTTAGGTTCTCAGACAATTTACTCAAACTAGATGACATAAATCTATAAGAGTCTACGAAGCGAAGTTTAATTTTACCTACTGTTTTTGAGAAACTGATGTACTTCTCCAATGTTTCAGCTAATACTTCAATTTTTCCATCATCTCGTCCTAACTCTGGGATAATAAAGTGAGAGTCATAGCCGCTAAGATTGTGTAACACGACAGGGATAAAGTTTGGCAGTTTGTAATTTATATTGCATGAATTACAAGCAGCTCCTCTGTATAACCCTGTCAGGTGATCGTGATCTCTTACTTTTTGATTTTCTTCACTGAAGCTCTTCTTGCATAAATAACATCTTGTTGCCGAATTGCATTCTTCTTGTTGATTTTGTTCAAAGGTTCCATAGGTACAACATTACCGTATAAGCGTTGCGCCTTTTCAGCAATGTCGTACAACTGGTCTACAAAATACTTAGCGCTTCTTCACCACGGTAGAGTATTGGAGTGGATGTTAAGCCATAGTCTTGGCAATTGTTCTTCAGGTAAAGTAGATTTCACCAATAAGCAAAAACTGTTAGGTTGATGCAATTGATATTTGGTTCTTCTAGTTACTTCACCATCCGGAAGTTCCTGTGGCACTAACGTGGATTCAAAGTCAGCGTAGATAACTAGTGGAATCCGGTATTGGTGAACTGTTTTATTGAACTGGACAAATGCTCTAGATGGTGGTGGCAGACTAATCTTCACTTCATAGTTGTCATTACAAAGACGTTGGTGTTCTGACAACCACTCTGATCCTCCACGTCTCAAGTCTTTATTTGTGAAACAAAAGCATCTCTTACACACTGTTACTCTAATTTTCTTTTTAGTCACTTGTCGTCCAACCAAAGTTTCAAAGTTCTTGATGTAAACATAATGTGATATTTCACCTTTGTCAATAGCAGCAAATCTGTATGATTTTGACGTTCAGTCTTTGTAACTCGTAACGGGTATACGTTATTTGATTCGTCTAAACCAAACACATTAACTGAAACTCCTGGGTTTTTTCTTTCAAATTTAGCAACATCATTAAGACTAACAGGATATGACATACCTTGGAAGTTATAGTGGTGTTGAACAGCTTCGTATGCTATGCTAGGTCTAATGGCATTATGTCCCACATATTTTGCTAACATTGCATACCGGAAACATTCATTATTCTCATTTTTCACATTGATACATGATCTTGTATCTCGGATCACCTTTGGTAGAGGGATAAAGCTGCTTCCTCTCATACCATATCCATGCTTGTGAACCCTCACATCCATACCTTCAATTGATGATAGCGTCCCAGCCGGATCCTCTTCCTTCATGTTCTTGAAGTTTTACTAGCAGTTCAACCAAACATTCTTCTAAAATTTCGTTGATATCAGATGTGGTTGTAAGGGTTCGGTTTTTAGCAATGAATGCTCTCGGTGAATTTTCGCCATCGGTATTAGTAAACATAGCCTC
This sequence comes from Neoaliturus tenellus, assembly GCA_030545055.2. Taxonomy (NCBI): domain Eukaryota; kingdom Metazoa; phylum Arthropoda; class Insecta; order Hemiptera; family Cicadellidae; genus Neoaliturus; species Neoaliturus tenellus. The sequence continues at coordinate 8,116,839 of CM061537.1, forward strand.
CAACACCAATCCAAATTTAATAAAGTTCAAATCTTGCCAATTCTTCCGTCAATGTTTTTACAACTAGTTTTTTAGCTTGAATTATAAAATTTTCCAATTCTAATTGCACGTTATTAATTTTGAAATGAATTACAACTGGTCCTGGCAAGGCTGTAGTACGCAGTTGTCTTATATCTTCCATATCCTCTTCTTGGTACGCAGTTGTCTTACATCTTCCACTTCTTCTTCCGTATCTTCTTCTTCCATTTTCTCTTCTTGAATAAATCCTCCAGCTGTAGATGGTCCAGCTCCGGCAAATTGAATAACACTTGGTCTTCTTCTTTGCATTAACTGTAAATAGCTAGCCCAGTCCTTCTGCTTATGGGGTTTTTCCAAATACCGATCAATCGCATCCAAGTCTTCTTCACTTACTACAATCTCTTCTTTTCTGTCCTCTTCACGATGCAATTCTCGGTGTAACTGTAGATAGCTATCACAGTCGTCCATCTGCTTATGGCAGTTTTCCAATAACCGATCAAACGCATCCAAGTCTTCTTCACTTACAACAATCTCTTCTTTTCTGTTCTCTTCATGATGCAATTCTCGGTGTAAAACAAAGATATCTTCATCTTGGAAAAACTCACCACAAATATCGCAAAGAGCCATTTTTTTTACAGTTTGGCTTTGAGTGTGCACTCGGTGAATGTCCACGCAATAATGAGCAGCGCGCTCAACCGGGTCCCTTTATACCCGAGGTTGAAGGGTGGGGGAAGGTGACGTCATATACATCCAGTTTATCAATCATGTAGTAGATTTGGCTTTTAAACACCCATTTTCAATTTATTCTTCAACAGGTTTGATAAACCAATGATCTTTGGTCTAAATCCACTACTTTGTACAAATTTTTTTTGTTTGGACACTTCTCGTCCGGAGCAAAAAACTTTTTGGTCAAGGTCAAAATTTTTTCTCAAAAAAGTTCGGGGGGGGGGGGTCATTACTGTATTTAGGTCAAGGTCACGAAAAAACTTTAAAAAAAATTAAGCCCCACACCCCCCTTTGGGGGTGTGAGGCACTTGGGGTTGTCATCGCTGTAGCCTCCGAAGAGACCCAACTATGACAACAAGGCAACATCCAATGTCGTGTACCCTTCGCCACGCAAGACTTGTAAACATTTACTGCATTGTCTTTTCAGTAGCTAACAAAGATTCATTTACATAATTTTGTGTTTCCAGAAGGAAACAAACTGAGGACACCCTAGTGGCTTACGTCCTCGTCCGAGTGCAGAGGCCGCCGCAACCTTTTGCATGCCAGCGTACAAACGGACATGCTCCCAAATGCCATCCGCAACCTTTTGCATGCCTGGCAGGAGCCTACCGATAATTAAAATAGGCTTTACACGGGGGCCTACTCCCGTAACCTATCTTTAATATTTTTAATTTACAATGCATTGAATTTTACAAGTCTTTGTGGGTCAAGGCCACACGGACATTAAAAATTTCGGCCCCCGTACATCCATGGCGAACCACGAATGTTCGGGGGCCTTGGGGACTAAAACACAAATATCTAACAAAGATTCATTTACATAATTTTGAGTTTCCAGAAGGGAAACATACTGAGGACACCCTAATGGCTTACGTCCTCGGTCCGAGTGCAGAGGCCGCCACAACCTTTTGCTTGCCAGCTTACAAACGGACATGCTCCCCAAATGCCATCCGCAACCTTTTGCATGCCTGGCAAGGAGCCTACCAATTATTAAAAGTGGCTTTACACGGGGGCCTACTCCCGTTCCCCTGACTTTACAATTTACTTTGAGCATTGAAAAAGCTCAAGGGGGGGATTGCTAAAACAAGCGTATACACTTTAGAAACATATAACACACTTACAACACACAATTGAGCTCAACGTAGTCAATGCTGGAACAAGCACATACACATTAAACACATATAACAAACAAGACACAAAGGATAAAAGACACAGGAGACATAGGGTACAAGTAAAACACTCTCATATAAAACAATTCGCAATACCCAAACGCAAGCGCAATATCTTACAACTAATACAAGTCTTAAAGTTAGAGTAGACTTCGCTAAACACTGAAGGCGCCATTCAATGTTTAGTGATGCCTATGGCGGTCCGTCCCGATCGTTCACGTTCAACGCGCGGGAGCGGACTGCGAGCCGGCTCTGGCTAGAGATGTTCGATACTTTTGTTTCGGTGACAAAGTCACCGATATTGCTCTGTCACCGATATATCGGTGACAAGGCACTCGAGCAATCGGTGACAGCAAATTCAGTGACAGGCGCAGAACACCACCGCGCAGGCACCCAATCCGTTGCTACACAACGTCACCGGTCGCCGCGCCGGTCACCGATTGGCCGACGCGTGGTCACGAGGCTGCCTTCGCCTTTGCTTCGGGCCACTTCGCAATGGTTCGGGTGGAATCGGGCACTAGCACGTTCACGTTGGCTCTGTCACTGATCTCCCAGCAACAGCGCCAGGCCCAGGTCGCTGTCACCGATCGATATACTGTAGAACTTTTGGATTCAGTGACACAAAATATCGGCGACAAAGCGGCCAATCAGAGGGCGCGATCTGATGGCTTCGCTGGAGCCGTTAGCGTTACAATATTTACAACACTGGTTAAGGGTCGCATCGTAATGGAATCCGAAATCATATAGACTCGAAAATCGCTAACGTCGTGTATCTCTTTAACAGTCATTAACAGTAATTTGTTACTCAGATAATTTTGTAACTTGTCACCGAAATAAAAATATCGAAAATTCATTTGCTCAGTGGCGCCTGGCGCGACTGCCGCAGCCGCGGTATCTGGTTACTGGTTCTCCCCACCACTCGCGGCTCTGTCACCGATTTTCCTGTCACCGATTGAAGTCACCGATATTTCCTTGTCACTGGAACTGAAGTCACCGATATTTGAAAGTCACTGGATCGCACATCTCTAGCTCTGGCCGGACCCCCTTATATGCCCACCGGGGCTGCCACGCCCAGGATATCAGGGGGTGGGGGAGGGGGTGGGGGGAGGGGGGGGGGGGGTTCGCACTTTTTGTCGGGGGGGGGGGGTTTCGCACTTTTTGTCGGGGGGGGGGGGTTCGCACTTTTTGTCGGGGGGGGGGGGGTTCGCACTTTTTGTCGGGGGGGGGGGGTTGACTAAGTTAAGTGGGTCAAGGTCACCCACAACACTTGTATTCTAAGTGTTGGCTATACCCCCACCACAACTGGGTCCCTAGGCTGCACAACACCGCTTCGCCAGTATGTCTCCGGCTTCCATGCGGTGCGTCTCGCTGTTCTCTAGCTCTCTATATGTAAGTAATTTTACAAGTTCTGAATGTAGGTCACTACACTTTGACTCTGGGACAATATCGACTTGTAGTGTTTCAGTGTTTTGACTCAAGGTCATCACACTTTAACTCTAGCACATCGGTTATCATACCAGAGGTGCTCAATAACCTAACTTGTAATGTTTAGGGTGGCGTTTGCACGCCACGTGGTATCGCCATGAGTGTCCAGTCCAAGTTTTAAGTTAAATTAATTTTACTGTAATCTTTTCCATTTCTGCTTCGTTTTGCCAAAGTATAAGGTGTCGCTTAATAAAGTGGTATTTCTCCAAAGTTATAGGAGATTGCAAGGATACAATTAGTTTATTTAGGAGACTCTTCATCTTGGAGTTTAACACAATTTCCACTTTGACTTTGCTTCCTCAGCTCTCACAGCCTAAGCTGTACAGAAATGTTTCTTCTAGTGCCAACTCGGGCCAAGAGAACAGTGTGTTGACTGTAGGACAGCTCATGGTGAAGTGATGCGAAACTCCAGCGTACCACCTCACCTTCCCCCGCCACTGTGACCTTCCCCCACTCCTGCTGTTTCCCCCACCTCTTTTCCCTTGACTCATGCGCTACAAGCAGTCTCTCAGTATTGTGCGGACTTTTGTGAGGGGAAGCCATGTCGCGGGACGCTTTAGGTAAGAAACTTAGCCGTGTTAAGGCTTTATTAGTTGCTCACTGTCCACCACTCAAAGTTAAGAGAGTTTCGACTTTAGCTAAGTGGCGCAAACTGTTGCGCGGACACCCTAAGTTTTATACAAAACAGACTAGTGTTCGTTTTACTGATGAGGATTTGTTTAAAATATTGGATGAAATGACTTTTCCTTGCAAAATTCAGTTGGTTACTCCCATTCTTGACAGTTTAGAGTCTTAGTCTCTTGAGCCAATATACCTAGAGTGCACGGGGCCGGACAGTCAGTCGCTCGGTGTCTGTCGTAGGGTGCACATCGCGGTTGCTACTCCGATTCCTGACAATTTCAGGTAGTTCAAGGTCACCACACTTAACTCTGGTAAATACACATTAAACAGTTGTACTAAGAGTAAATTTTTCTAAGTGTTGACTCAAATCTGAAGATTCTTTAGATACATCTTTAAAAACAATCCTAAGTCTCAAATTTACAGTCAACCTCAAGGTCATCACACTTTAACATGTAAATTTAAGGTAGCACCGAAACAGTGCTACCTGACTTGGCATTTTTAAGTTTCCCATGATCATCGCAATTCCCCCACCACTTCCCATATACCTAGAGTGCGCGGAGCCGAACAGCCAGTCGCTCGGTGTCTGTCTTAGGGTGCGCATCGCGGTTGCAGTAATGGTCGAATGGGGGCTTCTGGGTCAGTTCAAGGTCACCCGAGCGGTGTCACATGACGGTTTAGGCAGAGTCACGTTGCAAACTTCAAGTTTCCTCAGCACTTTTGCTGTTTCTCATCGCAATTTCGCTCCAAGTTGTCAAGGTCATGGTAACTGTGACTGAAACTCGGAGCGTAGTGCGAGAAACAGCAAAAGTGCCAAAAAATTTTAGGTTTCAGCGTGACCTTGACCTTTGTGACATCGATGACGTCATCTTGGTGACGTAAGGGGTGATGACGTCATCAGCACGTCATTTTTGTGACGTCATGGGTGTGACGTCAAGGAAGTGACGTCATTGGTGATGACGTCATCGATAATCGATGACGTCATCAATGAGGTCATTGACCTCGATGACGTCATCGATGACGTCATCCCTCAGGTGACCTTGAACTGAGCCAAAAGCCCCCATTCCCCACTACTGACGACGTTGATTCCGACCCGTGGGGCCTGGGTTACAAACTTGTAACACAGAAACTCGGCGCCCGCTCTCCACCCTTCCATCATGGAGGGCGCCACCATGGGGAGATCGTCGCTGCGTTGTTTCCTGAACATCCACAGCGCCGCGCGGTTGACTTCGGACGGGTAGAGGACGTTCCACTTTTCACTTTCGAGGAGCTGGAAAACCTCCGTTCTCTCCCTGAAGAGCAACAAGGCTCCTGGCCCGGATGGGATTCCAGTGAGGCTTTAAAGAAGTATTTTTAATCAACGCTGACTGTTGTTGAGAATGTACAATGCCTTTTTGGTAGAAGGGGTGTTTCCGGCTCCCTGGAAAACAGCCAGGCTTGTACTGATCAGCAAGGGCAAAGGTGATCCCGAGCTGCCGTCGTCCCACAGGCCTCTCTGCATGTTGGACACGGCTGGGAAGCTGTTCGAGAAGCTGATCCGTTTCCCGCCTGACTTCTGCCGTGAAGCTGCCCGGGGACTTATGCCCCCGTCAGTACGGCTTCAGAAAGGGACGGTCAACGATCGACGCTGTCACCGAAGTTCAGAGAGCTGTGGAGAGAGCCGAGAGCCACAACCATTTCTCCCGCCGAGTAGTGCTTCTTGTTACGCTTGATGTCAAGAATGCCTTCAACTCGGCGAGGTGGGTCGATATGTTGGATGCGCTTCGCAACACCTTTCGTATTCCTGCATATCTGTTGCGGCTCGTCGAGGATTATCTACGCTCTCGAAGCCTGATTTATGACACGAGGGACGGAACGCGGACGATGGAAGTCACTTCTGGTGCCGCACAAGGTTCAATAACTCGCCCGGATCTCTGGAACGTTGCCTATGACAGCCTCCTGAGGTCCGAGATGCCTGAGGAAACCACTTTGGTTGGGTACGCCGATGACGTCGCAGCTCTCATTGCTGCACGCAACGTTGAGCTGGCCCAACTGAAGTTGAACCGAGTTATGCGGGTGGTCAACAACTGGATGTCCGATCACGGTCTCTCACTTGCTCTCAGTAAGACGGAGATCGTGATTCTTACGAAGAAGAGGATCGACACCGTCGTCCCGTTTCGAGTGGGAAGGGAGGTGGTCACATCCAAACTCGTGCCGCCAAATACCTCGGGGTTATGGTGGACACCAAGTTAAAGCTGGAGGGATCAGATCTTCCGTACGGCGGACAAGGCCGCTAAGGTAGTGACTTACCTTAGTAGGCTGATGGCCAATGTCGGGGGTCCCCGATCCAGCAGAAGACGTCTGTTGATGTCCGCGGTCCAGTCCGTGCTTCTTTACGGGGCAGAGGTGTGGGCAGGCGCTCTAGATAAGGAGTGCTACAGGTTGCGACTCGCCCGGGTTCAGCGTCAAGACTGCGCTCCGGGTGTGTTCCGCCTACCGGACAGTGTCCGAGCCTGCCGTCCTGGTGGTCGCCGGAGTCATCCCTGTCAAGCTCTTGGCAGGGGAGAGGAAAGCGATTTATCAGAGACAAGGCGAGATCGGCAAGGACACGGCAAGAACAGAAGAGCGCTCCCGAACCTACCAGCAGGTGGCAACACAGCTGGGAGCACGACACCCGAGGATGATGGACTGCGCGACTTATCAAGCAGGTCCAACCATGGGTGGAACGGCGGCATGGGGAGGTGGACTACTACCTGACCCAATTTTTGACAGGTCACGGCTATTTTCGGTCGTACCTGAACCGTATGGGAAAGACCGGTTCAACGGACTGCATTTATTGCCCGGGTGTCCCGACGATGCGGAACACACATTCTTCCGCTGTCCCCGTTGGGAAGGGCCCCGCCTGGAGGCCACATAAATCTTTGGTGCATTTTCGGTGGACTCGGTCTGCCAAAAGATTTTGGAGGATGAGGGCAAACTGGGATTGTTTGTCACAGTTCGTCCGGGGCATCCTCCTGGAAAAGAAAACCGATCTGGACCGTGAAGTGGCCCAGATCCCTTGATCGAGCGGCTGGATAAGGAGCGAGCCCCACGGGCGTAAGCCAAATTTAGTCCTAGCCTGACGTAATGTGACAAACAATTCCAGGTTAGATTCCTAAAGAGTAGAGGAGGTTTTTTTAGTGGGTAAACTCGTTTTTAGGGGAGCCCCACACTACAGGCTGGCCACCTGTGTGCGTAATGCATTTTTCCGCCTCTCCCTCAAAAAAAAAAAAAAAAAAAAAAAAAATAGTGTTATCACAGGGAAATTTTTTCAAAGTTAGGCTAATTAACATAATTTAAGCCACAGTGTAGAAGTATAAAATTATAGGTATTTTTCGATAGACTATTTCAATTTGATTGAGTAAACGCTTTGTAGATATAAAATTAAAAGCATTTGTGAAATATGCTACTTTAATAACATTAAATATAACAAAATATTAAAAATAGTAAAATGAAAAATTCTAAAATCATTTAGACATAATTTATGTTTCAATGATACTATAGGAATTACAAAATTGAAATACATCTTAATAATTACGTAAAATCATTATTATAGTTTGATTATTTCCATTCATCTTTTAACATTGGTTCTTCTTTGTCATTATACTGTTTTCCAAACCACAATTAAGTTTGTTATTGTTTTTTATATTACGTTTTCTTCAAATAAAGTGTGATTATTTTCGTTTAATTAACGATTTGAGGAGTTTATAATCCTCAAAATAATATAATCTCGTTAATTTTTAATTGCTATTTTGAATACCTTCATTGCGAGCACAAATTATCTAACAATGGGGTAAGGAGCCTAGACAGGCTCATTAGTGGGTCGAGGCTAATGAGGTCGGAGTGGCCTAAGATTCTACTTGAGCTACTTGTAACAGTGCTGCATGATCAGCCACAACGTAAACATGTGAATCAACAAAGTGTAGTGCTTGTAAAACACAAGTTCCACAACTACCTAAGCTGATTAACTGTAACACAATTTGAAAACAATCCCATGCAGTTGTAAGAAGTTTCCGCGAAATAATAACTATACCAAAATATTGTAATATACCAACAGATGAGTTCTAATTGGAAATGAGTTTTCTTTGTACTATACACATCTTAATTATACTTCATTTCGTACTTCATTTCGTACTTCAATCGTACTTACCCTTCATTATAAACGTACTATTACACTAAATTCAATCGGACATAAATTATTTACATAAAAGTCAAGGTAGCATAAGTTTTCTTTAGTTTATTGTAGTCGTATTTCCACAACAATAACAACTAAGTGTGAACGTAGTCTAATAATTTGTAACAATGTGTGTTACGAATGAATGAAAGGGTATATAACGTCATTTTATATGATAAGTAGTATAATAAAGTAACATAATAAACAATTTCGAAAAAGAAATAATAAAAATTTTATTAACACTACCACTCATATTTAATTACTTTTTATATTAAGCAGTTGTTTTGTTTAGTTACGTTCACACATATTTCTCCTGAGGTTTGAATATACGTTAATGTTATGAAATCTGACCATGGCAATCTGCATTACATTATTTTATTACTATGTAATTTATATTAAATTATTTAAGAGAATAATAGAACTTTAAAAATATTTTACCAGTTTTATTTTAATAACGATGTATAGCTTTTAACGTGAACATATTCTAATGCTGCCGTATAAAATAAACATTTGAGCCTTCTTCATGATACGTAACCCAAGCTAAAGATGGATTACTATTTAAGTTAATTATATCAAGTACAATCACCAATTAATCGTCATCAGATGTTTGGAGGAATTACAATTGTTGTACGTTATGACACTCAAAGGTTGAATGACGTTGGGAGATTATTTATTACCTGAGGTTGAGCCCAGAGGCCAATTTCCACTTCAAAGCGTCCCCTCCGGTTCTTGGTAATACGAGTTGGAAGCTGGCGGAAGTTCTCCACCAAGAGTAGCAATGCGGGATACCTTTGTAAATGATTTTAATGTAAATGTTTCAAACAATCGTTTCCCTGTAAACTTATAATGTTGCATTCAAAGTATTTTTAGGTGCACTGTAAATAAATAACTGTCTTTAAAATCCAACGTTGTTAAAAAAACTCAAAAGAGGTAATATGAAAAATAAAAAAATAAAATAAATACGAGGCTGAGTAGTGTCAAAATTGTTGGTGCTGGCTGCTCAGTTCAAGGTCACCTGAGGGATGACGTCATCGAGGTCAATGACCTCACCGATGACGTCATCGATGACGTCATCGATTGCGTCATCGATGACGTCATCACCTATGACGTCATTTCGATGACGTCCACACCCCATGACGTCACAGAAATGACGTGCTGATGACGTCATCACCCCTTACGTCATCAAAATGACGTCACCGACGCCACTAAGGTCAAGGGTCACGCCGAAACTTAAAATTTTTTTGGCACTTTTGCCGTTTCTCGCACTACGCTCCGAGTTTCAGTCAGAGTCCCCGTGACCTTGACCACTTGGAGCGAATATTCGACGAGAAACGGCAAAAAGTGCCAAGTAAACTCGAGTTTCTGACATGACTCTGCCTAAACGGCCAATCGGTTATCCCTCAGGTGACCTTGAACCAGCACAACACCAACAATTTGATATTACTGTGACCTAGAAAACCTAACAAAGGAGCGCCGACACCGATGCGCACCCCACGACAGTCACCGAGCGACTGACCTCCAGGCTCCGCGTACTCTAGGTATATCGGCTTGAGAGACTAAGACTCCAAACTGTCAGGAATGGGAGTAACTAACTGAATTTTGCAAGGAAAAGTCATCTCATCCAACATTCTAAACAAATCTTCATCAGTAAAACTTACATTAGTCTGTTTGGTATAAAACTTAGGGTGTCCGCGCAACAGTTTGCGCCACTTAGCTAAAGTCGAAACCCTTTTGACTTTGAGTGGTGGACAGTGAGCAACTAATAAAGTCTTAACACGGTTAAGTTTCTTACCTAAAGCGTCCCGCGACATGGCTTCCCTCACAAAAGTCCGCACAATACTGAGAGACTGCTTGTAGCGCATGAGTCAGGGAAAAGAGGGTGGGGGAAACAGCAGGAGTGGGGGAAGGTCACAGTGGTGGGGGAAGGTGAGGTTGTACGCTGGAGTATCGCATCACTTCACCATGACCTGTCCTACAGTCAATACACTGTTCTCTTGGCCGAGTTGGCACTAGAAGAAACATTTCTGTACAGCTTAGGCTGTGAGAGCCGAGGAAGCAAAGTCAAAGTGGAAATTGTGTTAAACTCCAAGATGAAGAGTCTCCTAAATAAACTAATTGTATCCCTGCAATCCCCTATAACATTAGAGAAATACCACTTTATAAAGCGACACCTTATTCTTTGGCAAAACGAAGTGGAAATGGAAAAGATCACAGTAAAATTAATCTAACCTAAAATTTTTGGACTGGGACACTCATGGCGATACCACGTGGCGTGCAAACGCCACCCCTAAACATTACAAGTTAGGTTATTGAGCACCTCTGGTACGATAACCGACGTGCTAGAATTAAAGTGTGATGACCTTGAGTCAAAACACTGAAATACTACAAGTCGATATTGTCCCAGAGGTAAAGTGTAGTGACCTTGAGTAAAATCAGAGAAAATCCAAGCCATGTTTGTCCAGAGTTAAAGTGTAATGACCTTGAGGCAAAAAAATTTGTAAAACACTTACATGAACAGAGTCGAAGAGCAGCGATGCTTACCGCATGCAAGCCTGAGACATACTGGCTGAGCGCCATCGCGTAGCTTAGGGACTCGATTAAGGTGGGGGTATTGGCAACACTTAGAGTAGAAGTGTAGTGGGTGACCTTGAACCAGACTTAGAGTAGAAGTGTAGTCGGTGACCTTGAACCACCCCTGAGGGGTGGACCCCCCACCCCCACCCCCACCCCCACCCCCCCCCCCCACCTCCACCCCCACCCCAACCCCCCCACCCCCACCCCCACCCCCACCCCCCACCCCCACCCCCACCCCCCCACCCCCCACCCCCCACCCCCACCCCCACCCCCCCCCCCCCCCACCCCCACCCCCACCCCCCACCCCCACCCCCCCACCCCCACACCCCATGGGGGTGGACCTCCACCCCCGGGGTGGACCTCCGCCCCATGCCGCCCCTTCGGGGGAGACCGGTGGGGATATAAGGCGGCCCGGCCACAGCCGGCTCGCAGTCCGCTCCCGAGCGTTGAACGTGAACGATCGGGACGGACCGCCATAGGCCTCACTAAACACTGAAAGGCGCCTTCACTGTTTAGCGAAGTCTACTCTAACTTTAAGACTTGTATTATTTTTAAGATATTGCGCTTGCGTATGGGTATTTGGAATTGTTTTATATGTGAGTGTTTTACTTGTACCATTGACTTTAGAAGTAGGAGACTGTTCAAGCTTATGGAGAATGTGTAGCGCGGTTTCCTGCTGCAGCCAAATTAGTTCTCCTGCAGTCACAGTAGAAGCGCTAGGGGCGCAAAAAAAGTGTAAGTGGTTTGTTTGTTCGTGCGCGTGCGGGCACGCGTGGTTGCGGGTGCGCGTATGGGAGTGGGACCAACCCCTGCTCGCCGGTGCCGCCGAAACACCCAAATCACACTTATACAGCAATATCTCTCTCTCTCTCCTCCTCTCTCTCTCTCTCTCTCTCTCTCTCTCGCTCCCCCTTCGCTCCTCTAGCTGGCGCAGCCCCTGAACGTCGGACGGGCTTGGCTGTTGAGTCGAACGGAAAGATGAACCACCTGACATTAAGCACATTATAAACGATTTTGCTGTATGCGACAAAAATAAATTGCGGTCAATGTCCTCTCAACTAACTAAATAAACATTTGTTTGTACAGAATTGTTCAGATATCCAAAAATCATAAACGAGTATGGAAGATATTTTATGAAGTTAACACATGCAAAAATAAAATGATTCTTTATGAAGTAGATCACATACCAACAAATAAACCAACTTTTTTCTATGAACACTGCCTGCTGAAATTATTTTACCTTTAAAGACGTGGTGGCTTTAAAACTACTCAACTTTTCTCAGCATGATTGACATATAGGCTAGTTTAAGGAAAACATCACTTAAAAAATTGTACAACTTTTACACAGTCACACAACCCAAGTTCTGTGGAATGTAATTATTTGCGTTTTTGTTATATTGTGTTTCAGGGGGTTGGCAGCACTGACTGCAAGCGGTTCAGACACAGTTTGTATGTTGTCCTCATATTTGCCAAGTTTTAATAAGTTTATAAGTTTTAAAGTTCACTGGGTTTGTGATAAAACTGTTTCTAAGATACGGAGTTCAGGAAGGATAAGCTGGTTATTAGTGCGGACCTTTATTAGTCAAGATAACGCAGAATTAGTGAGTCAGTGAGCAACGTGGCGTCGCCTTGCGTGTGCATGTCGGGCTGGTCGTGTGCATGTCGGGCTGGTCGGCCGTTACGGTGATTTCAAACGGTCACTCGTGTACGTTAATTCTACATGTCAGATAGGAAAATTAATGATTTTTTCTCGCCAGTTGCATCAAATGTATTAAACGAATTAGATCGCCTAATTCACCGGAACTCTTAGTTATCGTGAATCCCGAAAGACGTGCGAAATTATCGTCTGTAATGGATGATCAAGTTTTTGGTGGTTTGACAATGAAGCAGCTCGCCGAGGGATTAAAGGACAGTTTCAGTGAGTTGTTTGATGATAAACTTTCAACTTTAGCAACTAAGCAAGATTTAGTGGTGTTATCAGGAAAAATTTCGGATCTATCGGACAGTTGCGAAACAATGAAACAAGAAATTAACTCGCTAACGCAACGTGAACGTGTGCTCAACGCCCGCATAGATGACCTTGAGAGCAGATCAAGCCGCAACAACTTAATATTTCGAGGTTTAAAGTGGTCTGGTAAAACAGATTTTAGAGAATTAGTCAAAAGATTTTGTGTTGATAAATTTGATATGCCAAACAGCATCTGGATTAACAGAGCACATCCTTTGGCTGGAGACAGCAAAACGATTATTGCGCATTTTCCAGACGACAATGACATTGAGTACATTATGGCTAATACGGGAGTGCTTAAAAACACTGACTTTGTGGTGCACCGCGATCTCACAAAGGTCGTGCGTCAAAAACGAGCATATCTCGCGGCGATCAGAAGTGAGGTTGAGAGAGTTGGCGGGCAGCGGCGCATGCCGCTAATCTACGACCATCTTGTCATCGAAAACTGTCGGTTCACATGGGAAGAAAATAGACTAGTCAGCGGGAAACACGATGGTGTGGCGAAGCTCAACGGGATTTTGAGACGGGACTTCTCGGGTTTTGTGGCGGAGCTCGCGAAAAAGGGTCCAGCCGATATATTGAGCAAGCGGCGGGCTCACAACAGGGAGACAACGTACGCACAAACGACGTCGGGGGCAGCGACAGCGGAGGCAAGGAGCGACGGTTCTGCGAGTAAACCAGCATCCCAGACGCTGGAGCAACCGGACAACTCGGCGGCCCAGACGCGGCCTGGAGGTGTGTGAGGGGCTCACACCACTTCCATCAACTGTGGCAGTAAGGCGAGTAGCAGCAACAAACTATCCATTGTTTCGTACAATGTACATGGGTTAAAAAGTAAAATTAAAGATGATTTATTTCTTGAATTTTTAAACAATTGTGATGTTTTTATTTTATTAGAGACATTTATTACAGTAGATGATAAGGAATATATTGTTAAGTTACTTTCAAAGTTTGAGTTGGATTTTCAATTTGCTTTTAGAAATGCTCATTTTGGAAGGCCGATAGGTGGTATAATAGTCGGGATTAATTCAAGATCTTTGTTTAAGCAAAATATTGATTTGATCAAAGTGCAGAGTTTTTCTGTTATTCATGTATTGGATAGTGTATTGGGAAAAGAAATATTTATTTTGCCTGTATATGTAAGTTATGGTTGCTGGGAAGATGAGTTCAAAAAAATTCAAGAAACAGTAAATTTATGTTCTAATAAAAATTTAATTATAGTAGGGGACCTAAATGGGCGTATTTCAAATGAGCAAAATTTATTAGAGCTGGAAAAAAATTCAGAAAACTCAAACATTTTACCAGTTAGAAATTCCAAAGATACGATTTTAAATTCAAAAGGGAAAAAAGTGTTAGAGATGTGTGAGGATTATGGGCTAATTGTAGTGAATGGCAGAGCCGAAGGTGATAAGGAGGGGGAATTCACATTTTTGAGCCCATCAGGGGCGTCTGTTATTGACTTAGCTTTGGTGTCCGTAAACTGTTTAGATTTAGTGGCTTACTTTGAAGTGTGTAAACTAATAGGCTCAGACCATTTGCCAATTAAGTTATCAATAAATATAAATATTAAAGTTGGGTATGAGGTTGATAACATTGGTTTATCTCTTTTGCCTAGATTAAGGTGGACACGTTCTGATGAAGGTCAATTCAAACAAAAAATCAATGATGCAGCATGTAATATCTATTTGTCAGATGACAGTGAATTAAATTTACAAATTGTTATTTCAAGTATAAAAAATGCAGCATTTAATCAACAAAATTTAATTCAGTCGAATAATAAAGTCAGTACACATTTTAATAAACAGCCTTGGTTTGATTATGATTGTTTAGCTAGTAGACATAAAGTTTTTAAGTTTTTAAATGCATTTAGAAAGTCGAATCTGCCTTTTCATGAGGAAAGATACATTGAAGCAAATAGAGGTTTTAAACGTTTAGTGAAAGATAAAAAGAAAAAATATTACGATAGCTTGTATGAGTCATTGAGGCAATCAAAAGACGGGAAAACTGTTTGGGCAGCGATTAATAGTTTTAAAGGCAAATCATCAAGGGTTGTAGGGAATGTAAAGATAAGCGATTGGTTATGTCACTTTAAAACTCTTTTGGACCCTCCGCTTTTAGCAGCGAGAGTATATTATGTCGAGCCTTTAATAGTTGATAGAGTTTTGGACCGAGAGTTTAGTATTGAAGAATTAAAATTAGTTCTAAGTAAATGTAAGGAAAATAAGGCTCCTGGAACGGATGGCATTCCTTATGAATTTTATAAAAATGCTTCAGATCTTTTTCTTTTAAACCTTTTGCAGTTTTATAATATTATTTTTAAAAGCGGTAAGGTGCCACTTAACTTCAAAAAATCTGTTATATTTCCTATTTTTAAGAAGGGTGATCCAAATGACGTGCAGAATTATAGGGGTTTATCTTTTATAGATTGTGTTGCGAAGATATATACTAGCTTGCTGCATAATAGATTAAATTCTTGGGTAAACGAACACGGAAAATTGAGTGAATACCAGGCAGGTTTCAGAAAAGGCTATTCGACTATCGACAATATTTTTACTTTATCTAACATGGTTAAATTACGACTCAACATTAAAAAAGGAAAACTTTTTTTTGTTTCTTTGTTGATTTTAAGGCCATGCATCAAAATTATATTAAACACGTTTTAAGTTTACCGGAATATAGGCTTCCTTTTTTGTTAGCAAGAGAAATAATAAGGAAAAATATTTTCTGGAGTAAGTTTTGGGAGTTATTAGGTGAGAAATCGGAAATTCGATTGGTGATGGATGAACAACCTTTAGAACAAATTCTAGGTAAGATGTTTACAATAGTGGAGGCGGTGCGGGGGGAGGGTAGGCGAAATTGCGTCGAGGCGGCTGCGGCGGGGCGCCATCACACCTCTTATCCTCGGCTGGAATTCGACCTTGGAGATAACTCTTATCTTTCAGATAGAACACCGGACACGGTGATGCTTTGGGTTTTTAAGGCACGCACTGAGTCAATAAATTTAAATTATAAGCCTTGGATGGATTATGTTAATTTTCTCTGCTCATTGTGCAACCAACACGAAATTGAAGACATTTTCCATTTTGTTGCAAAATGCCCTATTTTATCTTACATTAGAAAAAAGTGGCTAAAGAAAAAAGAATTATCTCGCCATGAATTTTTTAATATCATGAATGGATGGGATTGGTGTAGATTAGGATATTTTTTAAAGGAGGCTTGGTTTTTTAGATGGAATTTGGTATCAGAGTTTAATTATTGAAAAAAAAAAATACTATGTTAAGATAAGGCTGATTTTGCAATTTAACTGTTATTGTTTATTTTATTTTATATCAAATGTACTGGAAAATGTTTATTGTTGAAGGGACTTTTTTCATAAATGTATAGTTATAGTCTGTCAACCCAGCAGACGGTCGTAAGACCATTGCTGAATGTGCTTCTGGAAATGTTGTAGTTGTCTTCATTTACTTATATTGTATATAAAATTGTAAAAATCGAATGTAATTTATGTTGAGAAAATAAAGCACTTTTCATTTCATTTCATTTCATTCATTTCATATTGTGTTTCAGGGAAGTATATGGAACGTGATGACTTTAGATATTTTAACTTGTTAACTACTTGTTCATTATTTTTCACATGTTTGTTAAAAACATTTTTTGCTTTAGTCTATTGTTGAAACTAGCCAAATAAATACCAGCTCCAACATTTTTTAAGTAAAAAATAAATTCCGAAAACCTTTTTACATAACCTAGCATATTTATATTTCCGTGGATACTTTTTAAAATAAATTTACAATAAAATAGGTATTTTGTCTTGTAAAGGAAGGAACACACTTATGTAAATATGCAGACATTGTATATTTCTCTTTAAAATATATAACAAATTCTACTACAAATATGACGTTAATACTTTTATATAGAAATCTTATTTACAAACATGGACAATTTACAAAATTACGTTGTTGACAAATATTATGTTACAGAACAAATTTAAAATTATACTTCACATGAAATTATTATTTAAAAACATGAAATATTAAGAAATACAAGTCAAAAATACAATTATACAATTATTGCTATTGAAAAATCTTATTATTACACACTTATGTAAATATGTAGACATTGTAGTGATAAATTATGTTGAAAGTAGCCAAATAAATACCAGCTCCAAAAACTTTTAAGTAAAAAATTAAAAATTAATTCCGAAAACCTTTTTACAAAACCTAGCATATTTATATTTCCGTGGATACTTTTTAAAATAAATTTACAATAAAATAGGTATTTTGTCTTGTAAAGGAAGGAACACACTTATGTAGGCCTAAATATGCAGACATTGTATATTTCTCTTGAAAATATATAAAAAATTCTACTACAAATATGAAGTTAATACTTTTATGTAGAAATCTTATTTGCAAACATGGACAATTTACAAAATTACGTTGTTGACAAATATTATGTTACAGAACTAATTTAAAATTATACACTTGAGTATTTTAAAAATATATACACAATTAAACTGTTAAATAATTAAATATTAATATTTTTTAAACAAAATTATTATTACATATAAATACACTATAGCCTACAATAAATAGCATACGGTACAAAATAAAAATAATTTATAGCTGAAAACCCCGAACATTTATATTACTATTTTATAAAACATTTACAATAAAATAAGCATTTTGTCTAGTAAAGTAGAGAAAGCAACACACTTAAGTAAATATATAAACATTGTATATTTCTCCTCAAAATATAAAAAAAAGCACCACAAAGATCTAAATAAAATACTTTTATGTATCTTATTTACAAACATAGAAAAGTTACTTAATTACGTTGTTGACATATTTTGTTACAATGAAAATAAAAAAAATATAGGCTACTTTACGTGAAAATCTTAAGTTAAAACATGAAATATGAAAAACTAGCAAATAGCCCGTCAAAAATGACGGGTAATTTTCATGATGAGTATTCATGAATTTGATGTTTACGTTTTAAAATGGTCACAGAATTTATTAATACACAGACAACATAGTATTAAAACTAAAATGTTTTAATTTATTTAGCAATGTGAACAGTTATCTCTATATTAATAGGCAAACATGTTCCGGACAATGTCTCGTCCGGTTTCTGGGAGGGCCTTTGTGTTATGTCGGCCATGCAGAATGCACATTTAAACCTCTTTAAACAGGCGTGAACTGCATACCCCGCGAAATACCTAAATAAATTTAAATGCTATATAGTATATATTTGTATAAAAATTAAAACATAGTACATTTATATAATAACAAATTATACAGCGTGTTTATTCTCACATTGGCATGTTGTTAAGTTGTAAATCGTATTAGACACAAAAAAGGTTTGATGAGCAAATTAGTGCTTAGTTGTGTTAAAAATTAAGAGTCAATCCCTATCTTAATGAGTTAATTGTAAAACACGATTACCGTAAACCTCTGCAGCCATAAAAATCGATAGGCGCTATACGGCCGCGGCCGCGAGGCGGCATTCGGGCTCAGGACTCAAAATATGACTACTTTTTAAATTGTAGGCCTAATACAATTGTAATATTTATATTTAGGACCTTAAGTTCACTCTATTATTTGAATTAAATTTTACCCATATAATATACTATAAGATATATTATAATACGAGCATTTTCTGAAGATATGTGTGTTCCATCTCTAAGTGGGTATGTTCGATCTCAAAATCTAGTGGGTAGATTTTGCTTCAACTAAGCATTTAAGTGTTTTGGTCCAAAAAAAGTGGTTAGGAACAGTCTCAACGCCAGGAAAAATCGAATTTTTTCTAAAACGTTTTAAAATAGTAATTTTTAACATTGGTCTTATGGGTTGCTATTTTGGTAGGCCTAACGAAATTACAACGAAAGGTATAAAAAATAAGGAGCATAGATGTTAAGCACTCTTTCGAAACAGCTGTTTACTGTGAAGAGGTATAGTTGGTTTTTGACAGAAACTTAATAGCTTTATTACCATGACACTATAACAAACGTGAATTAAGACAAGCGAGCAAGGCTAGGTTAACCTGGTACTTATTATTATCGCCGACTGAATAAAAAAATGTCAATTAAATTCATTTAAATCATATATTTGTAAAATTTTTTATATGATTGAGATTTGTTACAGTGGTATTTCCCATAACAACGGTTTAAAATTTTAAATAATAAATTTCGAAATAATTTGAATTTAACAATTATTTGGTTGAAAATACCATAATTTTTTATGAACATTAAAGAATAAATGTCAGTTAAAGCCAATCCATGGCATTTGACGGGGGGGGGATTAGAGCCAATATAAATAAATCTCAGCAAATTGGTAAAATCAGATGGGGGTCAATTTCAAGGCACATTTACAGTAATATTAAATGTTAACGTACCTGATAGCACATGACTCCAAAGATCGATTGGTCTGAAGTTCTGGTAGCAGATCAACGGTTTCCAGTAGAAATTCAGTTGCTAAATCCTCGTCGCTAGACAACAGTGAGCTACGGGACAGTAATTTGGAGCTTGTCTCATTTCTCCATACAATTTTAAAACTATATCTTATCATTACCCCTGGTTAATCAATATATAAATATGAAAATCTAATAATTTTGACTACAGTAGGCTAATATGTCTGTAAGGAACTCTTAACATTGTAAAGAGTCCTTAATGTGAATATAGGAAACGACGTGGGCCAAGGTCATTGACTTAACAGTCTCCAAAAAGCAAATCTTATTTGACGGTGCACTCCCAAAAATATATATACATAATTTCAATTAAGAGTGACGGGTAAGTAGGTTTATGCACAACACTTTAATGCTGTCTTTATCAGTGTAAAACTATTTTATTACAAAATTGAACGAACATAACAATTCAGTAGTGCTCCGATTCCGATACAGTATCAGATCGTTCCGCCAACACCAAGTCCCTCGCCACCCCTCGCTGCCTACCTTTGGTCCGGCCAGTCGCGAATTTTGAGGAGAGAGAGAGAGAGGGTAGGTACAGAAAATGAAAGTGGGGCTGTGTCGTCCACCGTCCCCAACTTCTCATCTGCTCATTCAAAAGCGCTTAGTTCTCTAAACAACCACCGTGGCGCTCGCGTACGGTGGCTAAACCAAGCGAAATGCTCCCCGGCGCAACCTTCGGCCGAGGGATAGCAGCACCGTCGCGCTGTTACAGCAAATACATGGGCTTGAGCAGTCTCCTAAGAGTAACGTTCAATAGTCAATGCTTGTACCCTATGTCTCCTATGTGTCTTGTTCGTGTTTTGTCTTGTTGTCTTTTATGTCATATGTGTTTAATGTGTATATGCTTGTTCCAGCACGTACCATGTTGAGCTCAACCTATTTTGTAAGTGTGTGTTATATCTATCTAAAGTGTATACGCTTGTTTTAGCACTCCCCCTTGAGCCTTTTTCACAGCTCAAAGTAAATTGTAATGATAGGGACGGGAGTAGGCCCCCGTGTAAAATCATTTTTTACCAACGTTAGCATGGGTCCTCTCAGGCATGCAATATTGCGGCTGGGTTGGGACTTGGTCCGTTTGTACGCTGGCATGCAGACCACAGCTGTGGCCAATTTGCGGCGGCCTCTGCACTCGGACCGAGGACGTGTAAGCCACTAGGGCTGTCCTCAACCTCTGTTTCCCTTCTGGAAACCAAAATTATATAAATGAAGTTTGTTAGCTATTTGTGTTTTTGCCCCCAAGGCCCCCGAAAATTCGTGGTTCGCCATGGATGAACGGGGGCCGAAATTTTTTAATGTTCGTGTGGCCTTGACCCACAAAGATTTTTAAAAATTTACTGCATTGCTAAAGTTAAATATTAAAGATAGGGTACGGGAGTAGACCCCCGTGTAAAGCTATTTTAAACCAATTGTAGCATGGGTCCTCTCAGGCATGCAATATTGCGGCTGGGTTGGGAACCGGTCCGTTTGTACGCTGGCATGCAGACCACAGCTGTGGCCAATTTGCGGCGGCCTCTGCACTCGGACCGAGGACGTGTAAGCCACTAGGGCTGTCCTCAACCTCTCTCAAAATTATGTAAATGTTTTGTTAGCTATTTGTTACCAATGCAGTAAATATTTAAAAGTCTTGCGTGGCGAAGGGAACACAACATTGGATGTTGCCCTGTTGTCATAGTTGGGTCTCTTCGGAGGCTACAGCGATGGCAACCTAAATGCCCCAGGTGGGGCTTTATTTTTTAAAGTTTTTCCGTGACCTTGACCTAAATACAGTAGTTTTCTAAATTCTTAATGGTTAGGTATTACTAACATACAAGTCTGCTGTTGTCCATAGTTGGGTCTCTTTGGAGGCTACAGCGATGGCAACCTAAATGCCCCAGGTGGGGCTTTATTTTTTCAAGTTATTTTGTGACCTTGACCTAATTATAGGAAAGACTGCTCCAGCATTCCCCCCCCCCTCCACCCCACACCTCCACCCCACACCTCCACCCCACACCTCCACCCCACACCTCCACCCCACACCTCCGCCCCACACCTCCACCCCACACCTCCACCCCCCCCCCCCAACCCACCTCCACCCCACACCCCCACCCCACACCTCCACCCCACACCTCCACCCCACACCTCCACCCCACACCTCCACCCCACACCTCCACCCCACACCTCCACCCCACACCTCCACCCCCAGCCCCGCCCCTACCCCTACCCCTATACCCTTGGGTGGGGCTCGCCCGTGGTCGGTGGGGATATAAGGCGGCCGGGTTGCATGCACCTCTCATTGGACCACCAACACTCGTGTTGACCGGTGCTCCTGCTCTTTGCATTTTTATATTGCATCTTTATATTACATATTTTCACTTCACTTCTTCACTTTTAAAATGGGTTTGAAGGGTTTGAAATTGAAGAATTACCCTCCAGCTTCTGCTTCTTCTGCTAACCCCACTTCGGCTGTCCAGTCTACTCCGCCTTCTTCGTCTGGGACCACTACGATGCAGTACTCGGTCCTGCGGCAAGCGCTGGCTGTAATCACGACTGTGACCAGCCTTCTGCCATCGATGCCAGCGCTAACCAATACAACTGCCGCTGGGGCCAGCCGAGGATTGATTTGTTCTCCAGCTGTCTCCCTTTCCTCGGACTCCAACTCGGATGCTGCCGTTTTCCAGACGGAGGAGGACGACAAGAAGAAGAAGAAGACTTCAAAGCCGAAGTACACCCCATACTCCCGTTCACAAAAAATCCTTTCATACACCAAATCCCAATGTCCTCTACCTCTATCCCCTATCCCACCAACACCTGTTAAACCACCCCGTCGATCTATCTTTTCTCCTGACGCTCCCTATCCTACTATTGATATGACATCCAAATTTACCTTACCAACCATCGACCTAACACGTTCTCCTACCCCACCCAAAATTGTTTGCTCCCTTCCTCTTCACCGTGTAAAGTGTTCTACCCCTATTCCTTCTAGCCAGCCTAAACCTGACAAGCTCCAAAACACTCCAATAAAGCGTCCAACACAAAAACGTAAGCGTGTTAAAGTCCCTGCTGGCAAGGGTAATAAATGCGATTACGTGTATATGTCAAAAGACTTTGGGGTTCTTTGCTGTCAGAAGTTTGCTGTTTTAGATGAAGACCGTTGCCAAACGCACTTGAACAAAAATATCAATCTTCCGAGAGTAAGACCCTACAGTCTTAACAACATTAGGTCTAAAACATCCCAACCCAGACATCCCCACAGTCCGCAACAACCGCTTGATATTAGAAGACTTAAAGTGGATGAAAAATATTATTTTATTGTTCAAACGTATGGAGCTTTTGATGCAAATGTAGAAATCATTGTAAAAGGTGATGGCAACCTTCATACAATGAAAGTACCCGTTCGGATGGTACAAAGACAATTTTTCATCCACAAAAAAGGCTATCTAATACGAAGGGAAGGATGCCAATCTGTGTGGGAAATGGATTAGGATGTAGGCCCACCAAAAAAAGAAATTCTAAATTGTTAGGTTGTGTTGGACAATAAGTAAAAACAGAAATTCTTTTTCCAAATTATTTTTTCCAAATTTAGTCCTAACCCTCTTAAAGTAAGGGAGAGGGGTATTATACAAGTCAAGGAATAAAAAAAAAAAAACTTGACTTGTATAATACTTTAACCTGGCGGTGATGTAAAGTCACTGGGACAATCTCAAACCGTGTCCTTGAGGGTGAAGACTAAGTTACAAAAATCTTTAACAAATAAAAACTTACCTCCAAACACTTGTAGCTTGCTACAAGTGTTTGGAGGTAAAAATTTTTCAAAGTTTGAATGACCTTGACCCATATAAATTACTGTTTAAAGTAAAGTGCTAACCTTACAACTAATGTCGTGTATCACGTGATACCCCCCCACTCTAATGCTCTTACTAAGCCTGTATGAGCCGTTCATTTGCTTCAGTCTGTTTCTGTACTCCGTGTAAACATGTCACGGTACAATTACAAAGGTGGTGACTTCTTGATAGATCAACACAATGCTTGGGAAGTGCTAAACCGGCATAGAATGGAAGTTGAGTATTGTATAAGACGAGATGGGTCTACATTTTATCTATGTATTATAAACAACCAAACTCATAAGTATGAACACTGGACAAAAATTAATTATAACAACATAGATGAGCTGTTTGCTTGGGTTTTTGAGGTGTGTAAAGTTATTGAAGAAACCAAAATGATGGGTGTGCTAAAGGTATGTAAAACCGATGACCGCGAGGACTAAGGGAAAGTTAGTAGAAGTCCTTAAGCTACCCCCCCCCACCCCCACCCCCACCCCCACCCCCACCCCCTCCCTCACCCCGGGGTTACCCCCACCACTAAAAATGGGTATATATAGGAGTGGTGATCAACCGTCTTCTCATTCTGCTTTACACTGTTAAGCTGAACACCACCATGTCTGCTATGAACCTCCCAGCCTCTACCTCTGGCCCGGCCGCCTCCAACTCCAGCCCGAGCATTGGACCAATCCGATCGGGGCCTACGTCAAGGAGTCGTGTCCGATTCTCCGGCTTTGGTCCTGTGAGGAAGGAGTTGCGGAGCAGCGGAGCTTCTCAACCAACCACGACGGATGCATCAACTCAGACTTCACCAAGCATCATGGAGTGGTACGACGAAGTCATAGAGCAAAGGGACAGACTGCTAGAGAATACTCGCAGTGAGCTACTTTATATCCGGAGTAAATGGGAAAAACTGATTAAGAAGTGTGAAAGCCTGTTGGACAGTGACGATAGTGAGGATGAGAGTGGATAGGTGTGTGGGTAAAGACTCGGACTGGGACTTGTGTGTTTGTATGAATGTGTGTGTGAATGCGGAATACAGAGCGGGGGATAGATCACTCTGTGGCAATGGACTAACATGCCACTTAGTGATCTATCCCCCGTTCTGGTAATGTTTTTGGATGGCCTTGACCCACTTTACCAAGGCTAGCTAGTACCCCCACTACTGATAAGTGTATATATACGGGTATTAACGTGCAGTTTGGTTATTCTGCTTTGTACCGCTTAGCTGAATACAGCATTGTAACATGGCTTTTAACTCCAAAACTTCTCAGGCTTCCTCTTCTTCTTCAAGAAGGCGTGCTGCCAACGTCCTGCCTGCTACTCGTGGACCTGCTCGACCATTTCACAGCATAACTGTTGCTCGGGCAAACGCTTGCAAAGCTCTGATGCTACGGACCTTGCTGGAGGTAAGCCAAGACGGACAAGGCTTGCTCAGTCCTGGTCAACGGCAGGAGCAAGAAAGGCGTATGGCGTACTTCAGGCTGCAGGGTGTAGTTCCCAGCTTGAAGTTAGGCGATCCGAGAGTAGCAAGCATCAACGAGGCAGCGGACTACATATCACACCTTCACAGTGTTTTAGAAGTAAAGGACCAACAAATTGAAAACTTAAAAGAACAATTGAAACAATTTAACTTTAATCCTGTGGAGTTTGTGGAAGCAGTGATGAGTGATAGTGATGATGAAGGAACTGAATATATATTGGGTATGTAATGAAAGACTTGGACAGGGACATGTGTGTGTGTGTGTGTGTGTGTGTAGAATACAGAGCGGGGGATAGACTACTTTGCGGCAATGGACTAGCATGCTGCTTAGTGGTCTATCCCCCGCTGAAAGGGTAGCATTGGATGACCTTGACCCACTTTACACCAAGGACAACCGGTTAACTGGTATAAAAGAGGGGGTCTATACATCTCGACTTCATTCTGCTTTGAGCCTTCTAGGTAACAAGTAGAGTTTGTAGACATGAGTGGTTCAGTAATCATTGGTAAGGAATGGGAGTATGTAAGCATAAACTATTTAAACTGTAGAGAGATGTTGAAGAATGTGTATGATAGTGTTAAAAGAATGGTTGTTGAAGAGGGTAGGGTAGTGATTGTTGCGTGGAAGAAGAAACAGTATACAACAGGACAACAAGTGAGAGCAAGTGACTTTGGGGGGAATAGTGTGTTTGAAATTGGACGAGCGAACTTGGTGAATTTGGACATTGTGTTTTGGGACTTGGAAAGGTTGATGGAAAGTAGTGGCAAACATGGGGAACTTTTAATTGGCAGGGCGGACAGAGTATATAACTAAGTGTTAAAGACTGGGGACTTGTATGTGTGTGTAAAGACTGGGACTTGTGTGGAATACAGAGCGGGGGATAGATCACTTTGCGGCAATGGATTAGCATGCTGCTTAGTGGTCTATCCCCCGCTCATAGGGTATTATTGGATGACCTTGACCCACTTAAAAGTAGAGGGGAATGGGTAATGTGGAGGGGGAATCAGTATATATGTAGGACCAATGAAGAGCACATTTAGTCAAGCATTTGTCTAGACATCCGCTGCAACCTACCACTAGCAATGGAAAGCTACAGCGTGGAGTTCATTCTTTTGGAAGAAGATATTAATGAAGTTGTGCAACTTATCGAAGAGAAGACAAGCCTAGGCACATTGGAACTTGTAAACTGTGAACCTTTGGACAATGCCGCAATAGATAAGATTGCATATTTCATGACGCATTTACATACTGAAAATACAACTAATATGGAGTTTGTTCAGTACCTCTTTGCAAACCAAGTGAATGTGCGAATAACTATTACCTGGTGGCAATAAAGTGTGTAAAATTCTTGGCTTGGACTTGGACTTGGACTTGAGTGTGGTCTGCGGAATAGAGCGGGGGATAGATCACTTTGCGACAATGGACTAGCATGTCGCTTAGTGGTCTATCCCCCGCTCAAAGGGTATTTTGATGTGACCTTGACCCACATAAGATGTATAGTTGGTGGGGGTATAAAAAGGGCAAACCAATTGGATAGATACACCACTTTCATACCATGGCTCCACTTGACAACACCGTGTTCCATCGCGACAGAATTCTTTCAATTCTGGAGGTAATACCTGTAGAAGTTATAGAAGCAGAGGACCAACTACCTGCGGTTGATCAGGAAGAGGAGGAGGAAGAAATAATGGATATTGAAACGGACTCTGACGAAGCTGGTTCAACGGACAATGAAGTGGACTTGCACGCCTACGAAACATTAGAGTCATCATCTGAGTCGGAAATGGAATTCCAATTGGAAATTGAAGAAGAAGAAGAAGAACAAGACACTCCTCATCGTCCAATGGATAGGATGTTAGTTGCCAGAAGAATTATGTATTGTCATCGCTGCTTATTCCGTGATGAGGATGATTCCGACTCTGATGGTGATGTTTCACCTTTGTAAAAGCTTAAACAAAAAGTTAAAAAAAAGAATGTGAGCGGGGGATAGAGCACTTTGTAGTAAATGATGCTGCTTAGTGCTCTATCCCCCGCTCAAAATAATAATTCTAAATGGCCTTGACCTACAAATTTTGCTCAAACAGACGTTTTTAAAAAAACTTGTACAAATTATTGAATCTAGACCAAATATCATCAATATATCAAGCCTACTGATAAATTTATTACAAACGGTTGTGTAAAGGCTAAATTTAGCACATGATTGATAACCTGTTTTATATGACGTCACTTTCCCCACCTATCTGCCTCGGATATAAAGGGTCCCGGTCGAGCACGCTGCTCATTATTGCGTGGACATTCACAGAGTGTGCATTCAAAGCCAAACTGTTTGAAATGGCTCTTTGCGACATTTGTGGGGAAATCTTTCAAGACGAAGATCTTTTCACCCTACACAGAGAATTACATGAAGACGAAGATAGAAAAGAAGATATTACCATGGATGAAATAGACTTAGACTCAATTGACCGGTTTTTGGAAGAGCACCAGAAGCAGACGAATTACTGGGACAGCTATCTACAGCAAATGCAAAGAAGAAGACCTAGTGTGATACAATTTGCTGGTGCTGGACCATCTACTGCTACAAGACCTATTGAAGAAGAGGACACCGAAGAAGAGGACACCGAAGAAGAGGATATGGAAGAAGAAGAACTGGAAGATGTAAGACAACTGCGCACCACGGCCTTGCCAGGACGAGTTGTAACACATTTCAAAATTAATAACGTTCAATTGGAATTGGAAACATTTATAACCCAGGCTAAGGAACTTGTTGGTCAAACGTTGAGGGAAGAATTACAAAGGCTAAATTTTATTAAATTTGGAATGGTGTTAGAGGCTATGTTTAACAATACTGATGGTGAAACAGCATTGAGAGCATTCATTACCAAAAATCGAACCCTTACCTTCACCTCCGACATTGATGATATTATTGAAGAATGCTTGGAGGAACTTATAACCAAACTCCAAGAACATGAAGGAAGAGGATCTGGATGGACTTTGTCATCAATCGAAGGTATGGATGTTAGGGTTCATAAACATGGATATGGTTTAAGAGGTAGTAGTTTTATCCCTCTACCAAAGAAAATCCAAAACACTAACTCGTGTAGAAATGTTCAAAATGAGGGTAATGAATGTTTCAAGTATGCAATGTTAACCAAGTATGTTAAAAACAATCCTTGTAGAGTTGGTAGAGAATACTACGAAAATGAACACCGCTACAACTTTCAAGGTCTTACTTACCCAGTTACTTTAAAAGATATTGGCAAATTTGAAAAGAAAAATCCTGGCGTTTCAGTCAATGTTTTTGGTCTGGATGATTCCAACAACGTTTATCCTTTGCGGGTAGTAAAGGTTGAGCAAAGAAACCATACGGATTTGCTATTGATAACCAAGGGTGAAATTTCCCATTATGTATGGATAAAAGACTTTGAAGCGTTAGTTGTAAAACAATTGACCAAAAGAGTAAATAGGATTACAGTTTGCAAGAGATGTTTCTGCTTTTCTTGGAAAGATTCAAGACGTGGAGGATTGGACTGGTTATTGGAACATAAAAGACTTTGCAACGAGAACTATGAAGTAAAGATAAGTCTTCCACCGCCTACCCGAGCTTCAATACAATTTAACAAGACAGTTCACCAATACCGAATTCCACTAGTGGTCTACGCAGATTTTGAATCAACGTTAGTACCACAGGAGCTGCCGGACGGCGAAGTGACTAGAAGAACAAAATATCAGTTGCATCAGCCCAACAGTTTTTGTTTACTAGTTAAATCAACCTTGTCTGAAAACCAATTGCAAGACTATGGTTTAACATCCACTCCAATACTCTACCGTGGTGAAGAAGCCGCTAAGTATTTTGTAGACCAACTGTACGATATTGCTGGAAAGGTTCAACGCTTGTTCGGTAATATTGTACCTATGGAACCTTTAAACCAAAATCAACAAGAAGAATACAACTTGGCGACAAGATGCTATTTATGCAAGAAGATGTTTAGTGAAGAAAATCCAAAAGTAAGAGATCACGATCACCTGACAGGGTTATACAGAGGAGCTGCTTGTAATTCATGCAATATAAATTACAAACTGCCAAACTTTATTCCTGTCGTTTTACACAATCTTAGCGGCTACGACTCCCACTTTATTATTCCAGAATTAGGAAGAGATGATGGTAAAATTGATGTTCTTGCTACAACATTGGAAAAGTACATCAGCTTTTCAAAAACAGTAGGTAAAATTAAACTTCGCTTCGTAGACTCTTACAGATTTATGGCATCTAGTTTAGCCAAATTGTCAGAGAACCTAAGAAGAGAAGACCTAAAAGAAACCAGAAAAATTGTACCTGAAGATAAATTAGACCTAGTATTACGGAAAGGAGTTTTCCCCTATGATTACATAACGTCTGCAGAAAAATTCGAAGAAACCAGTCTGCCACCGATTGAAGCCTTCAACAGCAAATTAAACGAAAGTGAAATCTCCGTTGAAGACTACAATCATGCTTGTAATGTTTGGAACCAACTAAACATTCAAACCTTAGGGGAATATTCTGACTTTTATATAAAATTGGACGTA
Source organism: Neoaliturus tenellus (assembly GCA_030545055.2). Classification (NCBI taxonomy): domain Eukaryota; kingdom Metazoa; phylum Arthropoda; class Insecta; order Hemiptera; family Cicadellidae; genus Neoaliturus; species Neoaliturus tenellus. Next base: position 8,145,929 of record CM061537.1, read on the forward strand.
ACTCTGCTGTGCGATGTGATGGAAGAATTTCGAAACACCTGCTTCTCCGCCTATGGACTGGACCCTCTACACTCGTACACATCTCCAGGATTAGCATGGCAAGCTATGCTAAAGTCAACCAACTGTCGACTGGAACTTCTAACGGATATTGATATGGTGCTCATGATGGAATCTGGTGTACGGGGCGGTTTGACACAAGCTGTAACACGTCATGTCAAAGCCAACAACAAGTACATCCCCGGCTTCGACGAGCAACAACCATCGGTCTACCTTGGCTACTTTGACGCAAACAACCTTTATGGTTGGGCAATGTCAAATCCGCTTCCCTACGCTGACTTCAAATGGATCGACCCGGCCACCATCGGAGACATCTCACAGATTCCAAAGGATGGTCCAAAAGGCTATGTTTTGGACTGTGATTTTGAATACCCGGAGCACCTTCATGACCATCACTACGACTTGCCTCTCCTAGCCAAGACTGAAGTTTCACCGACAGGAAGATGGCCAAAATTGATGATGACCTTGGAGAATAAAGATCGCTATGTGGCTCACTATTGGGTAGTTCAACAGGCTCTCGAATTGGGTCTACGTATAGTGAGAATTCATAGAGCAATTGAATTCACCCAGTCTTGTTGGTTGAAACCATATATTGATTCCAACACTACAAGAAGAGCTGCAGCGACAACAGCATTTGAAAAGGACTTCTATAAATTAATGAACAATGCCATCTTTGGGAAGACCTTGGAGAACAAAAGAAAACACAAAAATGTAAAATTAGTGAGTGATCCTAGGAAATTGGAAAAATTAGTGCAAAAACCAAATTTCGGAACATCCATGATTATAAACGAAAATCTAGTCGCTGTCAGTATGAAGAAAACAACAATAGTCATGGACCGTCCGTTATACATAGGTATGTCGATTTTGGACATAAGTAAAACCCTGATGTATGATTTCCATTATAACAAAATGGTTAAACACTACGGAAGGGAAAACATTGGAGTCGCATACATGGATACGGACGCGTTTATCTACTGGATAAAGACTTTGGACATGTATGAAGACCTAAGGACTTTTCCATACAAAGAAGATTTCGACTTTTCTGACTATCCGAAGAACCATCCAAATTTTAATGAAAAAAATAAAAAAGTAATTGGAAAATTCAAAGATGAAGCAAATGGAATGCCTTTAGAAGAAATAGTGGCGCTGATGGCAAAATTGTATTCATTTAAGATGTACCACGAGAACAACACACCGACAGTGAAAAAAGCAAAAGGAGTGAAGACATCTTATTTGAAAAAAACACGTAACATTTGACCACTACAAGACTTGTTTGTTTGAAGATACTACGATATCAGCAACATTCAACAATATCCGAAGCTTCAAGCATCAAGTCTACAGTGTCACCGAAATTAAAAAAGCACTGTCAGCTCGGGATGATAAAAGACATATTTTGCCCGACAAAATCCACACTCTTCCATTCGGCCATTACTCCCTAAACCCTATCAACTAGTAACCTATTCTTCGTCCTTCTACAACTTCGACCTTATTCCTTTCTCCTTCCGTAAAAAAATGGGGAACACGGCAAGTCCAACGCCGTGTTCCCCATTTTTTTACACAAGTTTGGATGACCTTGACCCATATAAATGATGTGAATATTTAAGACAACGTTCATTGTGATTATACATGTGATACAACAAACATTGAAACCTGCAATATGAAGGACTTGAAGCAACAAATTGTCAACGAACTTCATAAACCTGCAAGAAGAAAGTTTCCACGAAGAAATACGGTGATAAAAGGAATTAATGATTTATATCAAGCAGATTTAATCGAAATGATTCCTTATAGCAAACAAAATAAAGGATATAAATACATATTGACTGTTATTAACTGTTTTTCAAAAATGGCAGATGCTTTACCACTAAAAGATAAAAGTGGCAAAAGTGTTACAAAAGCAATGGAAACAGCTATACAAAGAGACAAACATACTATTAAACATTTACAAACAGATGATGGAAAAGAATACTTTAATAAGGAATTTGCAAATTTAATGAAAAAACACAATATAAACCATTACTCAACCAATTCAGAGGTAAAAGCTTCAATAATCGAAAGATTCAACAGAACTTTAAAAAGTGCAATGTATAAAATGTTTTCCAACAGAGGATCGCACATATGGATTGATATGTTACCAAAACTTATAAACAATTACAATAACAAATTTCATAGGACTATCGGGATGAAACCAAACCAAGTAACTAGTAAAAATGAAAACCTTGTATTAAAACGTATAAAAACGAATACTAAACCAAAAGTTGAAAAACTAAAGCCTAAAAAATTTAATGTGGGTGATAAAGTGCGAATAAGTAAATATAAAGGTGTATTCAGTAAAAGATACCTGCCAAATTGGACCAATGAGGTTTTTACTGTATTCAAAGTACAACCTACAGTACCTGAGACATATATTTTAAAAGATAATAAAGGACAATTGCTTGAAGGAGGGTTTTATGGACATGAAATGTTAAAATCAACAGTAGGCGATGTATATTTAGTTGAAAAGGTGTTGCAACGGAAAAAAGATAAGGTCAAAGTACGATGGTTAGGATTTAATAAGACGGAAGATTCTTGGATACCTAAAAAGGATTTGATATAACGATAGAGAATCATTTTAGGTTGAACCATTACAAAGGATGGAGATAGTACCACAAAAAGAGAGTTTTACTATTAATAATATAGATGAACTCACAGTGGATAATTCAGAATTTAATAGTGGGAAACATGGCAATTTGTTACCAAACACCGTTCGTTGTCTGGTTACCGGGCCTTCCAACTGTGGAAAAACTAATGTAGTATTCAATTTGATTACAAACCCTAAAGGATTACGTTTTAACAATCTATATGTATTTTCAAAATCACTACAACAACCAAAGTATCAATTATTGGAAAAGATACTGACTAATGTGCCTGAAGTTAAATATTTAAAGTTTAATGCAAGCGAGAGTGTCATGCAACCACAAGAAGCTAAACCATTCTCCGTGTTCATATTCGACGATGTATCTTGTGAAAACCAAAACACAATAAGAAATTACTTCGCTATGGGTCGACATAACAACATAGATAGCATTTATATTGGTCAAACTTACAGCAAAATACCAAAACAACTTATTAGAGACAATGCAAACATGTTAATTGTATTTAAACAGGACGAAACCAACCTAAAACATATATATTTTGATCATGTAAATGCGGATATGACATTTGAACGATTTAAAGTGTTATGTGGAAAGGCTTGGGCTGAAAAGTATGGGTTCCTAACAATTATGAAGGAACAACCGCTAAACAATGGTCGATACAGGATAGGATTTGATAAATTTATATTAATACATTGAACATGGTATAAACTATTCATTGTTGTACAACACGTCTTGCTACAAACATGGTTAACCAAGAAAAATTAGTAAAAGAAATAAAATCACTTAGTGATTCTATTCGGGCTAAAAACAGAGCATTGAAACTAGGTATTAGCGAGAGGGAGAAATTCCTTGAATCTACTTTTAAACCTATTACTGAACCCTTGAAACAATTAAACAAAAAATTTGCTAAACCTGTATTGGAAGGAGATGCGATTGCACCTATTACGAAGTTTGAAAGAGAAAATGTAAAATCAGAAGATTTTAGTGATGAAGACCTGGAATCCTCTACGTATAGTGGTTTTACCGGTGGAGAACCCGAAAGAGAGCTAGAATCACCGGACTATAGTGGAATAAAAGAATTATATGAAGTAAAAGCCAAAAGAGGACATGAAGTTGTATCAACTGCTAGTGAAGAGGAAAAAGAAGAAGAGACAAGGGAAGGTCCGTCAAACATAAGCTTGTTGGGTGAAAACATTCATAACAAAGGACCTTTAGGAAGGAAATACATGGTAAAAATGTTACTCGGAACAATTCCTAATAAGAATTACCATAGTTATGGAGCGAGATTAACAAAAGACGGTTTAATGATAGGTAATAGCCCGTTAAACGTTGACGAACATGATAATATTGTCATTGGTGATCAAAGGTATAAGGGCACAAAAGGATTATTTGAATTATTATTTGAAAATAAGCCTTCAGTATCGGTAGTGAAAGAAAAAGACATGGAAGCATATAAAAATATTTTGGAACAGACAAATGCATATAGAAGAAAGTATTTACCTGACCAGCCTCCTTTTAGATCTAAGTCTTTAAAATATAAAGAATTTGTATCCAAGTTAATACCAACTAGAAGACAAACAATGCCGTTAACACAAAGAAAACCTGTAAAACGAAGATTTATGGCATCCACTTTGGATGTAAGTGCTCAGGAACGAAGAAAAAGAAGTAAGTCCGTTACGGGTACAGGTTTAATGAAGGAACTATATAACACAAATGTGATTTATTACAATAATATCAATAAATTGGTGGATAGAATGAAACTAATACATGAAGCTAAAGAAGCGGGTCATACTGGATTGGAAAACGAATGGGTGGCTTTAGTGGATGAACTCCGAAACCGTGGGGTAATCTCATAAAAATGCGTTACTCCCTAGAATACTATTCAGTTGCACCATGAGTGTCGACAAGTTCGGACGTTACTCCTCGGATGGGTTATATTATGCCAATAGTTTAAAAAGAAGTGCTGGTTTACCACAAACACCTGATGGAGATTATGATATGAGTAATAAAAGGTTAAAAAACATAAAAGATCCTACGGATGAAAACGATGCAATAAATCTAAAAATATTAAAGGAAAAGATATCGCCAACATTAAGACTACAAAATAACACATATGACGCAGAAGATCATAGAATCATCAACGTTGGTAAACCAAATCAAAACGGTGATGCAATAAACAAAGGTTATTTGTCATCTGAATTAAAAAATACGTTAAAATTCAATGGGAAAACGTATAGTGCTAACAATAAACGTATATCCAACGTAGATGACCCTAAAGATGCAAAAGACAGCGTAAATAGACGCTATTTACATTCTTTGATACCTGAAAAGACAAAAGATGGATTTTCTTTTTATAAATTTGTTATTAATGATATAGGCTATCCAAAAACTGAAAACGATGCTGTAAATCTAAAATATATTAAAGATCATTGCATCATACGTGATGTAGGGGTTATAGATTGTTTTAATAATTGTTTAGCAAATGTTAAAGATGGTTCGGCGCCATCAGATGGTGCAACAGTGGGTCAAATGATGGAAACCTTAAAACAAGAAACAACCTCTTTTGTAAAACAAGATCAAGTAGTATCGAAGCAAGGGGATGAATTTATTCAAGGTAATGAAAAATTTAATTTATTAACATACAAAAATGATGCTTGGGATTGCATGGATAAAAAGTTATCAAATATGGGATGGGGTTATGAAAAACATGATGCAGCTGCTTTATCACAAACCGTACATCTAGATCCAGATAAATATTTTAGATGGTTTACATGTAATAATAGAGTGATAAGAGACTTGGAACAAGGAAGAGAAGCAAATGATGCTGCAACTGTAGGACAGACCATTACAACATCATTAAAGGATAGTAAAGTGTATAATTGTAATAATAAACGTATAACAAACCTTAAAGACCCTGAACATGTAGATAATGCTGTCACTGTTAATTTTCTTGTAAAAGTTTTAGGTAATGCAATATTTGATTTACACAATCATTTTACACCAGATATTCTTCAAGGAAAATCAGGTCATAATACTTATGATGAATCCATGAGAGGTGAGTATATTAAACGAGAAATTTATAATAAATACTTTATTAACCCTAAAACGAAACAGTTTAGATCATCAGATTGGGGTGATATTGATATTTAAGTAAATAACTTAATAAATGACTTCATTTATGTGCAACCTGTCATAGAGTTAACACATGAGTTGCACATTGCCATTATAAAAGGACAATAATGACGTTCAAATACATCAGTCCATATCGAGACACTGCAAGAAAAGGAGGTGGGATCACGTTCACAGCGGTTTCTCTGTTAAGTAAAGCTTTAAAACAAATTCCAGTAGGATCCATAGTAAATAGAGCAATAGACGCATTACCATACGAATTTCATATACCAGGAGGTTATCAGTATTGCGGACCAGGAACTAAATTGAAAAAACGACTGGAAAGAGGCGATCCTGGCATAAACAAGTTAGATCAGGCTTGTAAAGAACACGATATCGCATATTCCACGTTTGCCGATTCAAAAAATAGATCAATAGCTGACAAAAAGCTTGCGGACATAGCTTGGCAACGAGTAAAATCAAGTGACGCTAGCATAGCAGAAAAAGCAGCAGCTTTAGCAGTAACAGCAGGTATGAAGGCTAAAACAGCAGTAGGAGGTGGAAGAAGGAGGAGAAGGAGAGTAAAAAGGAGGTCAACCACAAGAAAACATGGAGGAAATATAAAAAGAAGACGGCGATCTACAAGAAAAGGCAAGAAGAAGCCCACCGTGTGGTCAATGGTAAAAAACGGGGCAGGACTTTACCTAAGACCTTATCGTGCATATTAAATGAAAGAAATCAATTGGTCATACCACATAAAGCATTAACCAATGTTGAATTATTTAAATATATTTCCTGTTTAAAAATACCATTTTTCCGCGGTGTATTCATGAAAGACAGTTTACCAAAGAAAATGTGGCAAAATGAGACTGGAATTGTAAATTTGGATAATACTGAAGGGCCTGGCACCCATTGGGTTTGTTATAAGAAACTAAATAACAATGTATATTATTTTGATAGTTTCGGTAATTTGCCACCACCAAAAGAACTTCAAAATTACTTTAAATCTGCTAAAAACATATATTATAACTATAAAAGAGAACAACCTGATAATACTTCAATATGCGGCCATTTATGTTTGGAATTTCTAGCTAAAAGTATCAGTCACTATTGAGATGTCTTCCTATACGGTATCATTAACAGGAAAATCGTCCAATTTACGAAGTATCCTTTTTCCAGCGTTACGCTTGCAAAAAGGAAGGTTTTGGGAGGCGGCACTATTGGATTTTACAACGTACAACTCTATTCCCAATGTTACGGAAGGTAAAAATAACATATTGCATTATTATAAGGGAAAGGATGCCAGTGGAAAATTTACAGACTTACAAGAGTGCAGGTTACCCACAGGTTCTTATGAAATTGATCATATAAATGAATTTTTGCAAACTAAAATGGGAAAAGACAATATAACATTAAAAGGTAATAATAATACGATGAAAGCTGAAATTACTTCCAAATATTATATAGATTTCACTCAACCAAACTCAATTGGTGATTTATTAGGATTTTCCAACGATGGGCCTGTATTACAACCAGATGTAACACATTCCGGTAAGAAAACAGTAACAATATTAAAAGTCAATAGTATAGACATAACTTGTAACATTATACAAGGTGCTTACAGGGATGGGGCTAACACCCACATCATACATACTTTTTACCCAAGTGTACCACCTGGATTTAAAATTGTTGAAAAGCCACAAAACCTGGTATATCTACCGTTGAACACCACTTTCATTTCAGACATCGTGTTGAGCGTATTGGATCAAGACGGTAACTTGGTAGACTTCAGAGAAGAGCCTATTACGATTAGATTACATTTAAAATCGACACTTTAATACAAAACCATGGGTTTAACATTTAAAAGCGAACAACCTACGGGAAACCGCATTAGTAGCTCTTCAGCTGTGGAGGAGTTAACACGCGAGAACATTCGTTTCTTAGAGAGAATTGGATTAAAATTAACCGAGTATGGATATACTGGATATAGCGCAGGGTCCAACATTCGACGAAACCCTATGGGAAAAAGAATATCACACCCACAACCCTTACACTTCATCGAAATTAAACAATAACGATGAAATTCGTATTCCCATACAAAATCAAGACATTTACACACTACCATGTGAAAGTTACTTGTATATTGAAGGACAAGTTACTAAAAAGGACGGTACTACTGTTGGTACAACAGTTCCATTTATAAATAATCCTATGGCTTTCCTATTTGATGAAATTAGATATGAAATATCAGGTGTAACAGTTGATTCCACTAAAAAAGTAGGTATTACGACAACTTTAAAAGGATTAACATCTATAACACCCAATGAAACCAATTTACTTAAACCTGCCGGATGGGTATTACCTACGATTGACACGATCACTCCAAATCCAAATGGATATTTTGATTTTCATATTCCATTACGTTTGCTGCTTGGTTTTGCTGAAGATTATAGGAAAATAATATTAAACGTTAAACAAGAATTAGTTTTGTTGAGATCTTCTAACGATAAAGACATTATTAAAGCTGCAGATGCTACTACAGATGCGACTTTAGAATGGAAATTAAAATTAGACAAAATTGTATGGAGAGTTCCACATGTTAAATTGGCTGACGAGCATAGAATGCTACTTTTAAGAAAATTAAAAGCCGATCGTGATATTGTTATTCCATTTAGAAGTTGGGAATTTCATGAGCATCCCAGTTTACCTACTACGGATCGACACACTTGGACTGTTAAAACATCGAATTATGTAGAACGAGCCAGGTATATTATATTTGGTTTACAAACAGGTAGAAGAGACGCCATTACTAAACATGCAGGACAATTTGATCATTGTGACTTGAAAAATATTAAAGTTTATTTAAATTCACAATTCTTTCCATACGACAATTTAAATGTGTCATTCACTAAGAAGAAATACAGTATATTGTACGATATGTACGCGAGATTCCAAAGTTCATATTACGGTAAAACAAATACACCTTTATTACCACCTGACAAATATTTCGATGCCTACCCAATAGTTGTAATCGATTGTTCTAAACAAAATGAATCAGTAAAGTCTTCAAGTGTGGATATAAAAATAGAAATGGAATTCAACGATGCTATACCGGCTAATACAACTGCATACTGTTTAATTCTACATGATAAAATCGTAACATACACACCTTTAACTGGAATTGTTAAAAATGTATTGTAAGAACCGGTTTTGTTTCATTCCGCGAGTATAAAAGCAGAGCGTACAGACCGCTCCTCATCAGTTTGTTGCCTACTGTTGTATGGGTAGCATCGTATTCAATATGGCTTCTCCTAGTGGTACACCTGAAAATGTGGTAGATATTGAGAAGGAGATATCTGAGTTTTTAGATCCTCAAGGTCACCAGGAAGGAGGTGAACAAAACTTTTGCGGACAACTTCACGCCAGTAATAATGTTGAAGAAAAAGGTAAAAGAAGAAAGACTATACAAAAGAGAAAAAGGGATATTGAAGATAATATTTCTCCAAACATATTGAGTGAGGTATTTTTGCGAATATTTTACCCAATCTCTTCCAGTTTGGATAAAAGTGTTTTAATCGGTGTTATGAAATCTACAGATTATTCCCCTACTGTAATTTTAACTCATGGACCCAAAATGATTTTGTTTACGGACAGTGCTTGGGAATCGTTTATGAAACATTTGCATCTACTAGAATGCTATTTAAGTAGTAACATGTTTGGAAGAAAGACAAGAGTAGGACTTTTGGATTCAAATGTGGAAATTGATATCATTAAACAACGTGGTGATCATCAGCTACGGTTTAGAGACACAACAAGACATGATAACAAAATTCAACTTAATCGAGAGGAGTTTTTCATTTTAACTTGTGCTACTGAACCTATAACAAGATACTTGAGACAACTGGTGTTTTCAAGTTCGATTATTAAAGATTATCTGGAAGACACTTTGGACAAACAACCGGACGCACCTATATTATACGGACCTGTGGATACTTCTATATTTAATAGAGTTCCTCATGAAGTACAGATGTGGAGACAATTGGAAAAGTACGCTCAACTACATAAGAAATCAGTAAAACAGGAAGAAGAGGAAGATGGAGGAGAAGAATCAAGTGTTAGTGATGAAAATGAAAATAAGGAAAATATAAAGATGGAAACTTAAATGACAATGGTTAGTTTTTAAAACAATAACCAACATTTTGTGGGGTTAGGCCTATTGGGGACGGTGCCCACGTTAAATATACACCAACGCGCCAACAACTGTACGGCCTGGTATAAAAGTAGTACCTACCGTGGTGTGGAAATCAGTTGACCTCCTGACTTCGTAATGAGCAGACGTGTGACCTTCAAAATGGACAAGGGAGAAGAACAACAAGTAAAGTCCAAGCCTGGTATTATTGAGTTTCAAGCGTTTCGTGGTAATGATGATAGATTCATTATAAAAGAACTTGTGTTTTTGGACATGAATACAAGTGTTCCTTATTCGTTTTTATTTAAACCACCATGTTCTTATTCGTCTTTAACTAGTAAAGCCGCTACTACCAACAGATGGATTTCAAAACACTTCCATCATATCGATTGGTATGATGGTTTTACAAGTTAAACGGACTTGTATCACATTATGCATCACTTTTCAGACAAGTTTACCAATATTTACACAAAGGGGCTGGAAAAGAAAAGATGGATCGAAGGATTTACTCATGTTCCGGTTAATGATGTGGAATTGGATAAGAATTATCAATACATGCTGGAAACCATATGTATTTGTACAAAAAGCCCAGAACATGATAAAGATAGACATTGCGCTTTGAAAAATGCCTATAAACTCGCCTCTTACCTTCAAAGTGGGGAATTGGGGAGTGGTGGGGGTAACGGAGAGTATATAAGTGGGGAGCAGACAGGGACCTGGCATGAGTATTACTCGAGATTCCGAGACGACAACATCTCCGAGCAAGAAGACGATCTGTAACCTGACCATGGCATCTCACCAGTTCCTTCAGACTTTGGTCGAGCAGTTCAATGCTCACTCCAAGTCAACAATATTACCTGTAAAGAAGTGCTCGGAACTAAAAGACGAGAAGCACTACATAATCCATGCTATGAAGAAGATGGAGACTACAGTTGGGGAGGCCATCTGCTGCAGTCTCAGCGAGGCACCGTTTACTCCGGGGGATGAACCAAAGTTCCAGGTGTACCTGCCCAAGAGATTCGTCCATCTTCTACAAAACGAGGATCTTCGCTCTATTCAACCCGGGTGTCTATACCTGGTGTCCCACGGCTGCACGGGTAGCAATTCTACAGAGTTGACCATCCACATCGCTGACAAGCAGCAGTGTTAGATTTAAGTTTTAATGTTGTACATATGTTGTTGTTGTAATGTTTTATAAATAAACGAATCATAAAAGACAAAAAAAATAAAAAAAAAAACAAAAAATGCAACATATCAATATGTGACAGACTTCACGTATTGATATGTTGCATTTTTTTTTTAAACTTCGCGGGTGACCTTGACCTTTGACCTTTGCATTTCACAATTACCCCCACTACTGTAATTACCCCCACTACCGCACTAGGATTCAAACCTGCTTGGATGCGAAAAACGGTCAGTCTGTTGCCAACTAGCAAACGATGAGCACCTTGTACGAGCTTTGCATACAACGAGTTATAACTCACAAGGACTTGTTCCCAACATGTTTACAAGACAATATCCCACTAACAATAAAAGAAGATGTCAAACGCTACAGGAGGGAAAATACAGGGTATTCGGAATACTCCTGGTATAAGTTCCACGACGGGGAAAAGTTTTGTAGGCCTTGTGGCGAGGCCGCCGTCAGAGACCTTCGGCGATTCGTACAGGATGGTGGTATAAAACAATTCGGATTTCTAGCGCCACTGTTTCGATTTGAAAATTACAAGGACACCTGCGCTATTTGTTCCATTCCATTGTATCGATGGAAAAAGTTTAGAACTGTTTAATTGGATTTTCTATACCCCCACCACTATTACCCCCACCACTTTTTCATGTACCTCCAAGCGCTGTGCCTCGGCTTCATTTCTACTCCAGCAGCCAACCTAGCAACATCAAGATGTCTCTGAACGTTAGTTGCGCAAGTTACGAGGAGGTGAGCATCAAGACTCAGCAGGAGCTAAACGACTTGTACAAGGAGTTGCAGTTGATGGTGGCACGAGGCTACCGTATAAACGTGCAGGTTTACGCTTGCAATATACGGAACACCCGGCAGCCAAAGGAAGAGCCTGGACACTCCTCGACAGCTTCCTCACCGGCGTCGATGAAGACCGAGCCAGACAACTTGGACTACTTCAGCTGACTAGCAGTTGTATTTCTTGTCCTAACCATTGTAGAATATGTATATTTTTTCATTATATTAAAGAAGTAAAAGAGCAAAAACACCTATCTTGTTACTGACATATAAGCTCAGTAACAAGATAGGTTTTTTTAAAACACAATTTGGATGACCTTGAAACTTCCCCCTCCGCTGCTTTGTTACCCCCACCACTTGACTATTGGTGTACATGGCACATCGCAATTGGAAACCTCATTCCATCTTCAACAGCCACATCGACAACATCAACAATGGCAAACCTACCAACAGATGAAAGATGTCCTCACGCGTGTTGTGACTTCGTCCACGAGTTGGAGAAGAGGATGCAGGAGAGGGCGATAAGAAGAAAGCAGATCCACTCAGAAAATATCATGATAGTCAACGGCTATCTTTTATTGTTCGGCCTTATTATGGTTGTACTTTTCATACTGTATGGCATAGTCACATGTGTCGGCAAGGTTGCAGAAGAAAACGCTCGCCACCATCAATTGGAAAGTTTCAATGTCACTTTGTAGGTTTTCCTTTTTTTTAAAACTTCGTTTGGATGACCTTGAAAATACCCCCACTACTCCACCACACCCCCCACCACTTCACCATGTTCCTGCATGAGCATCACATCAACCGTCATTCCTTGTCCGACAAGCAACCATGGCAGATAACAACACCATCAGCCAAGCTGACTCCACTACTGATGTTGGTACAAGTACGGGTTGGACACTGTCGATCGATAGTGTACACTATTTGGAAACAATTTGCGAACGGATGAAGGAAATACTGCGGGACAACCCTGGAATCATAATACAAATGAATTTAAATTATGATTGGTCCCAAGTCAGAATGCAAGGGGACGATAACAACGGTCAACAATCTACACAATATTCGCCCATGTCCCCGATCTACCCTTACGGCGAGTCTGACGTCGATGAAGATGAGGCTAATGAGGATGTGGGGGACAACGAGGCTGAAGAGGAGTAACCTTCATTCCTTTTTTTTTAAAACCCAAATTGGATGACCTTGAGAATTCCCCCTCCACTATTTCCTTTTTTTAAAACCCAAATTAAATGACCTTGAAAATACCCCCTCCACATACTTTTGGTTTACCCCCTCTACTTTTCAATACTGTTACCACAGTCTGTAGCTCACATCATTCCTTGCTTAGCTATCATGGCGGACAGCACTCTTTCTCAAGTTGACTCCACTACGGATGAAGAATGGCCATTTTCCTGGAATGTTCATCTGCAAGACTCGGCAGAAGTGGATATGTTGCATGAGAAATTGGTGTATGTATTAAACGAAAACCCCAACATTGAATGTAGAATGACTATGGATTTCGATGCGACAGGGGTCCACACTCAACCTTCTACTTCCAGCCAGCCTGAACCTCAGCTACAGCCGAAGAACTTTACACATCTTTACACTCCAATACGGCCGGAGGATGTGGTTATCAGCGAGGCAGACTCTACTACAAGTTATATTGAACCAACGAATTGGAAGCTTGTTGTTGACACCTTACACAAGGTCGACTTAGTATGTGACAAATTAAAGGAATTGATGATGCAAGATCCTGGTCTTCGTTTTAAGATTGATTTGTTTTTCATCTGGGGAGCACCTGCACGGGGCTCTTCGTCTGACAGCTCTCTAAGTACAACGGATGAGGAGGAGGAAGAGGACGACTAGTTATCTTTTTTAAAACTCCGTTTGGATGGCCTTGACCTTTCCCCCTCCACTGAGTTTATTTAAGGTGCACTCTCAATGACTGCAGCATCATTTCATCGCGCACCTTCACCACAGCAACATGGAGAGTCAACTCAACTACTGTTGCGAACGGAAATGTTTTTCATGGCCGAATGACATTGATGTTGCGGATGGCCTGGCGTGTAGAAAATGTGAAGCTTTTGGTCAATGCATGTGTAAGTGCAAGTCTTGGAAGAAGCCGAAACCGGAGTTGAAGACATTCCATGTGTACCAGATGAGAGGGCATAAGTACACTTGTTGCCCTGAACGTTGCATTGAATTCACATTAAAACAGCTAACTGGCTGCAAATTGTGCAACAATCATTTTGCAGGTTTTTGCAAACATTATTTAGGAGCCTGTCAGTACAGATCAACTTGGCATACAGAAGCACTCACTATCAATGAAATCGCTATAGATACACAAGAGTAGTCTTTCTACTCTTTTCTTTTTTAAAACTCCATTTGGATGACCTTGACCTTTCCCCCTCCACTCACCTTAGTTTATATAAACCCCATTCCCACTGACCACAGCATCACTTCATCGTGCTCCCTCGTCAAAGCAACATCAACTATGGAAAGTAAGCGCATCTCATGTTGCGAGCATAGGTGTTTGGAGATACAAGGCGTCACATATTGTGCAAAGAAGCGTTGGGAGGAAGAGACGGGGACAACCTATTGCTGTGAGGATAAGTGTTTCCTCTTACCAAAGTGGCAAGTGGATGGGCTGGCCTGCCGGCAATGTGAATGCTTCGGATGTTGCAGGTGTAGATGCAAGAACCAACAGCTGCCACCGCCGGTACTACAAACTTTCAAAATCTACAAATCCAAATACTTTTATACTTGTTGTCCGCAGCGGTGTATTAAATTTCACTTCTCCAATCTTACCAATTGTCGGAAATGCTACGGACAACCTGATGGGTGGTGCACCTGTTTTCTGGACTCCTGCCGCTACAGATCGGATTGGTTTACAGATCCATTAGAGATTGATGAGGTCGCCCAGGAAGCACAAGAGTAGTCTTTCTACTCTTCAACTTTTTTAAAACTCCATTTGGATGACCTTGAGATTTCCCCCTCCACTTCCCCATATACCTAGAGTACACAGAGCCTGGCAGTCAGTAACTCGGTGGCTGTCGTGGGGTGCGCATCGGTGTCGGCGCTCCGTTGTTAGGTTTTCAAGGTCACAGTAATATCAAATTGTTGGTGTTGTGCTGGTTCAAGGTCACCTGAGGGATAACCGATTGCCCATTTAGGCAGGGTCATGTCAGAAACTCGAGTTTAACTTGGCACTTTTGCCGTTTCTCGTCGAAAATTCGCTCCAAGTGGTCAAGGTCACGGGGACTCTGACTGAAACTCGGAGCGTAGTGCGAGAAACGGTAAAAGTGCCAAAAAATTTTAAGTTTCGGCGTGACCTTGACCTCAGTGGCGTCGGTGACGTCATTTTGATGACGTAAGGGGTGATGACGTCATCAGCACGTCATTTCTGTGACGTCATGGGTGTGACGTCATAGAAATGACGTCATTGGTGATGACGTCATCGATGACGCAATCGATGACGTCATCGATGACGTCATCGGTGAGGTTATTGACCTCGATGACGTCATCCCTCAGGTGACCTTGAACTGAGCCAGCACCAACAATTTGACACTACTCATTAGTAATATGTTAATACTTTTACTTTCTCCCTCTATACCATAGTATATGGAGAAAGTATTGTTTTCGTCAAAATTTTCGAATTTGAGTTGTAGGTGGATTTATCCATTTTGGTTCCCCCTGAGCCCAAAAAAGTGGTTTTCGGAGTGATGTCTGTCTGTGTGTGTGTGTGTGTGTCAGGATGTAAACAGAGCTAGAGAATGCCCTAATGGTCCGATTTTAATTAAATTTGGTACATAGGTCCAAATCCACGATAATTCCAGGCGTTTTTTTCATTTTTTTGAATTTTTGATTTTTAAGGGTATTTTACCCCCAAAAACCTTCAAAAATCATCAAAAATCAAAATTTCTCAAAAACGGCTCTAACGATTTTGATTAAAATTTTGTGGTTTATTAAGCTTAAAATGGTGAATAAAATGACACCACCCGCATCTCCGGGAAAACTCGCGTTCAAAAGTTATAGAGTAAAAAGTGTTTCAAAAATCAATTTTTTGGATTTTCAAAATAGCTGTTGTCTTGAAATAAATTTTACTTATCACCATTAAATCAAGCTCAAAAAACTAAATAATCCAGTATTTTAAATTATTGCTCTACGTCAAGTGGTTGCGGAGAAAATTCAATTTTTCGTTTAGCGGTAAACGCAGTACGTTGTTAAAAGTCACATACGCGCGTAGGGTCAAACGAGCACTGCTCAGCCGGTAGCTAACCGACTGAGTCATCAAGACATTAATGTTTGAAGCTTTTAACATCTTTTTTACATTGTTGGGAGAAAGTATGTGTCAGTTAACTGATACCGTTTATTTTACATCTGTTGATATACATCTGTAAATCAATGTAGTAAATAAGTACTCGGAATACGTTACACTAGTGTGATAAGTGTGTTAAGAGCCAAGAGATAGAAATAATTTAGGACACCAGAAAAAGGAGACTTAAAAAACAACAATTTTTTAGAATTAAAATATTGTTTTATGAAGCAACGTAATGTATATGATTCTTTTCTTTGTTCTTCTTGTGTCTACTTTAAAAATACCTTAAACAGGTATTGCATAGAGGAACCAACTATTTATTAATGTGTAATAATGTTGTTTTTATATACCATATTATATAATATAATTTTCCAATGTGTTCTTCTCCTTTAAAAAAATAACTCTTCCTTTGTTATTATTTATTATTATTAATTCAATAAAATAGTCTTTATTATATTTTATGCTTTTTAACTGTGTTTATGTCTTTAAGGTTAGTATTAGTTTATTTACTTAAAGATGTTGAACTTAACAATTACAATGAATGGAATTATCCACTCAATGTAAAGAACTAGAATGCATTGCATTCTAGGGAATAAATAGAAGCATTACTTTTATGACGATTGTTTACGAGTGGAAGTGTAACTTAATATTGTTTTCGAAGAGAGTTCACTTTAATCGCTAGAGTTCAACAGACTCATCATTTATTAAATTCCTTGACTTACATTCGTTATTTACACATTGATAGATAAACAACAAATTTATTTGTTGTTCGAATTTTAAAATTGTCGGCAATTTCAAGATATCTTATGCTCTTAAGTTATCTCATGTATACTTATGTTCTACTTACATAACTGATTTTCTACTGTAAAATTTCCCACAGTTACAACTTAAATCAACAATACAGTACTTACAACAAAACCAATTTATAAATGAGACACCGCAACAAATGTTCAGGTGCACCAAATATTTACATGATCTAAAATATTCAAAAAATTTGCACTCTTCTATTTGTTTTATGTCCTTTGTAATTTATAAACAAGAAAGAAAAATAAGACGAATTTAGCAATCTCACTCACGTGTCAATTTGCATTTTCTCTTCGTTGACGATTTTCTTTCCGTCTTTTTG
This sequence comes from Neoaliturus tenellus, assembly GCA_030545055.2. Taxonomy (NCBI): domain Eukaryota; kingdom Metazoa; phylum Arthropoda; class Insecta; order Hemiptera; family Cicadellidae; genus Neoaliturus; species Neoaliturus tenellus. The sequence goes on from CM061537.1 coordinate 8,163,329, forward strand.
TATCTCAGCCAAGTTAGCGTTGTTGCTGAAAAAAGTATATACAGTAACAAGCTGTCAACAAAAATGTGACAAAAAACCTCCTGTGAAATTACAAATCTATAACAAATTTTAAATAGCCATACAGCTAAATAAATCAGTAGGATGAAACAAGAATAAATTAATTACTAGTAACAACATATTCCAGTAAAATGGAAATTCCTTACTGTTAATCTTTTTAACCAACCGTACGTAAAAAGCATTTTTAAACTAAATATGCAACACCCCGCATCGTTATTCTAAACCACTTAAAAGCTTATCTATGGTCCAATAAATGCAAAAGTTTCCTTTTCGTTTAGAAAACATTAGTTTTCAATAATTTAAGGTGATTTCAAGGTGAATTTTTTTATATAAGGGATTTTTGTATAAAAAGGGAATTTATGGGTGTATTAAAAGAATAAACAGAATTCTTGAAAAATTTCCCCAGAAGAGTAAACAAATTTGGCTCTCAATAGCAAAAAATTATTTTTCTTTGTAAAATTTTTAATTTCATAAAAATAGGAAAAAAATGAAAACTAACAAAATTTAATATGAAATACTGCTTAAAACTAAATTGCCACCCATAAACCATATTATGATTGTTTATGAAGTTGTACATTTTTGTAAAATATTTTACTTAAGAGATCCGAGAAAAAATTGATATAAAATTATAATAATAACCAAAATAAAACCAATACAAAATTTTCAAATATTATTTCTCTCGCCAATATATTAAGAAAACATTTGAAAAACATAAATATCCAATTAATATACATTGCCATTGATAACAAGCCAAACGTGTACGTATGACGTAACAGGTTGTTGTACAATCAATTAACTTCAAACATCGCCAAATAGACGGTATACCCACGTGGTGTTGATCTGTGGGGGGGGGGGGGGGAGCGAGAAGGGGGGTGGCACGCGCTAGCCAATAAACGTAGATTTATGTATCCTGAAGCGGTATTGATATAAGCGGGTCAGTAGACCAGCCTGGCGGCACATGATACTCAACTTGGGTATTGGTACCCCTACCTTCGATGACCTTGTCGTTCATATCGATATATGACTATTGACTGCAATGAAGTATCGAGATATTTATTGTTACATTCCACATAAGCAGGCTAAGCCCAATTAAAATACTGCAATTTACCAATACATACAGAATGGCTCGATTACACCTCAAATATATGGTCCATCGACCCTCGGTCAGTTTTAATAAATATTGTAAAAGTTGGAGTTGGTTCGATGGTCCATAGAACCATATGTTTAATTTTTAGTTTATTTTGTGAAATGGGTCGATGGATTATCAAACCTGTTTATAAATTATTTGATTAAATATAAATTTTGGCTGATGTACCATCGACTCCAAAACTAGAAATGTATTAAATATAATTTAATATTAAAGTAAAGGGTCGATTACACCTCAAATAGATGGTTTATCGACCCCCTTAAGTTAAATATTAATAAAATAAGATAGAGGCTCGATGGACCATCTATTTGAGGTGTAATCGAACTTATATAATCTTTTTCCTTCCTTTGGGCATATCTTTAAATTATATTATTATATCTTTATCGACCCTTAAAATATAAAATAACGTACAAGCAACATTTAGGTTCGATTACACCTCAAATATATGGTCCATCGAACCTTTCCAACTTTAATAAAAATATGTTTGGTTAGGGGTCGATGGACCATCTATGTGAGGAGTAATGGAGCCTAATTGTTGTTGATACGTTATTTTATATTTAAAGGGTTGATGGACCATCGAACCATAATACAAACATTTATTTTAATTTATATTTAAATGCGATGGTCCATCGAGCCACTTATATTTTAAGTTAAATAATGATTTCACAAGATAGATGGTCCATCGATTTTGCATGTTAAAAAACTAACTTGTACTCGAATATAATTAGTACCAATGGAAAAATCTTAGTCAATTTTTCAATATTTTACAAAGTCCAAAACATGTAGTCTGATTCAATTTTACACTACTTGTTAATTCTAACTAGAGATTGCCTCGTGATCGAAATTCGACCAATATTTCAGTTCATTTGGACCCAAGAAGATTAAAAACATTAACTAAAAATACTGTTCTTATTGTTTTTCTAGCAATTGCTTTTACAACAGATGTCTAATGATTAAATCAATCATTAGACAATGATCAATCCTTCCTAGATAAGATTAACATTTTAACTTAGAAAGCCTCTGGGGCGTAGCCCTGGAATCCAATGTGAATTAGAATGGTATTCTGCTCATCTACAGGACGATACCTTTCTAACAATATGCGATGCTTTATCCTATTATGCACCCAAGGTGAGAAAAAAGGAGGAAACGAAATATGCTTGCCTATTAATATATAGATTATGATAACCTCCTTATTATATAATAGCAAAATTAAATTTTTGCCTTTAGGAGTGTATTCAAACACATGAAATTTAAATGTCGAAGAAAAATTACGTTGTCACACAGAATGAGAAGTAAGCTAAAAAAATAATAATAAAAAATAAGAGATACAACAAAACAACATAAACAGGTACTTTAGGTGAAAGGTAGGAGTGTAAATACATTTAAAGTATTGTATAAAAAAGTCTGTTATGAACAAATCCATAATAGACATCCTTTGTTTACTAAACTGGCTTAATCAATAGCTTTACACTTGATTTGTAAGCATTAAAAATCTGCCAAAACTACATTCATCCCTGTGTATAATGTCCTGATATTTTTTAATTTGTGTGAAGAAAGAGCTCTTCACGAAAGAAGAAAAGTGGTTCATAATTATATTTTTATTTTTCATGTAACTTAAAAGGTTTTTGGGGAAACTAATCAAACAGTTTGTTTACTAGAATGAATGGAATTCTTTGTGTACATTTCTATGCCAATGGCATTTAATGACGATGTGACAGGGAAAGTCCAAATCTGGTTTAGTTACTACTTAACGTCAACTTCATGATGCGTTGCATTATTAATGACAAATGTCACTTATTTTTATATTTAAAACATGTGTAAAACATTATTTTTTACATTAACTAAGACTGAAGCTCAATTTTTAAGGTTAGGATTGAATGTACCTAATAGCTTCTGTACTTACACTATTTAGGAAGCGTGTGAAATTACAAAATTTGCTTTGTAGAAAAAAAGGATTCTGTGCTTTATCTGGAAACTCAATTTGTGTCTAGAAAATACCATTAAAAACATTTGATGTTGATCTAATTACTAACTAATATGTTAAGTTTTAAGATATATACTAGAATCTTTCATGAAGGTTTAGGTTTTGTATACCTTAAACTTGACGTTAAGTTACTGATAAAAAGTAATTAACGGAGCCTACAAAGAAACTTTAAAAAACCACCATTGTCCTTTTATAAATTGTAACCAATGTCTATTTAAAAATTAAAACCAAACCATTTTTTCATGTGCAGTTACACTTGTGATAAAAATTTTCTAATAAGGCTTTAAACCATTTCATAGAACATTTTCTAGTATCTTAATTTACCAAACATTGTTTTACATAAAAATTCATGTCTATACAGAGATATGTACATACAACAAAATAAAACGTTTAAAAAATAATTTATCTAATACCTCAATCTTAATTGTTTGTACGCGTACAATTAATTTCTTTCAGGCAGTCAAGTAATTTCACATATTTATACTTGACTTTCAGCTCTTTAGTATTGAACGTCAACAATTTCTTAAGCACTAGTTTGTAGAATTTCACGCAGAAACTCCGTCACTTTGTTGTACCGATTACCCTTTCTCAATAACCTTCGCAAATGCCAATTACCATCACAATTACTCCTCGTTACCCACAATACTTTGTTCTCTATTGGAGACTCCAACAAATTTGCTTTCTATTGTTGTTAAATGAAGGTTTTTCAGTTATACCTTCAACATACGTTTTGAAGTCCATATTGTAGATATAATGAAACTGTGTATGCTTAAAATGGTCACTGAGAGAAAAATGGTGTTAAAATATATAAACACATAACTCTGTAACATATGTACAACCTACAGTAGTTTAATGGCGTCACACTGTGTGACGTTACTGTTTGGAGGGTAATAGTCTTAAATAAGTATGAATCTCCCTTATAACATGGGTGCAACATACTTATAAAAAATATGAACCTCAATAATGTCTCCACAATTCTAGGACAAATAGTTATTTCATACTTATTTTCCTTGTTAATAGCGTTTCTTGCTTGTTATTACTTATACTCGTGTTCAGCACAGATTTAAGAACAATTCAAAATTTTAGTATCACCACCCTTAAGTTACATACTTGAAAGTCGTGTAATAGGTATGTAAGTAACATGGTTTAGGCAGGATAAGTGGTATGATTTCATTAATGATGACGTCACAGTACTCGGATTTCCAAGCTATTTTAAGTATGTTTCACCTTTACAAATATGATAAAAGCATGTTCTACTGTTATTGCGGTACGTATGCTTCATGTTTGTTTATACATGATTTGAAACTGAGTCGGTCAAAAATCGGCCGTAATTTTTTTATACGTAAGACTATTGTTAACATTATATGAACCATACTTGGTCATGGTTAAACTGTTATATCATTACGTGTTTATATTGTGTTTTTACCAGTGAAAAAACTAATTCATAAAAATATTGCAAGACATAATTCTATTTCGGTTTAAAATCGTACACGTAAAAGGTTTTACATAGAAACGTCCCTGGTGTGATAAATAACTCTATAAAAGAGTAATGCTGAAAGTTAACTGTAAAGGGGTGAGAAGCATAAACGAGCTCAAAATGACAATTTGATGATCCTGTTTGAAAAGCGAAAATCACCTCAGATCCCGGATTAGATGAGATGTACTACTTTAACGACGTTGAAACTTAAAGCCATCGCACAATTGACACTTTCCTTCACTTTGAATCCTATTTGTTTATTTGGTAATACAAGTCTTACAAGTCTTGTAATACAAGTCTTGTTTATTTGGTAATACAGTCTATAATCTTAAAAATATTATATTTTCTGTTTTCCGTAAAATTAAATAAACATTTCCGTAGGACTTCGATGAAAATTCGTCTAGCTTTCGTAATATGAAATAAATTTAAAAATATTAGGAAAATAATTGGTATGTGGAATAACTTGGAAATAAAAACTTCTTTAAATAACTTTTAATGAATTATAATTTCATTTAAATAGATAAATTATAGTTAATTAGGAAAAACCTGTGAAACTGAACTACAAGTTTTAACTAACTGTCCTGTGAGTAAGAAACACAGTAATCTTTATTCATATCAGTTTTACAAACTTAACCTAAAATCTAACCTCAAAATGGCGAAGTGTCACAAGTGCTCTAAACAGCTGAAGAATACTTCTTCGAAGGTTAAGTGTGACGACTGTGAGTGTATCTTCCACCTTGGCTGTGCAGATTTAACTAAACTTGAATTAACAACAATGCAAACTGATGGAGATATTTGGAGATGCATGCCTTGTATTGAGAAAAGAAGGGAGTCACTAGTCCTTGAAAAGAAAGCTGATAAAGGTGAGTTGACCTTGGCTGATGTTTTGAATGAAATTAAGGAGCTCAGAAAGCAACATAGAGCCGATATGACTGATTTCAACAATTCTTATGAAGCTTTAAATAACAAATTAGAAGAAAACACCAACCTTCTTGAAAACCAATCAGCAAAGCTTGATAAGTATGTAGAACTTGTTGAGAAGTATGTTGCTGAAAACACAGCCCTAAAAGCCAAGGTTGCTCAGTTAGAAGCAAGGCTAGAAGAAGCTGAGCAATATTCAAGAAGAAACTGCTTGGAAATCCATGGCCTTCCTGAAGAGCCAAGTGAAACCCGGTGGAGTCAGTAAAAAAAGTGGGCACAGCTCTTGGTGTGGAAATAAATGATTCCATGATTGACACTTGCCATAGGCTGAGGAAGAGGGAAGGAAGGAATGGCCCCCCTGGGCTCATAGTCAAATTTGTGAGACGCCTGGACATGGAACAGTTCCTTGCCAAGAGGAAGGTGAAGAGGGATTTCTCTATAAGGCACATGGGAATGGCTGGGGACACCCCAGTCTATGTCAATGAATCCCTCAGTCCAGCCCGGAGAAAACTGTTTGCCCTTGCCCGAGAAGCCAAAAACAACAAACAATACAGATTCCTGTGGATTAAAAATGGAAAGATTTTGATGAGGAAGAATGAAGATTCTCCAGTAAAAGCAATCAGAAGTATGGATGACATAAAGAACTTGTAAACAAGGAGGGACATTCATTGAAAAGTGTAAAATCCTTTATTTTTAACCATTTAGAATTAGGTATTATTAGGAGTTGTAATGTATTTAAAGAAAATAAAATTATTGTTATATTATTAACTTTCTTCATGTTTGAAACAGAAATAGTAAATAGGTTTAATGACCATTTTATTAACATTGTGGATGAAATTAGAAATAATGTGGGTTGTGTGAGACAAATAGTAAATTTTGACCCAAGTGATTATTTTGAAAACAGAGAAAATCGTTTTTCAATGTTTTTGGATCCAGTACTGCCTAGTGATGTAGTTGAAGCAATCAAGTCTCTTAAAAATGGTAAATCCCCAGGGTTAGATGGATTGTCCTCTGATTTGTTTAAAAAGGTTTCTGCCGAAATCAGTGAGGTTTTTACTTACATTACAAACTTAAGTTTTCAGAAGGGATTAGTACCAGAAAAAATGAAGGAGTCAGTTGTAATACCGATATTTAAAAAGGGAGATAGATTAAATTGTAATAACTATAGACCCATTACTCTGACACCAGTGCTCTCAAAAATCATGGAAAAAATTATGAAGAAAAAACTACTTTCATTCCTGAATTCATTCGACTTTTTCAGCAAAAATCAATACGGATTTTTAAAAGGACGAAACACTGAGGGTGCGATCTCAAAACTTTTATCGAGTATAGCTGGAGGAATGAATGTGGGAAAATATGTTAGTGTTTTATTTCTAGGTGTAACTAAAGCATTTGATAGTGTAGATCATAATGTTTTATTAAATATTTTGTATAATTTAGGTGTGAGAGGGGTTGTTTATGATTGGTTTGTTAGTTACTTATCAGAGAGGAAGCAGTTTGTTAGAGTGAATGATAAGAAGAGTGAATGTGGAGTAGTTAAGTATGGAATTCCTCAAGGATCTGTACTTGGGGCTGTCTTATTTATAATATATATCAATTCATTGTGCGAAGGTAAATTTAGGGGCTCGGTTTTATCTTTCGCTGATGATACTTGTTTAAGTTATGTTAGCAATTGTTTAGAAGATGTTCAGCGAAAAATGGAAGATGATCTCAAAGCAATAAGGTGGTGGTTTACTGAACATAAAATGTTAATTAGTCCTGAAAAAACCTGCTATGTAAATTTTTCATACAAAAAATTAATTACTTTTGAGCTTCCACTTAAGTACAAATGTTGGGACTGCTTAGAATCAAACATAGATTGTAATGACAAATGTGTGGATGTTGCTCAAGAAAGTTGTGTCAAATATCTAGGAATGTTGATTGACAGAGAATTGAGTTTTAAATCTCATATTGAAAAAATGGGCAAAAAACTAAATTGTATACTAAGGGTTTTTTACTTTTTAAAAAGGCTTTGTCCGGAACATGTTTTAAAAAATATTTATTTTGCTTTAGTTCATAGTAGGTTGCAATATGGAATAGCTTTTTGGGGTGCCTCTTTTCAGAATTATGTAAATCCAATCTTTATCAAGCAAAAATGTTTTGTAAGGATAGTCAAAGATAAATCTAGATTGGATCATTCTTTTCCCCTGTTCAAAGAGCTAAGAATATTTCCTCTAAAATATTTGTACGTTTTTAAAGTGCTGAAGATGTTCTTTGAAATCAGTGGTGATTTTACAGTAGACGCAAACAATCAAAAAAATAAACTTAGAAATGTAAACAATTTGCTGTTTCTCAAACCGAAGACAAGCTCTTTTAAAAAAACGTTTGATTTTGTTGCACCTCGAATGTTTAGCAAGTTGCCTACACAGATTAAAATTTGTCAAAACAAAAGAGTTTTTTCTAAGAAATTGAAAGAATGGTTATTTAGCCTTGACAGCCTTAATCATCTTTTTTACATTCCATGTTAAATTTTTATCAAAACAAATGTTTATTAAGTTCTAGCTAATGTTAATGTTAAACTATATGTAACCAATTGTAACAACATTGTAAACTTTTGGTTGAATAAAATATTATTATTATTATTATTATTATTAAAAAAAAGGAATTTAAATTGAATTCAAGGTTATAACTTTATTTTTACAATAACACTGCAAGTTAGTTAATTTTTATTTAGTTTGAAATGTTTTCACTTTCTTCACAGATACACTTTAAACAAATCAGAGCTACTATTGTGAGCCTTTTTAAATTTATATTTACCGTTAAACACCGTACGATATACAAGCTTATTTTTTTGTACATTACAATTGCAAAAGTTAATTAATATTTAGTGAAAAACACACAAAGACGAACAAACTCAACAGTTAATTAATTGTTTAGTAAACTAATTTATCTATACTGATAGTATTAGTATTGCACACTACACGCGTATTTACTCCATGACACAATATCAATACAATGTGATATGTTTCAGTTTTATCTCTCTTGTGCCCAAACATCTGTTCGCATTGAGAGTGGCAAAGTTCACAGTGGCGACGAGTGTTTGTTAGTCAACAATTACAATTACACAATTAGCTCCCATTGTTGCTAGAATGTTCTGCGCTTCTATACGACACCACTTCGTTCAAGACAGTGAAGTTGGACGTTCTACCTTAAATTGTGAATACTTGGATGGATGTGATGAAAAAATTGGAACTTTTAATAATGCCCATTTATTATTAACACAAGTACTTTAAAGATAGTATACTGTGATCACAATATTATCTAGAGGTAATGACTAGAGAGTCAATAGAGATAATAACAATACTGTCTCTACTAGGGACTATAGTAGTAATAATGAATGAAAATACTCCATTAAATGAACTAATTCATTAGAATGGCCTTTTTGATCAAGCTTAAGAAATATTTAGAATTTAGAAATATTCAAAGAAAAATTTCTAACAGCTCTTTAAAGAAGTGTTTAAAGTCATGTTACGTATGATGGAAGTTCTAAATGTATAATTCAAATGTGTAGGTAGGTTTAGCAAAGTTTGTCGTAAGTTGAGAAATATGGCTGAAATCTAATAATTTCGAGTAAATTAAAGGTTAGTCCATTTTAGAATACAAAAATTAAGGTTTTTTAATAGAATTGTATTTTTTTAATTTTTGTAGCAAAAAATAAACAAATACAACAAACGAAACAAGCTTTGAAAACCAACCTAAAAATATATAGTGTAACTAATAAACCTCTTTTAAAAGTTTAACATTACAGAACAAATATTACTGTTACATACAGTTTTATTTATGTAACTTTCAAAGCTTCCAAAGTAGGTTACTTCCAATAAATCTTAAATTACTTCTTACAACTAATCCTTACAACGGAATGAAAGAGAATTCACAGAACGGATGTCCATAGCTCTTCACCTAACCGGCAATACAGGTTTTGTTGAGGAAGAAAGTGATATCACAACAAAAAGGGTTCGATTGCACAACGGAGAGCGAAGTAGGGGAAGTAAACTATGAAAAATACGGTCAATGTTAATCAACAACAAATACGAAGCGAGTAAATATGGAAAATACGCATCAGGAACATCAGTCAGTGTTTACTCACAGAGATTAAAAATTAAGCCATTCAAGAGCTATTCGTTCTGTTCTTTTTCCATGTTCAGTTCAAGTAAAAATTTATTCATTGCGTTAGGTAAAATATGAAATCCGCTTAAAGCGTAAACATGTTAAAATTTGTAGAAAACTGGAAATAAAATCTTTAGTACAGGGGTTAGACTACCTAACCTTACAGTTTGACGTCGGTTCTGGATTTCAATAGGGTATCTTATACTCTAAAACCAGCTCCGTTTGTCCGGGCAAACTTTTTTTTCGCTCCAAGGATTTTTGATTTTTTGATAGAATATGGTGGTTTTGGCCACCAGAAATCGATTGGAGCTGGTCCCATGTCTGGGAAAAATCCGGTTTTCGTTCTAGAGCCCTTCAAAGTTTCCAAGTTATCCTTATGGAGATTTTTAAATTGAACAAAAATCAGCTGATAACTGTAGATATAAACCAATGAGTTACATCTTTAACCTGTAGTTTAGGAAAATTATACCAAAGTGCAGCACCCTTTGGCCTGGCGAGTGAGCGAAGCGAACGAGCTTTGTATGAGAACGAAAATAATAATATTACCGAGCTTAAGCTCGGTCCCCCTGGTACTAAAACATAAAATGTGCATTTTCAAGGGAACATAAGGTTAATTGATATCACTTAGTCACTTTCTAATACCGGTCGTATTTTAAGTTGAATATGAATGAAGAATGAATAAAAGGATATTAATGGAACCAAGCATATTGGATGACAAAAAGTGTTTTATGGTGGAGATTTTAACTTTTTGGGACAGCGATTAGATTTATTTACATAGAAATGGACATTAAAGTAGAAAAATAGTATTTGTTTAGCAATATAAATATTGTTAACAAGGTGTAATTTAATGACCTCATGTAATATCATCATCATTAAATCAAACATGACATTTAATAGTTAGGCCTATGCCTTAATACTCTTCAAAACAATTGGCTTCTAACAAAAACAGTTCATTAGGTTGACTCGAAAATAAGACTGTAAATCAAAATCCTAGTGGATCTAATAATTTTAAATTAAAATATAGTACTAATATTTTACTGTAATATTTTTTATTTGTGAGGCCTTTCTATAGCTATGTTATTACCATCATACATTTCGTAAACTTAAAAGGTTGAAGTTGATCTGAAGATAAGTTAAAGCACAGGTGTTGGTTAGACAGTTGATTTAATGGACATATGGTTAGATCCCAACCATACTGTCTGTAGTCCCAAGGCGAATTTTAGGACTTTCACTTTTTAAGTGTGCCGATTCTCTGAATACGACACTCGTGGGCCTCTGCTGTTTACTTAATGGTTTGTAAACATTATAATATCATTTCAGAAATTTAGTTTTAATGTTTATTGATTTACTCTTTTGGTCCCAATTATATGTTGCAAGGCAAGAAAACAATCTATTGAAAATACATTAGTAATAATTAGGCCTACACATGCCACCTGTCTAGAATAAATATTTCGATTTTACATTATTGAAACATAATCCTCAGTTTTGAACATTATCTATGAAAGTATTTATCTAGTGACAACTGCACTTACATATTAATTTTATTTCAATAATTTAATTAGATTTTTAAAAGAAACAAAACTACGATTCAATAATAATAATAATTTTATTAAAATAGTTATATAATTTCTGTGACAGAATACAGTTTAAAATCGATGATAAAGGTGTTTTTAATTCATCAGTAGTACATCTATATTAAAAGCAATTTCCAGTCGAAGCGAAATGTTAATAGATAAAGTAGGTTTAAAATGAAAAATCATCTAACGAATTATTTATAGGGTTAAATTCCGTTTGATATCCTTCATTGTTATAATAAGTACAAAAATAATGAATATAAAAAACATTGCAAAAATATTTGGTTGTTTTATGACATAGCTGAGATAACGTAACGTAACGTTTTATGACATAGCTTAAATTGGTAATGCAACTGTAAATAAGAGAGTAAAATAGCCAGTCCGGTTAGTATAGTTAGTACTAGTTACGATAGTGATGGTAGGTTTCTTAAATAGTCACTAAAATGTCTAGAAGCATCCGATATAAAATTAGTTGATAACATTAAGAAAACAACGCTTTAAAGACTACCTTATTATGTTTGTGTTTTTCGGGACCTTATAAGAAGGGCTTTGTATTTAAATGTCTGTTAAAAATAAACAATATAATAACAATAAAATAACAATATAATAGTGGGAATATAAAAATCAACTTTTCATCACAGATCTTCCGCCATACTTTAAGAGTAATATGAGATCTGAGTGGGAAGACCTTTAACGCAATGCCATGAGGTCATTAAAACAGTTGATAAACGTTGTGATGAAATTAACAACGCCTCAGTGAAAATTAAACCGGTTCAATATGACCACATTCTGTAGAAATGCGAACTGGTTTACACGCGGTTGGAAATTATAACTGTCGCACTCGTAACTGGTAAATAAATGTACCTGTGCATGAAGGACAGGTCCTTACTTGTATTCCAGTTCATTGAGAAAACTTTGCATATTCATAAAGTGAAATTTAGATACATCGCTGTACATTTAAAGTTAAAAATAAAACTTATTCTAAAAGCAAAATTCCCAATTCAAAGTGGTTTCATATATAATTATCAAATCAAAATTTTGTTTATTTTAAATTCTGAACATATTTTGAGAAGTAGAAATACAAACTTACTATTTCTCTTTTCAAGTAATCAAAAATTTTATGTATTTTATACATACGTTGGTTTGCAATCTGAAAACTAGAGTTTTTGCACGTACGGAAAATGGTGAACGCTAATGCTCTTAAGTTATAGCGGATTTATCTATGTTTACTGCTTGAAGTTACACAAAACACGTTTGAAAGTGATCAATCGTAAAAAGTATACATAGTTTATACAGTTTTAATCTTCCTGCTCAACGTATTATCCATTAATTTCAGCGAGCACAGTTCTGTGCTCGCTGATTAATTTACCTACTAACATTGCGTTTAGATTTTACCGTAGGCCCTAAGACAATGTGGACAGGATTTTGTATGATCTACAGGTTAACTATATTAAATGACAAATGACAAGTTTCCACTCAGCAATATTGGAACGAATGGAACTCTAATTTAACATTTAGGAAATTTGAGTAAATCGATGTTTACCTAATAAAGTGTCATTACCTAGTAAATATGATTATAAATAACAATTTAATTATATAATTTCATTTCCATACTAACTTACCTCAGCTCCCCAACCTTTATACAAGGATGCTGTCTGAGACAAAGTGTTATCTTGTAATTAACGGCTTGCCCTATCTTATCAGAGTTTTAGTGGGAAAAGAGCTTAGAAAGAAGAACGCATGTAACAAGGTAACAAGTAGCAGATAAAGGTCTAGAAATAGTGTAAATTTGTATACCTATGGCTTTGTCTTGTGTTGTGGCGTCTGTGAGATACCTCTAGAGCTCTTACGTAACGTTAATTATAACGTTATACAAGCCTTTTGATCTATTGGGGATTCAGATATGGTAATATTGGTAATTTCTATTGCCAAAATCCTTGCGTTCTCTATAATTAACAATAAAAATTCATAAAAAAACAATACAAAAAAATAACAATAAAAATTATAATAACAGTATAAATGACAGTTATATCACTGTGAAATAAAAAATCTATTTCATTTATCTATATTTGAAGATATTACCATAATACAATCTTTACAATATCCTGAGTAGTGGGGTTTTGCCGGTTCTGGCGCAGGTCAAGGCCAAGCGGTTCGAACCGGCAGTTGTGGTTGACAGTGATGGGTGTGTTTTGTAAGTGGGTCAAGGCCATCCGGAGGGAGTTTTAAAAAAGTGGGAGCCGCAGGGGCTCAGTCGGGGCGGGGACTCGGGACGGGTCGGATCGGAGCGGGAGCGGCGGGTCGAGGGAGGGGTTGTTTTTTATTTTTTCGTTTATTTATTTTAATCGAACCCCATCAGTGATCGTAGAATAGCCTCCACGTCGTTTGCAGCAGTAGTGGTCACCGCATCGCTCTGTACCGGGCGGGAGCCGGCGTTCGTTGTAGGCGTGGCGGAACCGTCTGTCGGACGTGCAGTAGTATCCGTAGTGGAAGTCACGTCAGGGGACTGCACCGGTGAACCCTGTTGTGTGTCCATGCTTGCAAGAGAGTGTGAGAGAGAGAGACGAGAGGTCTTAGGTGTTTACCGTGTGAGGCGATAGAGCGCAATGAGACACGAGTCGGAGGATGTCCGATAATATAGACCCGGTAAGACGGTGAAGAAGAAGAATTGGACGGGGCCGTCAATAGGCGTGACAAGAGGGAAATGTTGGTACTTCACCATTTCAGTCAAGACTGTCTGTAGAATAGTATCAATAGTGCAAGCGTTGTCAAGTTGAGGTGGTGCAAAATACAACGGGTGAAACCTGAACCGTTTTTTAAGTCTAGCCACCGTACTACGCGGTTTTGAAACTGCAGGTGTAGAATGCTGTTGTAAAATATGTTTTGTGCGCAAAAGTTTCAGCTGTAAAGTGTGGGAAGCCATGATTTTACATGTGAACCGCTTGAGAGTAAGCCGGCAAATGGTCAGCGGCCGCGATTGTGTCTGAATATATAGAAACTAATTAGCATATAAAGCGGAAACACATTTTAAAGTAATAAGCGTTAGTTATAAAAGCGTCAGAGACCTACGGATAGTACCTCACCCGACCGATGCCGCCACCGAAATGGCACGCGCGCGGCGGCAACCCCCCTTTTTATGCGATCGATGAGTCACGTGCGACGCCCCTCCAACCCCCTCCAACCCCCTCCCCGAGAAAACCGCATAAAAGAGCGAGGTTTGCGGGAGCTCGGTTATTTGTCAGTCGGCCGCGGCTACGGTCACAAGAGTCGGAGGAAGAGACGGATAGTTTAAGAAAAGTATCGGTAATAGCGGAAGTTAATTAATTAATTATTCAGTTGTAGGATTGCGAGTATCGGCCTGTGGATAAGCAAGTGGGGCCGCAACTGTGATTGAACAGGTAACTACCGTATCATAGCAATAATTGTAATATTAGACGGTAGTAAAGTGTATAAGGTGCAGGTGTGCAAGAAATGCTCCGTGCACGATGAAGTAGGATTGCATTAGCCATGTGTACGGCTTAATCTTATGGTGTAGTGATAACTATAATAGTAGCCGGTTGTAAAGTGTATAACCTGCAGGTGAGCAAGAAATGTCTCTTGTACTGTAGCAATAATTATAATAGTAGACGGTTAGCAAGTGTATTATCTGCAGGCGTGCAAGAAATGTCTCGTGTAATGTAGCAATAAGTATAATAGTAGACGGGTGTAAGGTGTATTACCTGCAGATGTGCAGGAAACATCGCGTGCACCATTGCACAGGTAAATCCTGTAGTGTAGCACTAACTATATTAATATGACCGAGAAGTAGCGGTTAGAGTTTAAGTGTCGCTAAAGTAAGAGAGTAATTTGCATAGTAAGGAGGAAACAGGTGTGTAAGAATGGAACCTGCAATTAATCAGTGTGAGTTGCCTGCACGCGATGTTAATTAGCATATTTAGTTAAAACAAAAATGGAAAATAGACGCGAAAATAAAAGCGTGATTTATAAAATGATTGTTGTAGTGTTAAGAAATAGTGTAAAAAAATTAAAATGTTAAGTGTTAAAAATAAATCATATGTTATAGTACTATGTGCTATAAGCTCACGGATTTGTTGTTTACCGCTGGGGTGCCAGCCCTCTATATGGGCGGCGCGCGAGCTTTCCTTCCTTTATATGCACGCGGATGGTTACTCATGCATGACCCCCCCCCTTCCGGACCGGAACCGGAACCCCCCCCCCCTCTGACGTCACAACGTCTTAGGTGTAGCGTGTAAGAAGTACCGACCAGGCCAAGGATTATGTGTGCATTTGCAAACAATAGTCTATTGTATGTTAAAAACAAGTTGCGTGTACCGGAGGTTTACTTCCGTTGCAACTATAATTAAGCGTCGGAAGAGGGTGGATAACAATCGACGATAATTATGCTGTTACGCGATGGGGAAAGCTGCGGATGTAATTTGATGCTATCAAATGCAAATCGAGAGGTACAAGGCTCCTACTTGTCAGCGGATGTAATTTGATGTTATCTAATGCAAATTGAGAGATACAAGGCTCCACCTGCGTTTTGCCCGACCCACATGTAACAAAGCACATCCGTTTGGAATTTTCCATTGACGTTGCTGGAAGGTTCCATACCCCCCTTAAACCCCTACCGCTGCCCCCACCACTCTGCGAACCGAGAACCACCCCGACGACTATTGCCGCCGCAGTTGGGCTCGGAACTCCGGACGCGGCAGTCCGACCCAACTCAGAGGGCAGCTCAAATGTATAAGCGGCCGATATATATTTGAGTTACTATTGTTGTTAGGCTATTACTATTTAATATTTGTTGTGTCTGTGTGTGTGTGTCTATGGTTTTTATGCAAAGCGTTATTTGGTTTTAGTCTTAAGATGTGTTAGTTGTAAGGTTTAACTTGCGCATTGCGATGTTAGCATTAAGGTGTGTTATGGTATTATTTATGTTTAAGAAATGTGTTTTTTAATTTTAAGTATTGGGTTATGGTGTGTGTGTGTGTGTGTGTGTGTGTGTGTGTGTGTCCATGTCTGTGTTCATCTGTGTACTAATAATTTTTTATATTCCACAGCTAGCTGTTAGGATGGGTAGATTAAATTAAAATGTAAATGTAAATTAAAGAAGTTCGATTGAACTTCATTAAATATGGGTGGGACATGTGCGTTGTGCCTTAGGCAGCGCATATTTTTATTGTTTTTGATTTTTGTTTTTGATTTTGGTCAGGCAAAAATATGATTGGGTGGGTTTAGATTAAGGGTGGGAGGTTAGAGTTGCGTCTTGCATTACCTGTTCCAGAGTCCCTATTGTAAAATTGGAATGGTCAAGTCCAGTGCCCAGGCCCGAGGCTGGCCGCCCGTATCACAGACTACCAAACTGGATCGCCACGTGCGTGCGGGCCAAAAATCGGGATCCCTAGCAAGACGTAACTTTTTGGGTTGGGATTGGGAGTGTTTGAGGAACACAGGGTGGTGGAGACGGTCCTGGCCGCCTCCATCACCTTGGATCATTATTATTTTTTGGTGACCTTGACCTCAATTCACTCATGCATAACCCCCCCCCCTTCGAACCAGAACCGGAACCCCCCCCCCCCCTCCCGAGGTCACTTTCACTTGTTGCGTGCGCTGTGTCACTATTTATGCGAGGCCGACTAACGGGTCTGTTTATTCTGATTCCAGCCGCCAACGCTGCCGCATCAGAGCCATGTCGACTACTACCACCACTACTTCTACAACTACAAGTACCACTACTACGTCTGCACCTATTGCACCGCCTGTACCGACGAAGAGACTTCGCCTGAAGAATGTGCCGGACCACATGTTGCAGCGGATGGACACACCGCCTTCCTCGTCCAGAACTCCTGCTCCGGCAAACATTCTTCTGCAAGCGATGACTGTTCTTGGGAGCATCTTCTCACCACCTCCGTCACCAACGAACGCGGGGCAGCCTCCAGAAGACCGGTCTGCCGCAATGGGCCCACCGCAGAAGGAGGTGCCTGCAATGCCACCACCGCAGAAGGAGGTAACGGATGTCCCAAGAACTGCTGAGCCTCTTCGTCCGGATACACCTTTACTACTCAATTCTATTCACTCTTATATTTCCTTGCCACCATTAATCACGCCTATTCCTGAATCTACTCCTTCTCGTCCTATCATTCCTGTTTTAGAGCGAAAAAAGAAGCTTTTCAAAATTGCTCCTTCAGAGCGTTATCAATTATTAATGAAAGAGCGACGCAGGGCATTTAAAAATCCGCGTAAATGTCCTGAAGTGCTCTGTAAGGGTCTTAAAAAAGGATCAGTTTGTGGTAAGAAATGTGTTTTAAACGAAAAGTATTGCCGTTTACATGTCGTGAAACACATTTCTGCGCCACAACTGACTGTGGTCTCCCACAAGTCTTACCCTCCCACCAGGTTGAAGAGATTGAAGGAAGGTTTGAGGTACTTTTTTGTAAGTAGAACGGATAAGAGCAATAGAATTGTAATAGGGTGTAACGGCTATAAGTGGGTAATAAAGCTCTCCGTACCTCTAAGAACCAAAAAAGCGATCAATACACTTGATGCGAAAGACTTTCTCTTCAAAGGTGAGGATGGTTGGACTAGGTGGGGGCGAAGTAATTATTAGAAAATCTTAGCTTTTTTTTCCAAATTCCAAATTGTTGGCAAAAAATAATGGGAGAGAAACCAGCGCTATAATAAGTGCGCTGCGTTTCTCTCCCATTATTTTTTGGCCGTTCTAAGTCCCGTGACCTACTTTCATATGACCTTGACATTGACCCCCCCCCCCGCCTTCCGGACCGGAACCGGAACCCCCCCCCCGCCTTCCGGACCGGAACCGGAACCCCCCCCTTCCCCCACTGATTTTTCATTGACTTGCCTATATAAGAGTGTGGCGGTTTGTGTTGGAGCCATTCCTTGCTAATAATAGTTAGAGCGAACATGTCTCCCCGAGATGTTCCAATATTTTATAATAAATGTACAAAGATTGGAGAAGTATTGGAGGTGGACGAAGAAAACAAGTGAAGAAATTGAAGTGCCCTTGTTAAGTGAAAATGTTGTTACAAGAATATTTTTGGATATTAATTCTCCAATGGATATTATAGGAAGGTTTGTAATTGAAGCTATGACATGGATAGAAAACGGAAGATTAGTGAACATAGCATCTCCAATTTTAGTTGATGATAGACCCACCTTTGGTGTATATTGGCGTAACATTGATCTGTTATGGCTATGGGCGGAGGCATATGTGGAGTATTTGCAATTAGAAGAAAATATAGGGTTTAATCATTACTTTTCGGCTTTGGTTTTAAACTACTAATTTTTAACATCCCACTAAAAAATCATATCCCCCCCCCCAAAATTTTTACTGTACTGGCGAACGTTATAAAAGCAGCTATCACATGTGTTTGCTCATTATTTGTCTTGTTGCTATACGTTAAACATGTATAAGAGACTGGATTCGTTTTTTGCTGAGCACACAGAAGTTTGGCCGCTATTGTATAGGTTATTTTTGAAAATTGAACAAAACATAATGAGGGATATGGGCATGGGGGTTAGTGTGTTTGTGTACCGTCGTGATGCGTACAAAGTATTGTGTGCATGTCGAGTAAGGATTGAAGTTTTAGAAATACTGTTTCCATGGATGCTGCACGTACGTAATCTTGTAGAAGGCATGAAGATAGAGGTGGAAGTGGTTGCAATGCAATACAAGCTGTCTGCGGAAGAGTAATTAGAGCAAGGCAAGTTACAAATTTTTATAATTGACTTTACCCCCCCCCCTTTCCAGTCTCCTATATAAGCGAGGGTTCCTCACAATCCTGTTCATTTTTCGTGTAACTGTTACTGGAGCCACATGTTCTTTTTTTAAACCATGTCTCCGAGAGATACCACTTTTATTTACATCACTGAAATTGTTATAGATCGTGAGATGGCAGAAGATGAAGAAGTAGAGCAAGAGGTAAATATTACGTTTGGACAGTTTTTGGAAGAATTAGTTGGAGAATTTTTAAATTTAAATGAACAAATGAACAATGATATTGGACCCGCTTCAAATTCAAATGTATCCTTTATGCACCAACCGGAAGAATTAACAGAATCTGAAGGTGAAGAAGAACAGCAGTCACAACTCTGGAATGCCGCTGCCCATGTTATTGATACTCCGCAACATGAGGAAACAAATTTGGAATAAAAATGGTGGGGGGAAAGATGAGGTAGTAGGCTATTTAAACGGTAGTCTGGCATGAGTAAAAATCATTTGAAAATGGATGAGCGAGCGAGAATGTACAAAGTGTTTTGTGAAGAGTGTGATAGAGTGTGGGTACCACCGGTGAACTCCTTCACATATTATTTTCCAATTCTGGACATAGATGATTGTAAGAAAATCCCAGACATTGGTTATAAGTTTGAAAAGGCTGGAATTCTAATTAGTGTTCATGAAAAATTTCATAATGAATATTCAAGGAAATTAGCATTTGATTTCATGTTGGCAAATGAAGATCTTAAATCTTGTGACTATCCTTATTTTCTTTATAACCATCTTGTTACAAATGGTGCTAGCGTGACCGTTGAAATATGTATTCGTCATTTTTGGGACAACCGGTAAAGTGGTGGGGGAAAGGGGATAAATGTGATGTTGGACTGAATTTAGTTTTATTTTTACAATAGCAGCCGACTACGATGCAACGTCCAATTTTGTATCATACGCTTACCTCTGATGCAGAAGAGGAGACCAGAAGGAGAAGAAGTGAACAATCAAGACAAACCCAGGCTAATATCAACATGGAATATTACAGACTTCAATTTCAAATTTCCGGAATGCGACTTGGAGAAAACCGAGTGAAAACTGTCCACGTAGCCGGTAGTTACATTAAATATCTAAAACTACTATTGGAAGAAAAAAAAATAAAAAATTAAACAATTGGAAAATGAAAACAATAAAATGAAGAAAGAACTGTTACGTTTGAAAAATGTGTGTAGTAACAAAGGTGTGGTTAAAGAAGGCGAAGAAGAAGGAAATGAAATTATAGGATTTTAAGTTAAAAAAAAACAAAAAAAAACATAAAATGTTAAAAAAAAACAATAAAATTAAAAATGTAAAAAAGTAGAGGTAGAATAGAGAGCGGGGAATGATTGAATGTTATGGCAATGGAATAACATGTCACTTAGTGCTCTATTCCCCGTTCTCGCGTTAATATTGTTTGACCTTGACCTAGAAAGTAGTAGTGGGGATAAGTTATTTAAGCGGGCGGTAGGCAGTAAAACAGTTTAGTACGAATGTTACTCTCATCTACAACACGATGGAGAGTCTTTTTGTTATTTGTTTGAGAAAAATAATTTGTGATGACTTTTTATTTCATCACATAATAAGATCAGGAGAATGTCTTATTCCCAATACGGTTAGAAATGCAATACACGAGTATCGAAGAGAACATTATGGATTCGGCATTATTGTTGCTTATAAATTTGCAGATGGGACCCAGCTTTGTCCAGATTGTGCACGAGTGGCTATAGATGATTGGGACGAATTTGAACTTGAAGGAGGGTACGTTGACCATCGTGTTAAAGCACCACTAATAAGATTTGAAGCTATGCGGGAAAGATGCACAATCTGTGCACAGGTCTTATGTAAATTTATTAGGTGTAGAACATACTAGAGTAACGGTATGGAGGGGAGGTCTAACAAAAAGTGGGGGAAAAAGTAGTGGGGGAAAAAATAGTGGGGGAAAAAGTAGTGGGGGTATTGGTTATAAATGTTGTTTGGTAAAGGTTGATTTCATTACTGTCACAGAATAACTCGAGTAAAGATGTCTTTTAACATGGAAATAAAAACTTTTAAGATTCTCGATGAAGAATGGACATTTGTTGCAAACTTTATAAGATCAAAAGAAGATGATGGAAGTTTGATGAAAGTGTTTTGCTACATATTAGAAGGGAAAGATGAATAGGTGGTGAAAGATTATTTATCAAACAGGCAAATATCGTCATCCAGCTCACAATTTATTAAATTTCTAAAAGACAATAATGTGAATGCAAAAGTGGAAGTTTGGTTTTTTGTTTAAACAACATGGTGGGGGAAAATTGAAATGGTGGGGGGAATTGTGTTTAAAAGAGGGTTAAAACACAGTAGGAGTTTCATTTATTTGCTAAAACTCTTAAGAAGAACATTGCAAGAAAAATGGCTGAACCAGTAGAAGATTCAACTCCATCAACAAGTAAAGTTTTACATTTCTCAAGTAAAGGAAAACGAATAACACATCCGGAATTGAGTGCTTTAGGTAAGGAACGGTGCAGGAAAGAAAAAATGGCGTTCTATCAATTGCAACTTATAGTGCCTTCATTGACTGTTGGCAATACCAGGATACAAACATTGATCGGTGCAAAGAAATATATTTTGGAACTGTTGGACAAAATTGAAGTGTTAGAAAACAAACTGAAGACAAATAAAACTACTGGTGTATGGAATCCGCCTAGTAAAATTCCTGTTTTAAAGATGGAACCTAATGAACTTCCTGATACTTATGCGTGGAATGCATTTAATGAACCTGATGAAGACTCTCCTATAAAGTATGAAGCTCCTGCTGTGTAAATAATGACGGGTAAAAAAAAAATAAAAATATTAAAAAAAAAAAAAATAAAACAGAAAAATACAAAAAAATTAGATGTAGAATAGAGAGCGGGGAATAGATCACTCTGTGGTAATGGAATAACATGCCACTTAGTGCTCTATTCCCCGTTCTCGCGTTAAGTTTATTTGACCTTGACCTATAAAAACATGGTGGGGGAAAGCGTTTTGGTGGGGGAAAGTGGATAAAAGAGGTTCGACGCGTTGTTGTAGTCATTTCGCTCATAATATTCTTGTTTCTCACATCTCGCAGTAGAACCAGAATCATGGCAAGTGGAGACAATGTTTTGGACCTTAGTACAACAAAAAAGGATCAACAACATTTGAAAGTCCAGAAAAGTCATTTTAAAGAGTCAGCTCAGGCAAGAGAGGCGAGAATAAGACAAAAATACTACAAACTGCAAAGGCTAATACCAGGAGTGCAATTGGGAGAAGTTAGGACTAGAACTATCGATATGGCCGCCGACTACATCAATCAACTACTTGTCGAGTTGGCCATAAAGAATGAAAGAATACAGCAGTTGGAATATGAACGCAAAAGAATTCTACTACAAGAAGATGAAGAACCTATGAACTGTGTGATGAAAGACAGTGAATAAAGAAGAAGTGGAAGAAGCTACAAAATTATTTAAAATTTTATGTGTTAGTAAAAACAATTGGACTTAATATAAACAGTAATAAGGTTAAAAAACAATAAAAAATTGACATTTAATAATTGGTTACTAATTGGACTTACATTAGAGAGTGGGGAATAGATCACTTTGTGGTAATGGACTAACATGCCACTTAGTGCTCTATTCCCCATTCTCGCTTTAGGTGTGTTGACCTTGACCTATTAAAATAGTAGTATATAAGTAGCTACACAAGAGGGCCTCCTTTATTCATTCGGAATGGCTCCCGTGGATAACACTGACTATCCTAGGAAACCTATTTTTGAAATATTATATAAAATTCAACAAGAAGATCTCGGCATGGAAGATTCGGATGACGACAACTCAGAAGCGGAAAGTGTTGACAGTATGGAAGAAGAATTAACAAGTGAGGCGCATGAAGATGTACAAATAGACTTGACATAGAATGAATACCCACCACCACCATTGGAATTTGAAGATGTCCATCATGAAACTCCAACATCTAGTCACAATCCTGATGTAGAATCAATACGTTAAAGATTGGTTTTCTGCGCAAGACAATTATTCCCATCAGATAGCGAAGAAGAAGAAGAAGATTAAAATTGGTGGGGGTAAGACAGCATAAAAAGGCGGTATGAAGAGGCCGCATTTCATTTACCTGTTAAATTTCAAAGGATAAACATCGCTAAAATGCATCGTTGTGAGATATGTTTAGAGACTTACGAAGATGAAATATTGTTAGACATTCATAAGGAGTTGTATCACAACAGAAATGAAAACATATCTTCAGAAGAAGTAACAGCAGGACCATCTAATACACTACCAAGTTTAAGTATTCACGCATTACCCGGTAGAGTGGTGATGCATCACAAAATTCAAAACGAAAATCTGGAGTTAGAGCAATTTATTATAGAAGCTAAACCAATTGTGATCAAGATTTTAAAAGAAGAACTAAAACGATTAAACTTTATTAAATTTGGTTTGATTCTAGACGCCATGTTTATCAATGTAGAAGAAGAAATGTCACCAAGAGGATTTATAACAAAAAATCGAACCATCATGGGTAATTCGGATATTGATTCAATAATAGAAGATTGTCTTGAAGAGATTTTGACTAAAATTCAAGAACACGAAGGAAGAGGATCAGGTTGGAGTCTGATTAGCGTAGTAGGTATGGACATAAGAGTTCACAAGCACGGTTATGGGCTGATGGGCAGCAGTTTCATCGCACTTCCGAAAAGGATCAAAGATACAAAATCATGTGTAAATGTTCAAAATCAAGATATGGAATGTTTTCGATATGCTATGACCTCAAAATTTGTATTACACGATGCGCAAAGAGCTGGCGAAGAATATGAGGACTACAGATATAGATATAATTTTCAAGGTATGTCTTACCCGGTAGGGTTGAAGGATATTTCAAAATTTGAAAAACAAAATCCCGGAATATCAGTTAACGTATTTGGTTTGGACAGTTCCAATAAAGTTTTTCCTTTAAAAGTGGTGAAGAACGAGCTTGCAGATCATACGGACTTGTTGTTACTTACAAAGGATGAAGTGTCACACTATGTATGGATAAAATCATTTGAAAGACTTGTCAACAAGCAGCTATCAAAAAATGAACACAAAAAAGTAATTTGTAAAAGATGTTTTTGTTTTAAAGAAGAAAGAAATGGAGGACGACATTGGTTACAAGAACATAAACAACTGTGTAATGAACACTTTGAAGCAAAGATTATCTTACCACCATTAAATAAATCATACTTACAGTTTGAAAAGGTGTTCCATCAGTATCGCATTCCTATAGTGGTATATGCTGATTTTGAATCAACACTTGTCCCTATTGAAGATGAAAACGTTGAAGCAAGGAAGAGTATAAAATATCAAATGCATAAGCCTAACAGTTTTTGTTTATTGGTTAAATCCACATTGGCTGAAGAACATTTAAATGGGTACGGATTGACGTCAAGACCTGTGGTGTACCGTGGTGAAGATGTTGCTGCGACATTTCTTAATCATCTATATGAAATAGCTAGGAATGTAGAAAATTTGTATAGCGATATTGTGCCAATGATACCTATGGATGAAGAAGAAGAAATTCAACATGAAAATGCCACCCATTGTTTTTTATGTAAAAATGAGTTTACTTTGAATAACTACAAAGTTAAGGATCATGATCATCTTACAGGATATTATAGGGGTGCAGCGTGTAATGGATGCATAATCAATTACAAGATTCCTAGAAATATACCTGTAATACTGCATAACCTTAGCGGTTATGATGGTCATTTTATAATACCAGAATTGGGGAGAGATGACGGTGCGATTGATGTTATCGCGGAAACAACTGAGAAGTTTATAAGTTTTAGTAAGAAGATTGGAAAATTAAAATTACGATTTTTAGATTCGTACCGGTTTATGCCGTGCAGTTTATCGAGACTTTCAGATAACCTCAGGAAAGAAGATTTAATAAAAACAAGAAAGATTGTGAATAACGATAAATTGGATCTAGTTCTTCGCAAAGGTGTTTTCCCTTACGATTATATCGACAGTTTGGAAAGATTTGAAGAAACCTCACTTCCACCTAGAGAAGCTTTTAAGAGTAAATTATACGAAGAGGACATCAGTGAGGAAGATTATCAACACGCTTGTAAGGTATGGAATGAACTAGGGATGAGAACTTTGGGAGAATATTCGGATTTCTACGTTAAATTGGATGTGACACTATTATGTGACATAATGGAAGAATTTAGGAATACCTGTTTAAAAGCATACGGATTAGACCCTCTTCATTCGTACACAGCTCCCGGATTGGCATGGCAGGCCATGTTAAAAGAAACAAACTGTAAACTTCAACTACTAACCGATATAGATATGGTGTTGATGATAGAGTCTGGTATCCGAGGAGGATTAACGCAAAGTGTAACCAGATATGTAAAAGCCAACAATAAATACCTCCCCAACTATGACGCGTCACAACCAAGTACATTTATAGGTTATTTTGACGCAAATAACCTATACGGATGGGCTATGTCAAAACCCCTTCCATATGATAATTTTAAATGGGTTGATCCAAATTCGATCGATAACATCGCCGATATCCCTAAACACGGAGATACTGGTTACATCTTTGACGTTGATTTTGAGTACCCGGAACATCTTCACGACCACCATTATGACTTGCCGCTATTAGCAAAAACAGAAATATCTCCTACTGGTAGATGGCCGAAATTAATGATGACACTCACCAACAAGACGAGGTATGTAGCGCATTATTGGACAGTACAACAAGCGTTAGAGATGGGATTGAAAATTACCAGAATTAATAGGGTGCTACAATTTTCTCAATCCTGTTGGTTGAAATCCTATATTGATAACAACACTAGAAGAAGAACAGCGGCAACGTCCAATTTTCAAAAGGATTTCTTTAAATTGATGAATAATGCAATATTCGGTAAAACATTAGAAAACAAGAGGAATCACAAAGATTTAAGATTGGTTAATGACGCAACAAAACTACAAAAGTTGGTGCAAAAACCAAACTTTGTATCTTCAATAATTGTTAATGAAAACCTTGTTGCCGTTTCTATGAACAAAATTTCAATTAAGATGGATCGCCCTGTTTATGTCGGAATGTCTATTTTAGATATATCAAAAACTCATATGTACGATTTTCATTATAATAAAATGGTGAAACATTATGGAAGAGAGAACATTGGAATTGCATACATGGACACCGACGCATTCATCTATTGGATTATAACCAATGATATGTATGAAGATCTACGCACTTTTGTTTATAAAGATGATTTTGATTTTTCTGATTATCCGCAACAGCACCCTAACTACGACAACGGGATAAACAAGAAAGTCTTAGGAAAATTCAAAGATGAGACCAATGGTGCGCCTATGGAAGAGATTGTGGCTTTGATGTCCAAGCTTTATTCATTTCAACTATACATAAGTGAGAAAGAAGAACATCAAGTTGTAAAGAAGGCAAAAGGCATTAAAACATCATATCTAAAGAAGAATGTACAATTTGAACATTTTAAAAGATGTCTGTTCGAAAATATAGAAACCACAGCAACTTTTAATACAATAAGAAGCTTCAACCATCAAGTTTACAGTGTTAAACAAACCAAATGGGCACTAAGCTACAAGGATGACAAGAGGCATATCCAGCAAGACAATATACACACTCTTCCTTTTGGACATTATTCATTAACTCCTATCGACCAATAAAACCTGTTCTTCGTCCTTTCACCTACTTCCTTTTTTCCTTTCCGTAAAAAAGAGGGGAGCATGGCAAGCCCAATGCCATGCCCCCTCTTTTTTACACAGCTATTATTTGGCCTTGACCCATATTTGTTAATGATATAAAAGATGACAAACCAGTCTGAGGATTAGTATTTTTTAAACCGGCGTGGAAACAACATCTAAGAATGGAAGGATTGAAGGATAAGATTGTACATGAACTTCATAAACCGGCAAGAAGGAAGTTTCCAAGAAGGAATACAGTTATAAAAGGAATGAACGATCTATACCAAGCCGATCTCATAGAGATGATACCACATAGTAAATTGAATAAAGGGTTTAAATATATATTAGCTATTATAGACTGTTTTAGCAAGCTCGCTGACGCTTTACCGCTTAAGGACAAGAGTGGGAAAAGTGTTACAAAAGCTATGGAAACGGCTATTAAAAGAAATAAACTTGTCATCAAACATTTACAAACTGATGATGGAAAAGAATATTTCAATAAGGAATTTGCGGCATTAATGAAAAAATATAACATAAATCATTATTCTACAAATTCGGAAGTCAAAGCTTCGATAATAGAACGATTCAATAGAACATTAAAAGGAGCGATGTATAAAACATTTTCCAAACGAGGATCGTACGTGTGGTACGATATATTACCGCAGCTTATAAAAGAGTACAATAACAAGTATCATCGCACTATTGGTATGAAACCTATCCAAGTAAATAGCGGCAATGCTAAGCTTGTTTTAGAGCGTATTAAAAAAAATACTGCTCCCAAAATTGAAAAATTAAAACCTAAAAAGTTTAAAGTAAACGATAAGGTGCGTATAAGTAAATACAAAGGAGTTTTCAGTAAGAGATATCTACCAAACTGGACTAACGAAGTATTTACAATCTACAAGGTGCAGCCGACAATACCAGAAACGTACATTTTAAAGGACAACAAAGGTGAACTACTTCAAGGCGGATTCTATGGGCATGAACTATTGAAATCAACAGTTGGTGACGTATATCTTGTCGAAAAGGTTTTACAAAGAAAAAAGGATAAAGTTAAAGTCCGTTGGTTGGGATTTGACAAGAGTGAAGATTCTTGGATTCCTACAAAAGACTTGGTATAATACTTTAATAATTCATTATGTGTTGAACCTTTAAACAAGATGGATATTGTACAGCAAAAGGAACGATTTAATATTAATAACATAGATGAATTGACAGTGGATAGTGACAAGTTAAACCGTGGTAAACATGGGGAATTACTACCAAACTCCATAAGATGTTTGATAACCGGTCCTTCAAATTGTGGAAAAACAAATGTTGTTTTCAACCTTATAACTAATCCAAAAGGACTACGTTTTAATAATATATACATTTTTTCAAAATCTTTGCAACAACCTAAATACCAGTTGTTGGATAAAGTGTTAGCAAGTGTACCAGAAGTAAATTTCTACAAGTTTAATGCCAGTGAAACAATTATGCAGCCAAATGAAGCTAAACCATTTTCTGTATTTATATTTGACGATGTATCATGTGAAAATCACGATACAATCAGAAGTTATTTTGCAATGGAAAGACATCATAATATTGACAGTATTTACATTGGTCAAACCTACAGTAAAATTCCAAAACAACTTATAAGAGATAATGCTAATTTGTTGATAGTATTCAAGCAAGATGAAACAAATTTGAAACATATATATAACGATCATGTGAATGCGGATATGACATTTGATAAATTTAAAGAGATGTGCGGCAAAGCGTGGGCTGAAAAGTATGGCTTTCTCGTCATTATGAAAGATGAAGCTATAAAAGATGGAAGATATCGAATAGGGTTGGACAAATTTGTATTAATCCATTAATTGAATGGCAGTACGTCTAGTAATGAATCAGACTTCATAGTGTAAACATGGTGAATCAAGAAAAACTATTGAAATAAATAAAATCACTCAGTGATTCTATTAGGATGAAGAATCGCGCATTAAGGATGGGTTTAAGTGAAAGAGAAAAATTCCTAGAGACTACATTTAAACCTATTACGGAACCTTTAAAACAGATATCAAAAACCATTGGTAAACCTCGTTATGAAGGAGATGTTTTACTACCAGTTTCTAAACAAGAAGTAGAAACGTTAAAAAAAGACGATGATGATTCATATACAAGTGCTAGTGAGTTTTCGCAAGAAGAAACAAAAGAAGAAGAAGAACCAATTGTTGAAAAAGAAGAAGAACAACCGATACCTGAAGCAGAACAATCAATTCCCAATCTAACTCAATTGAGTAGCGATATATTACAGCATGGACCTCTTGGAAGGAAATACATAATGAAAATGCTACATGACATGAAAGCAAATCCGAATTTAGGTAAATCACACATATACGGAGCAAGGATTGATGGAAATGAATTAAAAATAGGTGATTCAAAACTTGAAATAACTGAAGACGATCACATCATTATTGGTGAGCATAAATATAAAGGAACAAAAGGGTTATATGAATTAATTTTTAAAAACATACCACTAAGATATTCAATCAAAGATTTAAATGTTTTTAAAAAAATTCTACAAAATACCAACGCTCATAAAAGGAATTACTCAAAGGATGCAATGATTAATCGTTCACGTGCAACGAAATATAACATCGTTATTAAAAAGCTGTTTCCTCCTCGAAAACTGCCAACATTACGTACCGCACCGGCGGTGAAACAACCGCTAAAAAGAAAATCTTTATCACTTATGGATTTATCACTTCTTGAACAACATGGCAAAAAGAGTAAAGGAGATACTTCAACATCTGGTAAAGGACTGATGAAAAATCTGTACAATACAAATGTGATTTACTACAAAGACATCAATAAATTGGTTGACAGAATGAGACTACTACATGAAGCCATGGAAGCCGGTCATACGGGATTAAATAATGAATGGGTGGCTCTGGTTGATGAACTTAGGAATCGCGGCATAGTCGTATAATTGCCCGCGGATATAAAAGAGTTGCAAGCGTATAATGTATCAGTTCTAACATGAGTGTCGACAAGTTCGGACGGTACTCCGCGTTAGGGGTGCAAGTCGGAGAAGACAGAAAAAGAGGCGGTTTACCACAAACTCCTGAAGGTGACTATAACATAAGTAATAAACGTTTAAAACTACTTAAAGATCCAGAAGAAGATACTGATGGAGCGAATTTAAAAACAGTTAAAGAAGCTACTTCTACATCATTGAAATTAGACAAGAATACTTACGATATCAAATCGCATAGAATGATTAATGTTGGTAAACCAACTGATAGTTCTGATGCAATTAATAAAGAGTATTTATCATCTGAACTTTCAAATACTTTAAAATTGCAGTGGGGTAATAATTTAAAAGATGGACAGACATATGATGCTGGGAATCATAGGATAACAAACGTGGCAAATCCAAAAAATGATAAAGATTCAGTTAATAAAGAATATTTACATTCTATAATACCGGAAAAGACTCAACGCGGATTTTCTTTTTATAAATTTATAATAAATGACATTGGATACCCAAAGGAAGACGGCGATGCTGTAAACCTGAAATACATCAAGGACAACTGTATTTTACAAGATGGTGATGAAATCGATTGTCATGGGAAAGTGTTGTCAAATGTAAAGTTCGGTTCTCAACCAAAAGACGCTGTTACTATGGAACAACTATCTAAAGAATTAAAAAGGGAAACATCGAATTTTGTAAAACATGAAGATGCCGTGCTCAAGCGAGGAGATACATTTATACATGGAAATGAAAAGTTTGATTTAATGCAAGGAAAAAATTATGAATGGGATGCAGGACATAAAACAATAACAAATGGAAGATTTGGTATAAAAGATTCGGATGTACCTTTGATGGTACAAACATTAATTGCGAGTGGTGGTACATTAGGTACATACAATGGTCGTAATAGAAGAATAAAAAATATTTATCCTGGTTATGAAGATGATGATTGTGTTACATTGAGACAAACAATAACTTGGGATAAACACTTAGGGACCAAATATGATGCAAAGATGAAGAAAATAATTAATATTTTACCAGGAGAAGATTTAAATGATGCCGCTACTATTGGACAAGTCATAACAACGTCAAAAAGTGATTCGACCGCTTACACGTGTAATGATAAACGTATTATGCAGTTACACGATCCTCAACATCCGAAAGATGCTGTAACTTTAGATTGTTTAATAAGAATAGTGGGAAACTTACTTATCGATACCCACAATCATATAGCTAGTACAACGAGTCATGTGATGATTCAACCCGATGAACGAGAAGCTTGGATTAAAAATAGAATCATAAATCAGTATATAATTAATTTGAATAGTTAAGTATTTTAAATATAAAACATTGTGCAAGAGTTATTCATTTATGTAAAGCAGCTCGTGGAGTAAACACGCTGGTTATATAAGACGGCATAATGAAGACCGCACCGCTCAGTCGTCGTCAAGACAGCGGCAAGAAAGGACGTGGTATAACATCAGCTGCGTTTTCCCTGCTCAGACGGATACCTGTTGGCGCCGTTCTAAATCGAGCGATAGACGCTCTACCATACGAATTCCATCTGCCCGGAGGTTATCAATATTGCGGACCCGGAACTAAGTTGGCAAAACGTTTAGCAAGAGGAGATCCCGGTATTAATAAATTGGATCAGGCCTGCAAACAACACGATATAGCGTATTCCAAGTTTACAGATTCGACAAATAGATCGATAGCGGATAGAGTGCTAGCTGAAAAAGCTTGGCAAAGAGTGAAATCAAGTGACGCGAGCATTGCGGAAAAAGCAGCCGCTTGGGCAGTTACTACAGCCATGAAGGGGAAAACAAAATTCGGTGGTGGGAAACGTCGTAGAGGACGACCTGCAAAGAAAAGAGCTCCCAAAAGAGGTGGAAACATTAAGAAAAGACGTCGTAGAACTCGTAAAACAAAGGCGAAGAAAACTTCCGTTTGGTCGATGGTAAAAAACGGAGCAGGCCTATACCTAAGACCATACCGTGTGTACTAAATAAGAACAATCAATTGATAATTCCAAATAAAGCTTTAACAAATCATCAATTATCAAATTATGTAAAATATTTAAGAATACCATTTTTTAGAGGAGTTTTTATGAAAGATGCATTACCAAATAAAATATGGAAAATGAAACTGGAATAGTGAATTTGGATTCCACTCATGGTCCAGGAACTCATTGGGTATGCTATAAAAAACTCGGACAGAACGTTTACTACTTTGACAGTTTTGGCAATCTACCACCGCCGAAAGAACTTCAATATTATTTTCGGAACTCCAAAAATATATTTTACAATTACAAAAGAGAACAACCCAACAATACAGAAATATGCGGACATTTATGTTTGGAGTTTTTAGCGAAAAGCGTCAGTCAACTTTGAGATGTCATCGTATACAGTGTCACTGAGTGGAAATTCATCCACACTGAAAAGCACTCTCTTCCCGGCACTACGTTTATCCAAGGATAGACTGTGGGAAGCTGCACTATTGGATTTTACTACGTACAATTCAATTCCCAACGTCACGGAGGGAAAAAACAATTTACTACATTATTACGAGAGTAAAGATGAAAAAGGAAATTATTCGCAATTGAAGGTAATAACTTTATCTACTGGATCGTATGAAATAGACGATATAAACCAAGTATTACAGAAGCAGCTAGGAGAAGAAAATATCAGTATAAAAGGAAATAACAATACTTTAAAAGCGGAAATCACTTCAAAATATTATATAGATTTCAGTTTGGAACAGTCAATCGCCAGTTTACTCGGGTTTTCAAATAAGAAAAGAAAAGTCTTAGATCCTGGAACCACTCATACAGGCGATACCACAGTGACAATATTGAAGGTGAACAGTATTGATATAACATGCAATATTATACACGGATCGTATAGAGATGGAGTAAACCAACATATTTTGCATACATTTTATCCAACAGTGGCTCCCGGTTTTAAGATAGTTGAGAAACCACAAAACCTGATATACCTGCCATTGAACACCAGTTTCATTTCGGACATCGTACTGGACATATCGGATCAGGACGGTAACACTGTTGACTTTAGAGGAGAAACCATTACAATACGGTTACACATAAGAGCTGTATCATAAGTTCAACATGGGATTGACATTTAAACCGCAACGGAAGAGCCGAGAGCTCAGTAGCTCTTCAACATTGGACGAGTTAACACCGGACAACATTCGTTTCCTGCAAAAGATCGGACTAAGACTTACCAACGATGGATATCCTGGATATATCTCAAGGACCGACGTTCGACGAAACACTATGGGAGAAGGAATATCACACGCACAACCCTTACACTTCATCAAAATTAAACAATAACGATGAAATAAGGATCCCCATTCAACAACAGGACATTTACACGTTACCGTGTGAAAGTTACTTGTACATCGAAGGACGGGTATTAAAATTGGATGGAAAGACCGGTTCAACGGTTCCATTTATAAATAACCCGATGGCATATCTTTTTGATGAAATAAGATATGAAATATCAGGAGTGACGGTTGATTCAACAAAAAAGGTCGGTCTAACAACGACACTGAAAGGATTAACATCATTAACACCGCATGAGAAAAATTCAATAGTCACCGCCGGATGGGTTGCTCCCGATAAAGACACTATAACACCGGATTCCAATGGTCATTTTGACTTTCATGTCCCTTTACGTTTGCTTTTGGGATTCGCTGAAGATTACAGACGAATAATAATAAATGTCAAACAAGAATTGGTATTACTCAGATCTTCAACTAACAAGGACTTGATACTTGCAGACCCTGGAACTACGGAAGCCAAACTGGAATGGCAACTACAGTTGGATAAAGTCGTGTGGAGAGTACCGCATGTCAGATTAGCCGATGAACACAGAATCGTATTGTTGAGAAAGTTGAAATCTGACCGTGATATCGTCATGCCGTTTAGAAGTTGGGAATTCCATGAATATCCCACACTACCTCAAACAGAGCGACAAACATGGACTGTGAAGACGTCCACTTATCTAGAACGGGCACGGTACATAATACTCGGTTTCCAGACTAAACGAAAAGATGTTATAACTTCGCACGCCGGTCAATTTGACCATTGCAAGATAAAAAATTGCAAAGTTTTCCTAAACTCTCAATTCTTTCCTTATGACAATTTAAATGTAATGTTCAGCAAAAAACGTTATTCCATTTTATACGATATGTATGCGAGGTTTCAATCGTCATATTACGGAAAGACAAATACACCGCTATTATCACCGGATCAGTTTTATTCAAAAGCTCCGATAATCGTTATCGATTGTTCAAAACAAAATGAATCCGTAAAGTCGTCAAGTGTGGATATAAAAATTGAAATGGAGTTTGAAGAAGCAGTACCGGATGGAACTTCGGCATACTGTCTGATTTTACATGACAAGATAGTGACGTACACTCCATTAACGGGAATCGTTAAAAATGTGTTGTAAAAAACTGTTTTGAGGTTGATGCGAATGTTATAAAAGGGGGGAAAAAAAGAATGAAAATCTCATTATATTTCTGACCGTCGTATGGGAAGCATCGTTCGCAAGATGAGCTCGCCTACTGCAAATACTAACGAAGAAGAAACTACGCCTCTCATGGCTGACAATAGTTTGGATATAGAAAAACAAGTTGAACAAGAAATGGATGAGTTCCTCAAGTTTAAACACAAGAAAAAAGAAGAGGAAGTTGAAAAAGGAGTAAAAAGAAGAAAGATCGACGACACCATTTCCACCAATATTTTGGCAGAAGTATTTCTCAGGATCTACTATCCCATCTCTTCGTGTATGACAAAGAGCGTATCCGCCGGAGTTATAAAATCATTGGATTATTCACCAACTGTTATTTTAAATCATGGATCCAAAATGGTGGCCTTCACTGAAATTTCCTGGGAATCGTTTAGGAAACATCTACATCTTTTGGAATGTTATTTGAGTAACAACACATTTGGAAGAAGGACGAAATTAAGTCTGCTGGAATCGAATATCGAAATCGATATAGTGAAACATCGAGGTGGACAAATCGTTCGCTTTCGAGATTTAACCAAGCACGACATGAAGGTACACCTGACAAAAGATGAATTCTACAGTCTAAGTTGTGCTACCGGTCCTATAACAAGATATCTAAAACAGCTGATATTTTCAAGCGCGATTATAAAAGAGTATTTGACCGATACATTGGATAGACAGCCGTATGTTCCGATTCTATACGGTCCTGTAGATACGTCCATCTTCAATAGAATACCTCACGAAGTTGATATGTGGAGACAGTTGCACAACTATCAAACTAACTTTAATATAGATGAACAAGCCCAAGAGATGAATGAAGAAGACTCGTGCAACAATTAGTAAACTAACAACCTCCACTATAAAAGGATGTCCACCACGGTTTTACAAACAGTCGTTTACCAACCTTCGTCATGAATAAACGAGTTTCGTTTTCCAACGAATCGGAAGTAATGGAGGTAAGACGAGGTATAATTGAATTTCAAGCGTTCCGCGGTAACGACGGAAGTTTTATCATAAAAGAGTTAGTAGTTTTAGATATGGATACATCTGTAGTTTATCACTATTTATTCCAACCGCCTCTACCGTTCAACAGGTTAACCACCAAAGCGAAAGTGACAAACAAATGGTTGGTAAAACACTTTCACAACTTGAGATGGGACGAAGGTTTTATACACTACAGTATGATGCCGCACATTATGAATCATTATTGTAAAGAATTTAAAATTATCTACACAAAAGGATTGGAGAAAGCCAGTTGGATACAGGCGTTTACAAACCATGAAGTGTTAAATGTTCAGGTGGACAGGGATTTCCAGTGTCACTTTGCAAACATTTGTATTTCATCGAAGAACTTCAAACATCGGCAATCCCAATGCGCTTTAAAGAACGCTTATCGCTTGAACGCGTATCTCCAACAGAGTGGTGGGGGATGGGGAGGATATAAAAGCGAGGGGACGGGCATGACCCAGCATGAGTATTACTCTAGCCTCCGAGCAGTCAACACCTCGCACGCAGATTCGCAAGAGTAAGAATATTATCAACAGAAAAGAAGAAGTAAAGATGGCATCCCAGACGTTTTTACAATCACTTGTTGATCAGTTTAACAAACATTCCAAGTCTACCATCCTACCCACCAAGAGATGTTCAGAATTGAAAGAAGAAAAGCACTACATCATCCACACCATCAAGAAGATGGAAACAACTGTCGGTGACGCCATCAACTGTACGCTGAGTGAAGCGCCCTACTCGCCCGGTGATGAACCGAAATTTCAAATCTTTCTTCCCAAACGCTTCGTCCAACTTCTGCAGAACGAAGATCTAC
Source organism: Neoaliturus tenellus (assembly GCA_030545055.2). Taxonomy (NCBI): domain Eukaryota; kingdom Metazoa; phylum Arthropoda; class Insecta; order Hemiptera; family Cicadellidae; genus Neoaliturus; species Neoaliturus tenellus. The sequence goes on from CM061537.1 coordinate 8,199,500, forward strand.
GCCTCATCCACCCCGGCGCTCTCTACTTGGCATCCCACGGTCCAAGCGGAAGCAATTCTACAGAGCTCACACTTCACGTCATGCCCACTGCCAACAGTTAATTTGTAATTTCCTATTGTTCTTGTACACCTTTGTCAAATATTTCTGAATAAACGACAATAAGAAAAAAAAAATAAAAAATATAAAGCAACATATCGGTATGTGTTTGTACACATATCGGTATGTTGCTTTATATAAAAAACAATTTCGGGTGGCCTTGACCTAGTTTCAAAAACTATATAAATGGAGCAATGTCCGTGGGAATTTCCTCAGTCTACGACTACCTTCAGTGCTGTACACATCTCCGTTGCTTGTGCAATCGTCGGTGATAGCAAGATGTCTCTCAAGATCAAGTGTGCATCATACGATACCTCCACCATTACAACTTTTGAACAGCTCGACAATTTCACTAATGAATTGCGAGTTCTTCTTGCCGGTGGTTATCACTTGAATGTCGACACTTATGTCACAAACAAGAGGATGTTTTCCAAACAAAACTTCTGCGATGATGAAGTGTTCTTTCCCACACAGACGGGGACAACATCCACTCCGTCTACTCAAACTAATGTGAAGTTCCACAAATACTACTAAATGTCAAAGCAAAATAACAACAACAACTACAACTCGTCGCTGTGAAATTTCGCTATAAAACGAGTGTTCAACTCAAACAAAATCATCATTTGCTTTCCAACAGTCGCAGCGGTAACAACTACTGGTACCATGTTATACCGAATGATGATTGAATTCAATGGAAAGATCTACGGAAAGGACTATAGAACCGTAGAAGAGATGAGCTCCGATCTCAATGTATTGACTAGAGAAGGGTTCCAACCAAAACTGATCCTGAAGTTTCCAGAGGTGCATCCGCTATCCACTGAAGAACTCATCGCTATGGCTAGAGCAAACAAGCAAGAACACGAACAGAATATTAAGAAAGAACCTGAAGAAGAAGAAAAGGACAAACCTGCATCATAAATATATAAAATAACCATCTTACATTTGTAAGATGTTCTTTTTTAAAACTTCATTTGGATGACCTTGAGATTACCCCCCACCACTTTTCTTAATCTATAAAACACGCTATCCTACACTATACAACTTCATTTCTCGCCTAGACTTACAAGCGGCAACATGGAAGAGAAGAAAAACAAGGACGCGCCTCGCTACTGTTGTGAACAGAAATGCACCGATTTAGGGAGGTGGATGGTAGACGGATTAGCCTGTACAAAGTGCGAATTCTTCGGATCCTGTTACTGCAAATGCAAGACAAAGCAACTACCGCCACCGGAATTGCGAACCTTCAAAATTTTTAAATCACGATACTTCCACACTTGCTGTCCCCAGAGGTGTATCAAATTCCATCCGGAAAAACTTGTCAACTGTCGAGAGTGCAATGCATATTATAAGGACGACTTTTGTACATGCATCATAAGTGCGTGCAAGTACAGATCAGATTGGTCTTCGGATCCTGTTGGAGCTTCAGATGTATAGCTGTAGTCACTTACTGCAGCCCTTTTTTAAAACTCCATTTCATTGACCTTGAGATTACCCCCCACCACTTTTTTTTACAACATATATTCTACGGATCATTCGATACGCTTCTCATTCTTATTTCATTACTCGCACTGACAACAACATGGATGATAAATTCATTTCCTTTCAACATTTAATTACCGACAGAGAAGAGATGGAAGAACTATTCCAAAACTTACTCACACTCATTGATAACTATCCTTTAAGATGGATCAACATCACAGTGCAATACGTCAATCCTACCAAAATATTTTCATCCTCATCATCTTCTTCCGGCACCTCCATGTCTTCATCGTCACAAAGTGCAGAGGAAGAGGAACAGACAACTAATGGTGTTAAAATTGTTGAATTAAACGACGAGGAACAAGAAATGCAGGCTCTGGTTAAATATAAATTTAATATTTAATTTACAAACAAAGTATTACTATTTTCTACATTGTGTTACAGCTAGCGCTTATCTTCGTACGGCTCCCACAACCTATCCCGACGGCGTTTCGCGGCGAACTGCGATGACCGAAGTTCCCTCGTTCCCCACCCAGGCTTCGCCCCACCACTGGCCTCCCCCCACTCTTTTCTTCCCCCACCACGGTACCCCTACCGAGTATAGGCGACCGCCTCACCGCCGCTCGCCATTTGTTCGCCAACTCCCGAACGATGAGCGGCTTTCCTTTAGCGACAAGTACAAATACATTTACCGTAAAGTCGCAACAAGACTTGCGGGATATTTTTGAGACTTTGAATGACGTAGTCAACGCTCCACACAACACCATCACCATGACTGTGGAGATCTCCTACAATTGTCCACAATGCGAGGAGATGGAGAGCGAGGACATCGAACCTGCAAACACCACTCCTCCACCTTCCGAGGCTGCAGCGTCCGACACAGCTGACAATGACGTTTAATCGCAAACAACTGTTTTTTTTTCTTCTTCTTCTTCACCCCCCACCACTCTACAATAAATATGCACTGCGCTAGTCTTCGCTTCTCATTTCATCGCCAACTTTCCGACCGTCAACACCGCTCCCGTTTTCGCCCCACCACGAATTAAAAAAAAAAAAAAAAACACGCACACGAAGATGATGGACGACGTTTCGCTCAAATCACGATTGGAGGAGGACAGACTCAGACTGGAGATCAACAGGCTGCAATTGGAAGCGGCAAACCAACAAGGGATGGTCCGCCTGCTGCAACTGTTCAAATGCGTACTGTGCATGTTGTGCGTCTACCTCCTTTTCGCCATCACCTTCGGCGTCTACCACTGCCTCACCGGTGCACGACGCTCCAACGCCTCTCTGCACAACAACAACGACACGATTTTAATTTAAATTCATTTAAATAAATAAACGAAAAAATAAAAAACAACCCCTCCCTCGACCCGCCGCTCCCGCTCCGATCCGACCCGTCCCGAGTCCCCGCCCCGACTGAGCCCCTGCGGCTCCCACTTTTTTAAAACTCCCTCCGGATGGCCTTGACCCACTTACAAAACACACCCATCACTGTCAACCACAACTGCCGGTTCGAACCGCTTGGCCTTGACCTGCGCCAGAACCGGCAAAACCCCACTACTATCCTGCATCTAGCTTATAAAATTATTATTTATTCTTTGGGTAGGTAAATGCACAGTTAACTATTAGAATGAATAAACAAGACGAATATCATTAAAGGAAAGAAAGATTGCTTTTTACAACGATATAAATTAGGGGGGAAAAATACTAGACATCAGCTGTAAACTGGATGGATAAAAATTCTATGCCATTGCATATTTTCAGTAAAATTTGTAATTGTGTTAATTTCAATTAAATTGGCTAATCCTCTATTGTTAATGAACTGTTTGTTATAATTATGTTGTAATCATTTCCTCCTTATTAAATCAAAGATGATTTGCTTAACGTCTTATTAAAATTAACTTGCATCATGTAAAATACATGAAACCTTTTAATTTAACACTTTATTGAACTTAACAATTTTTTCCCTGTTGCAAACCATTCTCTGAAAAAAAGCCTTAGCGCTGGAAAACATTAATACAATTTTTAATTAATATGTAGACTATATTGAATCATAGCAACAAACTGGCTCGGTGGAAGCAAACTGAAATGATATAATCATTCAATTGAAGTATAAATAATTAAAAACTAATAATTATAAAGTAATAAATTAAATAATTAATAAAGAGATTTATGTTTCCTCTGTTCCGTCAAATTATGAATTTGTTTTACCTTATGTGAACACAATACAGAGAGGATCATGTTAGGATTGTCCAATGAGGAGCTTTGACAGACATTACATACAGAATACTGTACAGTGCCCCGCTAATCCGAACTAATCCCGACTGGACCCTGATTGGTTTGGTGAATTTTTGTAAAAAGGCGGAATTAATTCATAAATGAAGGGAAATATTGAAAAGGGTCCTCATGCAGTTTACTTAAAAAAGGGTGTACGACAACGGAACTCAATGAAAACTGGACCGCAGAAAGAGTTTGCTGATTTTGAAACCGCAAGTGGCGGAAAATACCGGTGGAACGTGATAAATAAGTTCGTAAAGAACTAAATCCAAAGAAAAAAAGAAAGCAATAGGGGGGGGGGGTGATCATGTATAATAATGTAATACCCTGGTTCCGTAATATCAACTGTCGGTTTTGCCCCATTATTAAGTAAAGGAAACATTTTAATTTTTTAGACGAAATGTGTCCGGATTAGGCGGATTTGCTGAAACCTTGGTTCGGAATTTAGAGACTTTAGAGACTTCAGAGACTTCATTTGAAACACCGACGCACTTTGGCGTATTTTAAGGTGAGTATGACTGAAGGGGTGAGTGTGATGATTGTGATGGATCAGATGAGGTGTAGCTTTGTTACTGACAAATATCAGCTGTTTTTATTTGTCAGGATCATTAATTAATAGCCCAATGACCAAAGGCAGCTGGGTCCAGTATCGAACCATCAAAAAGCACTAACTTTTCTCAGGATCGAACCGGCTACCTTCAGATTCAAAGGCGAGCTCTTTAACCACTCAGCTACCCAGCCAGTTGTGGGACTAAAAAAAAATTGTGGGACTACACTGATTTTTTTGGGACTGATCTGATTTTTTGGAATAAAATAACATCCATGATTTTAAACACCCATGAGAGTGTTAAGGATGAATGTAGGGGAGAGCGGGGTAATACCGTACACCGTATTTTCAGACAAGCTGAAGGATGCAGTGAGCGCTAGGACGTGCTGCTATCTAGCAGAAGAAATGCGAAACCGATAGAGACAGTCGGGGAGCGTCCATCTTGATAAATGCGTGTGTGACAAAAACTTTTATTGTTCAGTCAACTTTCCTTCTAATTTTAGTGACTTACTTAAGCTGATGTAAGTGAAAATTGCTATTACTTACTGTATTCAAACTAGTGGTATTGAATAGCTCATATCTTGCACTATTTTTAAACATCAAACACAAACCCTAAAGTGTTCTTATTTTAGGTTATGGATGGAAATGCTACGTCATGTCGTTTTGGGGCAATACCGTACTTCTTGCATGGGGCAATGCCGTGCAGGGTGCTAGGTGTTTATTACAAATAAAAAATTTATTACGTGGTATTTTAATTATAACGTTAACTTCTGTTTTCTTTTTTTTATTAATTCAACTTTAAAAAACAAAAAAATTAAATAACACTTTATTTTTTTACATTATTTTTAATTTTGATATTAAAAATGTATTATGGGTATTGTTTGGATTATATTGTAAGCTTATGTTTTCTTTTATTTTTGTTAATTCAATATTTAAATAATATTTAAATTAAATTTTCTTTTTTACACTATTTTTAACTTGTGTACGGTATTGCCCCGGCACTTGGGGCAATACCGCACAGTGTAAAGGTTTTGTAAAATGGGCTTAGCACTCAAAGTTAGTTAGAAATTCCAAATATGAAATAGATAATTTGTGGCAAATCAAATTCTCTTCAAAATGAAATGTTTGCCACTTTCACTGAAGTTTCCAAAAAAAGATAAAAAATATTATTGCTTAAGTGCACGGTATTACCCCGCTCTCCCCTACCACTTGCATCTATTCCACACTCGTTTGACTGGTTAAAACACTGGTTTACCATAACTTAAACATTTACAATGCAATAAATGGGTGATATTAAATATTCTTGTAAGCTTGCCAGATTTCTTTTCAGAATATGCATGTTTCAATGCGATTGACATAATTCAACTCTACATAATTCAATGCTAACTCTACATAATTCAAAACTCTACATAATTCAAAACTCTACATAATTCAATGAGATTTGAATAATACTTCAGGTAGTTCTTCTAAACACTGACTATAAAACGGTATTACTGTTTGGATCAAAGAAAGAGTTGAACTTCAAAGAGACGCTCTGCAAGCATCATATTGATATAGCCATCCAAACAATGCGCAACAACAGTACAATGCTTTTCATTTCATACTCCACGAACAAATAGAATTGACGTCATCATCCCCTTTATCTACTTTATTGAAAAGGGGATTCTTAATGCCATCAACAAAGAGATTGGATTTAGATATATTTTCATATTTTACTAAACTTTTCGAATGGGCCAAGTATTTGAAAGCCAATGAAAAGTTCGGAGTTGGAAAGTCGTGGATTTATTTACTTTATTTTTATGGAAAACACATTACTTGAAACGTAGGCCGATAAATTAAGGTAATAAAACAATTTTATGTGTGTGATGTAGTGTGTATAAACTTACTAACGGACAAAATACCACAATTTTCAGACGCAAATGATTAAACAATGGCTTTAAGCATTGAAACATTATTTTTCAGTGACACTCAGTAACACGCGATTTAATAGTAAGTTGTTTGAAGATTGCCAGTTGTTGTTTGCTATTATTCAATAAATAATTGCGAAAGGTTTTCATCATTGATTAAAATTACTAAATGAATTAAATTATGGTTTGATTATTCTTTAGGACTGAATCCCTCGAATAGGTACAAAGAGCAAGATTAAAAATTTATTTCATTTTTTTAGTTGGTTTTAGATGTAATTAATATACATTAGAAATTATTTATAAGTAGTATAGACACAAAATTTAGTAATAATAATAAAATATATACATATTAATTAAAATTAAAATACTGTTCAAACTTGAAATTTTTAAACAATTATTAACATTTAGGAACTATTTCAACAATTTAAAAACACGATCACACACACAGAACACACGTTATTCACACGTTTATTCATAAATTAACACACGCTCTCACGTGTGTTGGCATGAAAACTGTCAATAGGCTCCATATTTTATGGGAGAAAACCAACAGTTTTTCATTATAATTATTAAAAAAATTATCCAAGCGTATAGTAATGTCATAACATGAATTGGTATTACTGCTGGTTTATCAAAATTAGGGACACACTGCTAATCAGTCAAGAACAGTTTTCACGAACCGTTTTCGAAACACACAGTACTCTTTTAGTTAGTACAGTTCAATGTCATTGCCTCACAAACTACCTGTCTGTCCCGCTAGTTATTGTTGCGTTTAGACTGCATCCAATCAAGATTAATTCGACTGTAGGACGGATGATTCACCCAATCATGGGCTAATCAGGATATTAGCTTCTTCCTCGCGCCCCGGAAGTCAAGATGTGACCGAGGTACAAAACAAACGCGGCTGCAGCGACTGTTGGCCGATACACAAACACTAGTGATGAGCTAACAAGTTTTTTTTTAGTAACCACTATAACTGTTTTTATTACTTTTTAGTAACGTGTTGTTAACTGTCATTTTGTAACAGTTAGGAACATCGTTCTCGAAGAACATTTATCCCAAGTCGTTATATTTAATAACAGTTCTAGCAACCCGTAACTTTAATGACAGTCAATGATAACCGATCCTAACAATATTTTAACCTAACGTTTGGTTTAGGAACGATTTATCGACTCAGGAAGAACATAAATGTGTTACGTTAATTATTTTATAAGTACTGATTGTAAACTAGAATTACAGCCATGGCTCACTACAGTAAATCAAGGTATTTACAATTGGACAATTTTAAGGTCAATTTTTACACGTATTACAACACATCATAATCATATTCTCAGCAGTTGTTACAGTAATTGAAGGATGGAAATGGATAACATTTTGACAAAGTGGAGGGCTAGTCCAATGAAATACTGTAACGCGAGTAAAGGAGTCTTTACGTCCGTTCAGGAGTTATTATTCTTCATAACGTTTCTTGGACATTCTGAATAACGTTATCAGCCAAACAGTTATTCCATACCTATGGAAATGTCTAGATAATACTCGTTATTCTGTCTAGTCGTTACTACGGGAACGGTTAGTTAATCCGTTATTACCTAACTATCTAATTGTTAATCTTTCCTGTTCTATAAGTTATTATCTGCGCATTTGTAACGTTTTAGTCAGTAACACAATAATAAACAAATTGGTGTGTTTGTTTTGTTCAATTTCACACATGAATCTGAAAAAACACATATTTAATGTGTTGGTGAGTTTTAATAAGTATAAACATATTGGTACTGTTTCTGTACGTTCTGAATTATTATTCCTTCCGACTGTCAAAGTTCCAATAACCATAAAAATTAAACTTTTCATTCTGAAAATTAAATTTATTTAATATTATTAAAGCCCAGTCGTTCAGACACTCTTTGCTACAGATGTATATACATTTTCAATGCCCTCCTCAGATATTGACGTGAATTATGTTCTTAGTTAATTCCTCCATACAATCATGGGGTTCTCGATATGAGAGTTTTCGCATTCCGCCACCCCAGGGGGAGCGCTAGTGTACTCTGTGTGTCGATACCACCCGGTGGACAGACTGTTCACAGCTGATAACAGCTATCAATGGCATTGTTGGGCCGGTGTCGCCGGAAGTACGGCACCACCGGATATAGCAGCTGTTCACGCAACTACTGAGGCGGAACCGACAACTTATGTGGTATCGGTTGTTGTCACTCTTTATGTGTTCACTGACATAAAGGTGTTCATTTTAGAAAATTTACGTCATCAACGAATTCATAAATGTTTTTTAGTTTTATTCACCGATTCTACAGAAAAAATGCTTTTCTTAGGTTGCATTTTATACAAACAAAATATGATGAAATATTATATTTATTTAAAGATTAATGTTTTAGTCTTTGGTAGTGGGCGGTACAACTAAACATTTAAAATTGAATAAGTATAAAAATTATGGTCTTGCAAACATAATTTTCCATTTAGGACTGATAATAGATTTCCATTTAACTTCATCTGTAATAATGATATCAAGTCAAAATAACTATACAAGTTGTGTCGATATTATTACAGTAAAATAATTATTACACAGTCTTCAAATCAAGCATTTATGAGAGTATAATAAAAGAATACAGCTTATTCTGTACTCAATGATTGCATAGGATTCTATATAAGAAAATACTTACTTTAATAAACCTAAATGTAGATGTGTCGAGGAATTGGCAGGCTACTTTATCTAAAGAAACTTTATCTAGACTGATCTTTTGCAAGAACAATAATAAATCCGAAGATTACATTTAAAGGTATACAACAGCATTCCACCAGGTCAGAATATCAAAGGGTCTTGAATTATTTGTTTCTCTGCAATGCATTGAATCTAGGACGCTGACTCCATAATTTTAAAATGTTATTTGTTTAAACATTTCCAATTTATACATTTTATAACTCAATACCATAAAGATTTTAATATTTGAATGTAATATCTTTTATACTAGTCCCAACCAAAATGTTACAACGAAATGTAACATTTACTTCTGGTACTGGTAAACACAGAAACACATACGAGTTATGTACACATCGGTAAATTTAATCAGGGACTCCACACATGTAAAGCCTCTCGCATGCGGACAGCGTTTCATTTTATTGCCGAAGGACCAAATAAGGAGTAGTGACGTCTCAATCGGCGGTCAAACGATCCTGGAGGGATAAATTACAAATTATGTGCCATATGCGCAGAGTATTCCAACAGCAGAATGTGCTGGTGAATGTTGGTCAGGAAACTAGGATAACAAGGTGAAATGCGAGTTTGAGGCACACTGCGAAATGTAATTTGAACCAACGCGAACGTGTTAAAAGTATTTCCGTTAACTGTTTGAGGTTAGTAACAAATTAATTTCATAATGAAAGGTTTTTAACAACACTACCGTCATATAACAAAAAAATCAACAAACTTACAATCGAAAAAATCTCTCGGAAAATAAAACCAAATTTATTGTTTAAAACAAATTGTGCGTAGGATTGATCACCTGAAAGTGCTTATATCAAAGATACTATGAATCCCTAAATAGATTAAAGTAAATGTTAAATTGCAACATTACTTGAGAAGAGGTATAATACTACCCTATATGCCAATTTTTTAAATAGAGGCATAATAGCAATTTTCATAGAGTTCCCTTCAGCTTGTTGACCAATCATGATATGTGATTATAAAAATTAAAAAAAAAATTTTTTTTAAATTGAGGTCCTTAAAGCGAAAATGTATAATACAAAATAACGTTTACTTCCAACAAAATAAAACAATGTTTATAAGATTGCTGAAGAGATGTTTGCTGATCATTTTACAATTAAAATGATAGTATGAAATTAAAAATGAAATTACTTAAAAAAGCATAACATATATACGGTATGATCAAATGGTGTTGGGCTCATGCTTAACCCTCCAAATTATAAGTTTATCTTCTTTTCTATGAAGAAATTCCGATAAATGGCACCAAATAAAACCAATGAGCTATATTGAGGCAATAAATGTCTGCGATGTAGTTATTATTAGTGGATAATTTATTAAAATAATAGTTTATTTACATTGTAGGTAAATAAAAGTTTTTATAACTACAGAATGTCGAGTTACAAGTTTCCTAAACATCTAAAGTTCGTGAATAGTGCGGTTTCAGAAATAAAAAAGACAAAATAACTCATACATTGAAAAATTAAAACACGTTTAACAAGAAGAACAAATTAAAGGTATCACTCACGTCTATTCTGAAAGTTCATCTAGTTTTTATTGTTTTGGACGTAAACGTTCATTAAAAACAAACATAACTCATTGTGATAACATAGCAGTAATGTGAAAATAACATAATTGTACAGTTCATGGAAACAATCTCTAAGACCCGCTTAATACGATGAAGCGTAGAACGAATAACACTGTCAGATGATGTCAACTAATTTAGTAAAGTGCGTTGTACGGAGCCACGGAGCTATTACGATTGCAAGTGAATTATTTCTTATGACTGCAGACTGCATACTAAACAAGGCACAAGAAACGGCAATATCTACTGACAAATAATATTTTGGTTCATATTCTCCCAATCTGTGCTAAGCTTATCATCCTAAGGAATTTTTTTGTATTATTATAACTAGATTATAAATTTTCTTTAAAATATATAGCTGAAACTATTAGTTAGTTATTTAATTCAAATACATCGTCAACCATAATTTTAAATCGTTATTGAGTATCACTGTTTGACATTAAACTCCAAATAAACTGTTACTTTACGTGTAATGGTTAAGTAGGTCTATTGGTTGATATATTAACTGAAGTATTCATTACTAAAGTGTTATTACTTCTATATCGATAGCTAACTCCACAATTTAATTCCGTACACGACTTTTTGAACACTTTGGTTACTTAAAACCAAAAAGAGCAAGTAAACTATTAAATTTGTGGGTGCAGAGGTCAAATTGGATACCGTAGTAATAATCGAGTAGTAGGATATTGAAGTGTTATTGGGTGGTGTAACGTTCGCCACAGTGGACACCGCGGCCGGGTCCTCACATGCACACAGACTGGGGGCACTGTGATTGCAAACTGTTTACGTTGAAAAGTTCCTAGTTTAACGTATGAATTATCATAAAATACAAAAAATATATGTTAGCGGTTTTTTACAGAGAATACACTATTTATGGTAGTAGCCATGGTAAAACCTAAGCCCGGGACCATGTTACTTTTTTTATTTTGCTGAGGCCCCTGGAAGCGAAAAACAACAATAGTCTATTTTAATATATATACATTACAGATTTTCGTTCACTCTTGAGGGCTACTGTTAAATCATTGACTATGTACACTATTGTGAATAGACTTCTCATCCAATGCTTTTTGTTTGATACAAAAATTATGAAAGTTCGTCTACGCACTTGCTATGCAGCGACATATACGTTGCAATCGATGGTGTTGTTATTCAGCTAGATTTACAGTGCTGCAAAAATCACTTTACCACAATATAAACAAAACCCTCAGTTATGAAATACTCCATCCTTGATTGAGAAGAGTGGTAATACTGATTTATCTATCATATGTCACTTGTACTTCGTGTACGCCGAAGAAGATCGCCCCACCGTCAAAAGGTTTCAAACATGCCTATGCTATGAAAAGTCTATTCGCACGTTAGTGTATACATCCAAAGGTTAAATTATAAAAATAATTAGATAAGAGCACCCTTTCTAGGCTAGGTCCCCTTTGGAACCACTTATCACATTACTTCGTTGAAGCCGCTTGTAGTGGCTCATACCACTGTATCATACAATTACCCCAATCGAATTCCAAATCCAAATCCAATTACAAATAAAATGCGTGCTTTAAAGAGCATAACTGAATATCTATAGTTAAAATTAGTTAGAAATTTTAAGTTTTTAAAAATTTTTAATTTCAAACTTGAATTACATTTTTCTGTACAATAGGAACAATACATTTATCGTAAACAAATAAAACATTGTATGGTTGTGACTGATTAAACGCGAAGATCCCAGGATTTATCTAAACGTTTATTTTTAAATTAATTATCTAACAATCTAAGGAAATAAATAACACAATAAAACCTGTGAGTTCTTTTATCAGAGTGTACAAAAATAAAACAATCCATGATCCATAAATAGGTAACATCTTGAGGCAGTTAATAATGTAGGTATACGAAAGATAAAATGTTTTCTGCGATTGTGTGAACAGAAAATTTTGCATTATTTTGATCATTTGTCTGGGTAAGATAAACATGCTGTGATTGGAATATGAAGGTCAGCGATATCTAAACAGGAACGAAACCTCGTGAACTTGAAGCTGAATTGTAATGATTGACAATTATTATATAACTACAGGAGAAAAAATTCTTCAAGAAAAAATTTCTTTGTTTACAGTTAAGCTTATGATTTAGTTTGATTTTAAAACTAGAATAAAATAACAACATGAAAATGAAAATGAAAAATGAAATAATAATTCAAACATGTAGTGTGGCAGCCAACAAATTGTTGATATTCTAAAAACATTACCAAAGATTTTTTGTGTGTTTTACAAATGAATTGAAGAATCATGTAATCGAGAGAGTTTAAATGAAATATGGTTGTTCCAAACACAAGGGAACACAGCAGACCTGCGTATTCAATAAATTTCCGAAATTTGAGATTTTGTATTTTCCCCATAAACATCATAGGAATAAGTATGTATAGGTTCGCTGCCATGGGATGTTGTTAGAAAATGTTAGTTTTCTACATTATGTTAATTTTTCGTCTTAGCTCAAGGCCTATGATTTCTTTAAAAACTATTTTTAAAATCAATATAAATTTTAACCATAGACAAAATTAATCATTCGTTCATGCATGACGTGTGTCTCAAGATTGTAAAGAGTGCTTTGGAAGGGAATATTATATGAAAACGATATAGCTAAAATATTATCAATAAAAATGAAATCTTCCGGAAACTTTCTTTGTAAAGTACTGTTAATCTACTAAAGTCTACATTAATTTAATTTAATTGTAGAGGCTTTTGCCCTATAAGCCACTAGTGTTTTATACTAAATTTAAAAAAATCAGATGATTATTGTAGATGAAATCTAATTGTACCTTTGGCCTGGGGTTCAACAAATTATACTGAAGTGCAGCACGATTTGGCCTGAAGAGTGAGCAAAGTGAACGAGCTCGTCATGGAAAGGAATGTGAAATTTAATTTTTTTACCGAGCACAAGCACTTTTAACTGGCTCTTTTAATTATTAGTTCGCAAATTTTAGCTTTAGTAAAAAATATTTGTAAATATCTTAATTTCATATCTTTGCTTGTAGGATAAATAAGAATGGAAAAGCCATAATCAGTATAAAATGTGGATAAGATGGATTGAATATACTTTATAAATTAGTCTAATCGTTTTCACAAGGACTACCGGATTAACAACTGCAAGAGATAAAATACACTATAATCCCTACCCATTACTGTAAGCCTGCCCATTAAATTTGCTCACTATTTTATTTAGCAGCATCTAAATTTATCTATCACTTTTAAACAGCTTAAATGAGGAAAGTCGAGCAACCTTTACACAGATAACAGTCACATGATGCACTCGGCTGGCACTGAGTCAAGCAAGGTTGCAAAACTATCTTGGACCACGAGCATGTTTATTTTACATGAATTGAATAAACGTTTACTTGAATGTTTAGAGGAGATTTATTGCTGCCATGAAAAAGACTGTTTATAACAACTTAATCATTTACTTAAAACGTAAACATTTATTGTTTGTATACATATCTGTAACTTAAAAAAATTCGAAAATTACAAAGTAATTGGTAAACTATAAAAAACTCAAGAGTGGTATACCATTATTATAAGATTGAGGTTAACAATCAAATAATTGCAATTCCGTAACATCCCAAGAATAAAACTAACAACCGCTTACCCAAAACACGTTAAATTACATTCAACTTAATAGTAATCGAATTAAATACTAAAAATATGGTCAAATTTGTCCTAAACTCAGTTTAAGTTTAAACTGACTTTGGGAATTGGCCCTTAGGTAAATAATATTACGAACAGTTAAACCCTTTTATGCTTTTAAACGTAATCGAGACGAATTGATAGGAACTATCAAGTGAATTTGTTTATAGTGGTAGTAATACAACCCATTTGTAGTGAAAGTTTCGTAATGGGAATGAAAATGATCTAGAAACACTTTCTAAAATAATAGAATTAGCTACAATGTATGCTTTCGTACTTTCATTTCATACTCAAGACTTTTTATTGTTGTTTATGGTTAAAAAAATCATGTTTGTTATAGTATTCTAAGTTTGTTTTTCCAACAGTTTATTATTGAGATCTGAAGATGACTACTTGTTTGTCAAAAGGCCTCATCCAATAAAATGATTAAAAATATTGGCTTATGAACATAAAATTGTACTTTCATTTATATATAATCCAATATTGAAGCTCTAATGTGAAAAAAAAGTTTATTATAGGTTTCAAATTATTATTCAAATCGCAATTAGGATATAGCAATAATACCACTTAATTGAGAATCTGAATCTTAACATTAGTTTCTTCCTTTTCTAGGTTCAATCAAGTAAATAGATATAATTTAATATCTAGATAACGTATCGTAATAAAATATAATTGATACAGTAATTATAAGAGTAGATGAAGTGTACTACTTACTGTTTTCAATATCTGATTATAATTTATAAATTGAAATTCCCCATTGTAAACGATCCCATAAATGAGAATAGCAAAGGTTTGACGATTATGGTCAATGTCATACCAGTCAATTATATTCCAATATCCTGCCATGGGATGTTACTGTTGTGTTCCATATCAATAGGACAACACGACCAACAAATACAATTATTTCTGAAGCAGTCTTTTTTTATATTTAAAATAAGTTTTATATTGGTCTACCGAAGCAGGCATTGAAAATAAATCAAATCGTTATAAAATGCCAACGTTTTTAAATTTGAAATTTTAAACTAACAAGATTTTCAAAAATATACTGCAATATGAAACATTCTTGCTTTAAAGTCACTTCAAAGGGTAAATAAATAAATGGTAACAAAAATGGAAGTAATTGGCAACAATAATAGCGTTCACGAGGGGAGATAAAAGTGGTCGCCATGCAGCATTTTAGCACACACAACCATAACTTACTCGCATTAGTGTGGTTTGTATGAAGAAGGGGTTTCTTATTGTTAGGTTTTGTTCAAGATATATAGCTATAAATAGAAAGTGTAATTCTTTGTTTTGTTTTAAGTCAAGCCAGAAGGCGGGAAATAAAGACGTAACTTTTTAATGTTTAGGGTCATTGTATTTTTACATGAATAGGCTATGTTTGTAGAGCCCATTAAGGACGATTTATGATCTTTTCCTTAACAACCAGATTTTTCATAGGATATTTCGTAAATCTACAACTACAATAAAATTTTATCATTTCACCCTATAATACTATTTTCAACTGCCACACATCCGGTATAGGCGTAATTTATTACTTTGATATTGAAGTAAAATTCAAACTTTTGCTCTTAATATACTAAATTTGCTTACTTTCTAGTAATCTTCAAGAATTGGGTTCACACTCACAATCATAGTGTTATGCCGTCGTTCTATGATATAGCTTTGTGAGATGTTACTGTTGTTATGCTATTGTTCCAGGTGAAAAGGGCCTCTCTTACTGCCAGCGATAGCTGTATTTTTTTTATTAAATCTAATCATATCTTATAATTTCTCATACTTTTTGTCATTTCAGTCGAAAATTTTCTTTACTAGCAATTCCAAATTACGTTTAGATATATCACTAAATCTTTATTCAAAATGTTATTATTAGTTGATCGTTTAAACAACTAAAATCCACCATCAAACTGAATTGACCAATTATAAAAGTAATTCAGTATTCTAGTTATCGAAGAGTTCCAAATATGAACTGAAATAAAGATTTTATGAAACGTTACATGCTTTGAAATCTGACAAAGATAACTTTCCTTTTATGGGGCGTGAAGATATTTCTGTAGGCAGCTTGCCTTGATGCATGGCTCTATTCAGAATGTGTAAATGAGCCTCAGCTCTGCTTTTCTAAACTTTGCTGAGTCAGCTTTAGGTCCTTAACATTCCAGGAACATCCGCAACATGAATATTTTGTACTAAATGTATTCTTGTTAGTACCAGTAATTATTTTACAACGACTTTTGGTAGCAGTTCACAGAATTCGATGATTCGTTTACTATTCAGTCAAGCTTAACATATTAAAAAAAAATTAAAACCCAATATAAATATTTATTTATAGTAAAAACAACTTTCTGTTTCATTAAATCTGTGATTAAATACAAATTATAGATTACAACTATACATAGTTTTGTTATTTAATAGATAATGACTGTTTTCCAAACATTAAACAACATTAACAGTTTTATAATATTTAATAAGTTAATTAATGTAAGTTACTTATAATAAAGGGAAAGCTGCATACAGTGGTTCCTGCAAACATAACCATGTAGGCTATCACTTTCGATATTTATTCTAGCACAGATATATATGGTACCATACAGATAATACTATACTATAAAGTTTGTCAAGGTGTGCCTTGATGGAAGGGTGCTTATTATCCCAATATCTAGTTCTCCTTTTTTGTATTAGTTGATTAATATAATTACTAGGCTGAGAGTGGTGACTGTACTTGGTTTCGAAAGTGTCCTTAATGAATAAAAACTGAATGTTTCAGCTTTAATATCAGTCTAATGGTTACACACAATAGTTCTCTTTGTATCCCATCTTCGTCAAAGAAGATTTAAGAAATTTTGATGATTTGTTTGATTTGCATGAGAATAACATCGCAACTGATATGTTTAGTTTTGTTGTTATAAGGATGATTTAAGGAAATAATAACAAACACTTACTGCTAGTTATCATACTAGTAAGTAAAATAATAAAAACAACAATACGCCTACAGTTAGACACAAAATTCTTAATTTTTAAAACCGCAATAGAATATAAATATGAATGTGTTACAAAGACTACTTGGGAGTGAGTTGAGGTACACATATACAAGCGTATTCTAAATTAGATAGTATATAAAAAGAATACTCATTAGGCCTATAGTGTTAGTTAAATATGATATTACAAAGTTTAGTTTCAAAAATTCTATTTCAAATGATTATAGAGACTGTATTTGCATGTTTAAACTAAGCAATTTGTCTCTCAGACGAAATTTTTGTGTAAAATCTAAAAGTAGTAGTGGATTTTCAACTTTAGTTTTGCTTTTCGAATTGTAAGAAACGAAGTTTGTTTCTCAGCTATATATAGGCTAGCGTGTTCTGACCACATGTGTCACAAAGATTAAATACCGCTTGCATAGATATAACTTATTAAGTAAGGGGTGCTTGGCAGGGGACTTTAGCGGTATGTCCTTGTAGTTGAATTATAATTATGAACGATTTTAGTGTTAAATTTCGAAATTAAGGTTTTATTGAACATCCTATGTAGTCTAGAAAGTATAAATGATAAAAAATACTGAAAAGTAATTAAATACGATCATGTTAAGACAGTATGTTAATAAACTTCAAGGTTGCCATAACTTTATCACTTGAATGTCACTAAGAGTGCATGAATAGGCTATTACACCAGAGATAACAATTGATAGGTATTCTGAGGTACATTAAATTTTCTTACTGCAAAAAAATTAAACCACTCTTACAAATTCAGTTTATAAAACCGTTTTTAAGAACTAGAAAGTCAAAGATTATGTATCTAAAAGTGTATGATAACTATACAGGATGGGGAAAGTAAGAAAACGATTTAATCTTTAAACGTATTTAAGTAATAAAACTAATACTTTACAAACTGATTATGAGTCCCAAAGTCCACTTCCTAAAGTACTTACTGTCTTTGAACCTCCAAAGGGGGGCGGTCCACAAGGTGTCAGAAGAAAATTTTAAATATGAGCATAAGTCAATATAATTAAAGGTCTCTAAGAATATAGAACAATGCCACAAACCTGACCTGAAAGGGCCCAGTTTATCGGGAGTTATTACATTTTTTTGTTTTCATCAATATGATTTCAAAGCAAAGTTTAAATGACAGCCATTTTTTACTCTGTCATCCTTGTGAGGTTGGGTTTTGCGTCATTGTTCTTAATTCTTGGTGACCTTTAATTCGATGTACATATTGACCTATACTTACATTTAAGATTTCCATCTAACTCCTTGTGGACAGTCCTTGGAGGTTCAAGGACAATGAGTACTTTAGGGAGTGGACTTTGAAACTCAAAATCATATTGCAAAATCTTAGTTTTATTAGGCTACTTAATTAATTTGAAAGATATTTCATCGTTTCTAGACTTTTCCACCCTGTATATACTTGTAATAAAACATTAAAGTTTTTTTAATACTTGAGGGCTTGATGATTAAAAACAACGTTTTGAAACCACATTCCCATTGCGTACTTACTCTAATGGGTTCTTAATGATGTACAGACTAGCCTACGTAAATATATTTTTGCCATTAATTAATTTATTATTAGGCCCCCTATAATCGTAATATTTGTGATCAATGCAAATAGCAAGAAGACTCAGAGGAAAAATACAATATAGCCTATTGAATGTGATTTATTTACTAATTGAGCATGCAAATAAAAGTAGAAAATTTAAAAAATCAATATGTATACCTTTGTGAATTAATTCTTTAAACATTTTGTTACGAGTTTTCAATATTTTTATTAATTTAAAAGTATTAAACCTACATCAATAGTACAATAAAGAATAAATTATCTGTTAAAAAATTATAAAATAAATCTACTCACCTTAAATCCACCGCATGTATTATCGCGGAGTGAGGTTAGGCGTTCACTTTGGCGGCACTAATAATATACAATGCCGCGAACTTGAACAGAATCCGTGAACAGATGTGATTGTTGGTACCCGCCACGGCCGCCACTACCGGTGAGCGCTAGTGTCGCTCTCGCTGGCCCGGCCGCGCTCTTGACCGATTTCCTGCCACTCAAGAGCTGTTGTGGAGTGCATTTGTACTAGAGGTCGGCACCCGTCACCCTGGTGGCTCCATGATGTTGCTCAACTACAGTTAGGAGAACTGAGTGCTTTTTTACGGGATATTGGATAAACATATCATTTATATCTTCTTTTATGTCTTCTTCTTCATCCCAAGGTTCGGAGGCAACTAGGAGAATCCAGGAGCATTCGTGACTTTCTTCGCTATCTTCAAAGTTTTTGTCGTCAAAGTCCTCCAGTCCTAGCACACTATTAGGAATATCTTCTGATGCTGTATAGTCAAATTTACTTTGACGTCTATGTAGTCTGTTTTAAGTATTGAGGAAGTTCTAGCTGAACCAAAATCTTTATGCAATGTTACAATATAATCTAGCTATTTCAAATAGTCACCTTTATAATACAGTACTGGTTTTTAAAGTTGTATTTTCATATAAGTTAAAAAATTTAAAAGTACATTAGTTTAAATCTACATAAAAAATAACTGATTTTTTAAATACAAAATCATTACAGCTGTAAAATTCCCTTTATTGTACTGTACTACAGTACTTTGCAAGAGTCCGTGATAAAGGTCAATAACATTAGTTAGCGATTTGCATAACATGTAGAATTGTTTTAGGAATGTTGCTTTACCCGTTATTCATGATCGTGTTTAACAAGCCGCAATGGCTTAAAACACGTAATTCATTTGGTAAATGCAAAGTAATTAATTAATGATGCAATAAAGGAAATAAAATGTTAAGCAAATAAAAAGTATGATGTTTTGGGTGTTTATATGCCATCATCATTAATTTTTTGGACCATTAATTAACTGATTTGGCCTCTTCAGGATGGTTTATGCTCTACTTATCATGCTTTGAGACATTCCCAATCACACAACCCAGCTGCTTGTACTTCCCCTAACACGAAACGTTTTACCCAGAAGGAATCCACCTAGAAGGCTTGTTTTCTGTACGTTAACTGCTCCCAAACTTGACGTTCCTGTTGTGAACCCTACATGTGATCAGCTGATAAGACCGGGTCTGGCAGGAGCGGCATTCCGCGCCGTCTGTGCCACGGATTAACTCACGCACTTTCGCCAACCTTCCCACAGGCTCCAGGCCCAGGCCCGGCTGGGTAGGCGGCCGAAATTTGGTTCTGGAGTGAGGGCCTACTTTCCTGTCAGTGGTACAAAATGGGAGTTTGGTCAGGTATTTTAAATGGGTGAGGAAAATGGAAGTAATGCAATGAGTCGTGGCAACTGGGAGAGACAAATACACGCTTTCCTTAAAAGTAAAAAAGTTGTTTCAAAATTGAATACACTCCGCTAATTATAGTATTGGAACGAAAAGTCAATCCAGAGCGTAGACTCATAGGTATTACCTTAGGTGTTCTCCATAGCTGTTTAAGTTTCAAGTCCTTTTAATGTTTCCCTATCCCCTGAAATTAATTTCTCGCCACACTTGTTATAGCACTAGCAAATACGACGAATGTTTTTAGTAGGCTCTACATGCAGAATATCTAGTTGTTCATCTTGTAGTATGCCATACTACTCTATAATTAGTTCTCCAAGCCCAAACCGTATATTCTATAAGTGATATTAAGAAATCCCAAACTACTTAGTGTAATTTAATACACATTGTACCTACAGAAAGAGCATTTCTTGATTTTTTATAACCAAAAAAACCAAAAGAATCTAACTTATTATAGAACACTAAAATTTGCAACTTTTCTCAAGGAAGTTTAGAGCAAAAAGCATTTTGAGCTATCAAACTTATATAGAAAACTCGTGTGTTTTTATTTACTTTTCGTTACCGGCCACTTTATACATTCACTGGAGAAATTCACCTTGTATTATATTTGATATTTTCTTAAATGAACACTTGTTGAAATTTGCGTTTAATATAAAAAATATTTCTCAAGCATTTTCCATTTCCTGTTGATTTACTTGTATTGAATGACGAAATATAAGCCATTAAAGTAGTATTTTAATGGATCTAAGGATGTTTAGTATGTAAGGCTATTTATGAAGCATTAACTCGGTCGTCACAGCAAAAAAAGCCTGAAACTTTGTTCCTACTTTGAGATGAAATACAACTTGAGAAACAAATCGTCGATGATTTTAATCTGTGGTTAGTAAAATACTCATATCATGTTTAGAAATATTGAATCTGGTCTACTATTCATTAAAGAGAACAGCAGAATATTTCTGTTATGACGTAAATAAAGGTAACAATAAATTTACAGTCCTCATACGATAAAAATACATGTAAATCAGCAAAAGAAATAGAATACAGTGTAGGGCTAATACTGTACACTTAATAATCCTATTGTGCCAACGAATTTTATGTTTTTGCATGGCACGATGAACCATAACTACAGTAACATCGTTATGCCTAAGCATTTCTCCCCCCCCCCCCCCCCCCCCCACCCCCCCTCACCCCCCCCCCCCCCCCCCCCTATACACAATGTTTTTCTTGTGATTCAAGGAGTAAACAAAATGTAGCACCATTTTTCTAGCCAATCAGGGATAGAAGAATAAAACTATACTAAATGTCATTTCAAAATGTTTACAACAAAAGAACATAGTTTTGAATCCAGGTTGGTCAGAACTTCAAGACCATGTAAATGTACACATTCGTTTATTATGTATAGAGTTGTAAAGGCATATGCACCTGTCCGTCGACACCTCTGACATTTACCACAACTTTAGTTATTTTAGTTTTGTGTATCTAATATAAAAGTATTAAAAATTATGTGTAAAAATTAGGTGTGAAAATTAGGTGTATAAAATAAAATAAAATCATTAACAGGATTTTTTATACTTTAAGTACAAAGCCCTTAATAATGTCAATATACAATAAACTGTGTTTTTTCACTTAGACTTTTATATAGTTAATCTCTGATATCATTTGCAAGCAATGAGTCGATAAAAATAATTATCTGCTCGATTATTGAAACAATTTTCCACATATTATAGGCCTACTTCTTTAATACCTAAGGTTTTTTGTGTTGAGAACTCCTACAATTTTCAACCGATTTTCAAGTTCTTGGTGTCGTTGGACATCGCTTGGTCTGAAGTTGTTTCCGCCAAAAAATATGAGAATTGATTGAAAATAAGGCACTATCAACCATTGAAATCTAAAACTTTCCCCATTAAAATAACATTGGGATTGAAAAAAAAGCATTTTAAATAATCTATTTGTTAATGGACAGCTGTAAATACGTGTAATTTTTTGTGATTACTGATATTCACAATATTGGATTGATCGAATGTCATTGGTAAAGAACTAAATGTAACTTTTGTATTGTATCAAAATAAATTGCTCGATTTCGAGCAACAAAAACACTAGTTCATCAATAATCCTTTCATAAATATAAAAAAATAACTTTTTTGTTAATATTAAAATTAAATGTAAGAAATTTACGCAAATAAACTTCAAAAATCTCTCGGTAACGAATAATATAGGTTTAACCGACTCCAATGTTAGTTGTAATTGTTGGATTTTGTTGACTCTGGTGTAATAACATAATAAACTCGGCCACAACCACTCTAGAGTTACTGTAGTGTAAACTTTACAACTCACCGGTTTTGTTAATTTATAGTTAGTCGTGAAACAATGATTCAGTGTTGAGTGAAAGTACCATTTACAATGTGTGTTTGATAGTCTAATATTGTAATATAAAAACATTTTTGTGTCTCAAATCATCATATTACTCTGTGTACAACAAATTAATGAATTCACATATTTTTATGCAAAGATCTCAAATTCTACAACCAATAAATTTTCTTCCTCGCTAAACTATGATATTATTTTTAAGTGTAATTATTCAATTAATTTAAATTCTCCCTTTATTAAATCATGGCTAACAAGAAAAAAAAAATATAAATCAATAACTAAACGCAGCTAATATGCTCTTTTCTGATATTTCCGAAACCTCCTATTGTTCACAAAATGAATTTCATTAAAGTTTTTTTTCATTTTATATATTTGCTTCTAGATTGTTTTTGGGAATTGTTATAAGAGGTTACAATAACTAATTATCGTCTGCAGTTTATATGTCGGTGGAGTGGCGACCGGATTCGACACTCAATGAGGTGTCATTATCGAGCCTAAAAAACGTGAAATTTAATTACCCGTTTTAGTCATGTGTAGTATATGTTTGTTGTTTTGTGTTCGCTCTCCTGTGATATGCGTTTTTAAAATATCTTACGACCCTCTTTGGAGTGAATATTTTACGTTTTTAGGCTTGTTAATGACACCTCATTGAGTGGTCGAAACAGGTCACCACAACAGCAAAAGTCTGGATTGCAGACGATAATTAAGGTATTGTAACCTCCTGTAACAATGGTTTTGTCTTTCAAATTTTTTCCCCGAAATAAAGTTTTGTAAACACACAAAACTTTTTTTTGTAAAAGCCCATAAAACCCAAAGAGTTAAAACCAGGAATTAAAATAAGAATCAGAATAGTTTCCCCACAACATTTACATACATTACATAAAATTAAAAGAACAATAAACATTTTTGAAGCTTCTATCTACTACTAATACTTATGAAATAACTACACTTATTCAAATAAACAAACAAGTAAAAATAAAATAACATAATTCATGGGCTTCTTTAAGTATTGAAAGAAAAAATGTTATTAATTGGAAATGACCGCACATGGACCGCAGTGGTCTGTGCGTAGGCCCGGGAGTTAATATAAATATGTTTTTTCTTACTAAAGGAACTAATGCGGTGTGTTTAGAACCTTTATGACAATAATAAAAAATTGTAGAGTCGTGAAAAACTTTAAACATGCATTGCTAAATGACAATAATGACTTCAAAAAAATCATCACAATATCTAATTGTAGTCATCACACTTTTTAGTGATAACGGGTAATGTAAACAATGAATCCCACCCTTGCTCGGGGTTCAGCCACCCCAATCAGCTATACGTTGATTACATATAGCTACAAGGGTGCAGATTTACACCGGGGTGGGTGGGGGAGGGATTGTGGTTTCCCCTACACGACTGTGATTGCTTATGGGATCATCAACTTTATCTCATTAATCTAGATTATTTTATCTCTCCTACTGTATTTATTTACTCGAATGGCATAACAAGTTGCTAGTAACAAATTAACCTTAAAAATTAAATTCATTTAGGAATTGTATAATTTACTTTTAAATACTGGTGTCTCCTTTTCTCTTCCATTGTGAAAAAATGTTGATTTGGGTGGAATTGAATATGATGAGATTTTAATTGTATCGCACAGAAAATATGCTTGTTGTTTTTTTCATTCTTTTTCACTAATATGTAACTTGTGTTCATGAAGAACTAAGATAAAAAAAAACTTAGGCTACAAAAACCTCTTACATTGGTATCTTTACGTAGGTCCTGGGCTAAGTCCTGATGACTACAAACAAACTAATGGCTTATCATGTGCCATATGCATATGTGTGTAACACCTATTCCATGAAAAATTCCATAAATCGAGTTTCGTGACAAACGGTCTGGTGAATTCCTAGTAAATCAATTTCAAATAATTATATAAACCAACATCCTCTTTTACATAGATTATCATTATGAAAATTTTATAAGGGCATTTGATACTAAAAAATCATTGTCACTAAAAGTGATGTGAATAATACCTAGGAGTGAATACACAATATTTACTAAGCATACTAAGTTTTTGTCTAGGATCAGTGTGATAAAGAAATGGGGAAAATACTACCAAGGTATTGGAGGTATTGGAATTAGAAAAATGCTAAGAACTTTCTGGAGAAAATCTACAACTAATTCTAGTAAGTAGGCTACTTTAAACTATTCTCTCAAAATCTATTATTTACTTGGAAAAGTTTTGTTTCAAACAAATACTAGGTTTTATTCACATCACCCGAGTTAAAATTTTTGCTTACAGCTACAATGCTGTACTTGAATCCCCTTTACCCAAATTTATATCCTCGATGAAGATCAAGTATAAAATAACGACCTATAATTACACACTACTAGAGTTTCTAAAGCAAATATTTTTATAGTATGAGAGAGGCTCCGCAAACAAGAGCAACCTTGGAAAACGCTTTTTAAATATTATCATCGGTTGTCGTTATTCGTGGATAAGGAGACCCCGGCCGAGCCGTTGAGCACGTCTGCCTCTTATGGGCATTTTGCGCAAGCCCCCGGAAGGATGGGATATTGAAGGAAGAGAAAGGGTGAGACAAGGGACTGTCCACTCATGTTCCAGTTAGGGGGTTTCTATGCCCGTCGCATTCCTCACCCCCTGCTGCCTTGAACATATGTTCCAGCTAGAGGTTTCCATGCCCATAGCATTTCTCCTCACCCCCTAGCTGTCTACATAAGTTCCAGCTAGGGGTTTACATGCAGTTCGCATTAACCCCCCACTATCTTGAACATGAATGGATTATGAAGGAAGGGAAATTGTCATAGTGGACAGCCAAAAGACTTACCCACAGTGTTATGACAACTTCGTTTGCTGTACCCAATGTCAACTTCGCAACTAGTATAAACCAGTTTTAAAGTTGTCCTGGGATATTATCATCGGTTATAAAAAGCCTTTTCCTTGATGATCCGCAAACTTTATAAAGGGCTATATTGTCGATTATATCAGTATATATTTTTTGTGAAAGATATTCTTCAACTTTTTAGCCTGAAACTAATAGATTCACTTAATTTGACTAATGACCATGTTTTGCTTATATATACTTTTAACATTGACAATGAACTGTCATCGCAGCCTTAGGTTACTTTATCTCGCGAATTACGTTCTTGCCGCCTTGCCTTGTTAGTCAATTCGGTGGCTATATATAGAGCCGAGATTGGATGATTGTTGCCTCGGCAGTTGCTTCCTTGCGCCCAGGAAACCGCTAGGAGATGGTTAACGTTAACGCCCCGCGGCGAACCAGAGTCAACTGGTGCAAGTTATACAAGACAACGGCGTGGAGGAGGATTGGCTTCCTAGATGAGGACTCAGGAACCCTCTAGACATGTGGTTGGGGAAGTCAAACATGATCTTAGTCATACTTGATTTAATAGAAAACAGCTAGGCATACCGCACTGGATTTCAAAAATTGATTAAAAGGCATTCTTAAAAAAAACGGCACTTTTCTTACTGTGACTTGCCCCAAGAGGTCATAGAAAATCCTTTCTTTAGGTCTGCAGAAAGTATGGATCTGCATTTTTAGTCTTTTCTCACTCTAACTAACATAATGATAACTTTGAATACCGCAGGCCGATATAATAGTTTTAAAAGGAAACCAAACAATAATATTTCCTTTTACTATTAGCCCGTTTGGAGTGTTATTAATCCAGCACTCTAATACGACTAAGATATATTCTTATTTATGCATGCACACTGATCTCGAAAACGGCTCAAACGATTGCTTCAAACTTTGCAAATAACAGGTCTGGGATACTAATAATTATTATTTAAATCTCTAAAATGGGGAAAAATCTCGTTATAATCTTCCCTATTTGGAGAGTGATCTTTTTGTATGCAATTTCATTACATCATAGATTTTTAATGATATAGCTAATAAAAGAAACAGAATTAGTTCTAGAAATTCATAAAATTTATAAAATAAAAGTTTCATAAAATAAAACACTTGTACAAATATTACAAAACCTTAAAGGAAGAGGATCAACTTTAGTGTGTGGGAGTAGATTAAACTTACCTGTAACTTGCTAGATGTTTACAGAAACACACAAACAGCCTTGCAGGGGTAATTTGCTGAACAAGGGATTGAAAGATAAACCAAAGTTCTAACGACTTCACCAGTGTGGGTGTGCGTATGATAGGTACATACAGTAGTTCATAGCAGGAACAATGCTTTTTATCTTTAAAAATACCTGGTGATTGAAAAGTCACTGACTTTACTCTTTGTTACGCTATGGAAAACAAGCTTGTTATAGTAATAAATAACATTGAAAACAAGAGGTAAATTAACACCATAAATGGTGGTTTGCTTTGTTGTAATATCAGCCTATACCAGAGTGTTGATAGCTTAATGACATGCAATATAGTATGGATGAAAATCAAATCAGTGTTAGGAAATCAGTTTTGGAAATTTAATCATTATGGAGATAGTAGAAAAACATTGTTACAATTTTTTTGCTTTATATTATAATTACGATAAATCACAAAAATGATAGCCAAATATAATACACTAATGTGATTTTCGACCATACACAGAAATACCAGATTTTGCAGTCTTTGGACGTCATCAATACATCAACCACTCGGTAAAACTGATATTTGAAAAAAATCGAATTATAATTATTGGTATTTCTTGCCTCTCGTTTGGTAATTTGTTATTTTTATAACAAAAATATTTTTCCATTACAAAAATATATGTTTAGTGATTTTTCAACCACCGGGTTGAAATCAATTGAAGTTATAATCAATAAACTTTAGTCTCGACGATGTTTTGATATGTTAATTAACAATTTTGAGACACGGTTTGTTTAATGGTTTTTTCTTTAATACTTTTATTAAAATGGTGACTTAACTGTTCTTGTATATGATCCACCTGAGAGGTTTATTATTTATTTAAACAAAACGAAAATGTAACAAAGTACACATCTTCCCTACAGTTTGAAGAGAAAAAAGGTTAGATTTTTCTCCTTCAAATGCAGATAGGGTTTATTTATAAATCATGATTCAGAATTATGAATCAAAATTATAGTATAAACAAGTAAAATTTTTATCAATACACAATTTTATAAAACACTTTGAGCTATATGCAGTTTAAACTAAGAATTTAAATACTCGTCAGTTTTTTAAAGCTCCTATAACCTGTCTATAATTCATTATAAAACCTGTCATAAATTATAACGTGTACAATATGTACCTTTCAATATAGAAGTTTGATAAATTAATATCTCTGTAAAACAAGGAAATGTTATCCATTTTACAAAGCTTTTCTATTTTGACTTTAATGTAACTAATGTCAAATGAAAAACTAAATAATCCAATAAATTCATTTAATTTTTAAGAAGGCCTTTCATTATCAAAGATACATCATCAGACCAACACAACTGAGCTGTTGTGTTCAAAAATGTTGGCATGTCTTGTTAACATTTTTCTGCTAGAATGATGTTTAACTTACGAATCTATTTGATTTAACGGATAGCATATTTTACTATTTGTACTATTTTGGTATTAAAGTCAAATTTAAGCACTGAAATAATTTTACAAGACAGTTGTTTCCAGCCGCTCGCCTCAGCGATGGAGTGCAAGGATCGAGTTTCTTGTTAGTGTTTGTTTACGAAAATCCATTCAACCTTGTATATGTTTGAGAGGGCTTCTAACAGTGATCCTTACACCTTTCGTGTTTGGTTAGTTTTCCAGGAAAAAATGAAATTTAATATTACATAAAATATTTTGATAGTCGTACTCAGAACACATTATTGCATATCAACTGGAAGGAGTGCGTTAGTAAGGACATTTTCACAAAAATAATAGAAAGGTTTCCAGTTAGAGGTCCTCTGAAGCCTTGGAAACTCAGCTCGTAAAATTGTATATATATGTAAATGTGGGCTTTAATTGCAAAATTATATATTCTTAAATAATTATTTTTGTGGACAATCCTTATTGACCACAGTATTTGAAATTTATACCGTACTAAGGTAGTTGAGAAAATAATCCACCAAAGCCTCAAATCACGGAGGGTTATTTTCGATTTTACTAGGTTTATTGAAATGGTATTATATGAGCATATTTAGCCTTCAGTGATAGACAAAAGCATAATAATCATAATAAAGTATCGTATATAATTCATGGAAGAAAGTCATCATAAGAAGAACGGAGAGCTTGTAAAAGTTATAGACACTATAGTGAAATTAGTAGAATCCTAGCCGCCTTGTATTAAAGGAAGCTTTGTAGAATATAATAACACAATGAATGAGGAGTCAAAGAAATGTGAAAAAATCTCTTTGAAAAACATAACTAAATTAAAAATTTATTCTGCTGATCGCATTGAATTAAAATAACAAGAGGACCAATAGCTAAAACATGGTTTGTGGGTTTTAAAAACGCTATTTGAGCTTTTCAAAGTATTGATTGAAACAATTCAAAATATTTTAGGATATAACATGGAGTATATCTCATGTTTTTGCATTTTATTCTTGGCCTCATCATGTCACATAAACTGTAAATGATGCAATCTAAAGAATTTATTAACAAACGTTACTCTTATTAGTTTCTTCAATCGTTAGTAGTATTTGTTTTGAATTTTAAAAACAATGATGCCATCAATCATTTTAAGATATCTTGGACGGATTATTGGTTACCTGGACGAAAGTGTATGAGGTAAAAATATAACATTTTTCTATTGTTTTTTTTTTTTGTCTTTTCTTTTTATATATATTAAATGTTTACAAAAACTACTGCCTCATACTGATTTAAATAATCGTAAATGTGCCATTGATTCGTCATATAGAATTAATAAGGCAATGTTTTAAAATAAATTTAGTTCGAGTTCGAAAAGTAAAATAAACAAATATCTTTTAAATTTATGTAGCGATTATCTGACGCCAAGTGACGCGACGCCTGCATTCTATAATAAGCAAGACGCTTCACAGGTGTGTAAAACTGCCCAACTACCTTTGACATGCAGGAGCTAGATTATTTACTAAACAAAATAGAAATATAGGAAAGTGAGATTCATTGGATTATTGGTAGTTTCTCTTAATACGTATTTTTTATGTACAATGTTCGAAAGGATGGTTTGATACAATAGAACACAATGAGGAGTCGAAGGAGTAAAAAATATGAAAATCTCTTTGATAATCATAACTAAATAAATTTAAACATTTATCAGCAGATTACCTTGAATTCAAATAACAAGGCTGACGAAAATATCAACTGAATATTTCGTTTGATGTGCCGAAAATGGCGTGTTGCATGAGTAACATTCTTTTACAAATGTTCGAGACGAAGTCGAGAACTTGAAACAATTGATACCAGATATCAGGCCAAACATTCTCGGCAGAAATATTAAAGATTTTTTTCATCAGACTACATTATGCAATGAATGCTATCCAAAAAAATTTTGCCCCTAAGAACACAACGTATCCAACCGAGCAGAACGCACTGAATTTGGTTGCTAGGCAACCATTTCAAGCTAACGGTTTCCATTCCTTTTCAGTGGGTAGTTCTCATCGGCATGTTTTTTTTTTGTTTTTTTTTGTTAAAGTGAGGATCGAAAACAGGTGATATCGATGTAGTGTGATGAAAAAATAATTTCGTTTTTTTAGAAACCCTTCGTGAGCGTCACAAAGTACAAATTTCAAAAATAAAAATTAATTCATAGATTAAAGATTAAAAATTAAATAGCCGGTAGAATGTGGGGTATACCATAGAAATTAGTTTGTGTATCAATAAAGTACTTTAGTTATCTAAAGTGCATTTATTTTCTTGTTTGTCCACATTCTTGGCCACAGCACACACAAAAAATGACAGCAAAGTACGCTAGTAACTTTATGAACAAACTTTACTCTATATTAGTTTGTTTGATGTAATATTTGTCTTTAATTTGTAAAGCAATGATTCCATAAAACATTTTAAGATATTTTGATCAAAACTTTGTTAACGTGGACGTTAGCGTTGGAGGTTGAAATATAACATTTTCTATTGTTTTCTAAGATATTAAATGTTTACAAGAAATATTACTCATCCTGATTGAAATGCTTCTAAATATGCCCTCTGATTCAACCCATATGATTAAAACGGCATTTTTTTACTTATGAGTTCGAGTTCAAAAAGTAAAACACACAAATGTCCTTTAAAAGCAATGTTGCGCTTAACTGACGCTTACCGACGCCTGCATTCACGTCAAAGCAAGACGCTTAACAGATATGTAAAACTCTCTAACTAAATATGAGATGCAGGTGCTATACTGTATTTCTTTACTCAAAGTATAGAAAAATAGAAAGTGAGATTCGTCGAATTATTGGAGTTTCTATTAATCCGTATTTTAAGTATATCTTGTATATTGAAATGTAGGTTTTCATTTGAGGGATGCACTTTTCTAGTTTCTATTTATGTGGTGCCGGCCGGCAGTCTTTTTTGAATTCATGGATAAACGCCTAGCCGAAAGTTGAAAAATCTTATTACATAATTATTTATATTTTCATGGCTAGTGTAATACAAAGACAAACATTTAAATATTTTAAACTCAGTTTTAGGGAATCAATCAACATTATGTAGGTTTTTGTAACTTATAATAGTTTCTTTGATTAATTACTGTAGCATATGCTTTTTCGAATGTAATACATACTATTTATTAAGAAATACATATTTTAATAAACAAATTAAGAACACCATCATGCATATAAGCCAACTATTCCTTGTACTTGTGTAAAGTAAGTTGTCTCTATTATTTTATCACATGTATATAGTAGCGACATGGAGTAGATCAAGGACACAAAAACCATTTTTAAACATATTTCTGTTCTAGTCTCTGATTTAGTTATCAGTTTGATTTATGATTCGTTAGCTAACACTAGTTGATTGACAAAAATAAGAATATCGTAAAACCATTACAAACCTAAATCTAATAGACCCAATACAATAAATTTGTTGAACCTTTTACTGAATTAGTTTTTTGAAACACTTTTAAAATGGGAAATATGTTGCTTTAAGCGCTTTTAACACATTCTATTTAAAATATTTAAGAACATTAATCTTATCAGATACAATTCATTCATGAACGTTCTAGTCATTCATCATTCATCACACAATGCATTCTCTAGTCATCCATTCTAGGCTTCAATCAGTGCTAAATTTCTTCCTTCTTTCAAGTGAGAGAGTGGTATTTTTTATGGGCCGCCGCCTGCGCATATGCTATTGAAAACGGTTTGAATTTATGGTGCGTGGGCAACCATTGAATCTGGACTTGAATCTGTGAGCCTTCCGTAAAATACCACCTAATACCATATTTTACATTAAAAAACCACATTTGATCACAGTTGTAAGAAATGCACTTCAATTTAGAATAAACAATTTTTCCATAAAAATGGACTCGAAAGTGTTGAATATGACGGAAATTATTTCATTTTTGTATTTTGTCCATTTGATTTTATTGCAACATTTGCTTTCCTGCAATTTCTTGACGGATTATCCATTTTAAGTCTAGTTTGTGGGATTAGTTTCATTTTAAAAGTTATTTCAAATGACGTGCTATTTCATCGACGTAGCTATCTAAAAAAGTAAATAGAAAATGTAAAGTTACCACCCACCGCAATCCGTTAAGGGTGGTGAAAAAATGAGGATGTCAAGAAGTTCTGATCTTTTGTTCATCATACTTAAATTAGACATTGCATTTGATTTGAACTTCGAACTTTTTATTTAATAAATAAAACCTAAAAATAAACTTGTACATATTTTTCTATTACTTTTAGGTTTAAATTTCTTAATATCATAAAGAAATATTAAATTTGGAAGTATAATGGCTACCGACGGCCATGAATCCGGGTCGCCGGGAGTTCCCAGCAGACCGAGCCTAGTACTCGAAACTCTCACCACCGACCGAGGGATTGTGACCAACAGTAACCACGTATGTGTGACGTCGGTCTATAGTAATATTTTATACTATGTTTGTTTGCGATAGACCGACTGTCTCACATACGTGACATGAGTTGGATGACAGGGAAATAAATGAAGAATAGTTTTATTACACACAAAAAATACTAAAATGTACAGGACAATGTGTAACACGATTAAAAACACCACGTGGAATGTGTAGTAAACAAACACTATTGGCAACATGTGAGCAGACAAGATGGTCAACTTTGAAAATCTGTAAAAAATCCAAATTGAGGTCATACCCAGAGACCAAGCGACACGCATGCGTGTCACACATTCCTATAGACCAATGAACAGGCTTTAGATTGATTTAATGTACCAAAGGGGCGTGGCAAGTCATTTGACTGAACGGTGACTGCGTCCCATATACGTGCCGTCGGTTCTCGGATTTGGCCTGAGCGTCCCGTATATGAGTCGTCGGTTTACTGGAATCAGCTTGAGCGACACGTATACGTGACGCTGGTCTATTTGAAAGGGATTTTTTACATTACGTCACGTATACGTCACGATCGGTAGCCAACGTGTTAAACCATAAATATTAAATCTTTTAGTAATGTAATATACCAACATTTAACAATAAAAATTTTTTTAAGTCAAAAGTAACCTTTTTAAGGTTTACTTAGTTGTGGGAAGAAAGCTATGTTAGTACTTTATAAAGTCCATGCACGTAGTTTCAAGAGTTTTGATAATTGCTGTGTGACACCTTGTACCACTTGGAACAATCTTACCTTTTAGATGGTTTAAAACATCAGTTTCGCCTTAAAGAGCTGAAACAGCAGTATAATGTTCATGGAATTAATCATTGTACAGGTAAAATGCATTAATTTCAATTTAGTTTGTTATTTGTTGGTTTTAATAAATAATATTTATGTTGAAGCCATAATTGTATAAATTAATCTAAAGTCAGATGGTTGTAACGTCAGTTACAACTTTTTTCTTAGAATTAAAGATAACAAATTACTTGTACAATATAGATCTAAGAAAAAAACATTACGAAATTCATGCAACTGGTTGATTCTCTTCACAATTTATAATTCAATTAAATCTGTTCTTTGAAGTGAACATGTTTTAATACCTCACAATACACTGTGAATACACCTTTAACTTATTTGGGGAAAGTTATTAAAGTAAAATATTTGTCCACAATAATGCAAATAACAATGGTTGAGAAATCCTCCGTTAATTGAATCATGTTCATATTATGGCGGTGGGTGCGTTGATACAAAGAACCAAAGCGTTCTAACGCAGTCTTCAATGGGAAGCTTGAAATAACACTCCGCTTTCGGTTTCAAATGTGGGTAGTTGGTATTCACAATTAAAGGTCTAATTCACCATTTCAAGAATGACCGCGTTTATGTATTTTCACTCTCCGGTGATTCGTTTTAGAAAATTTCACAAAACCATAGGGAATTTCTTTACTACGAAAGGAATGAAATTTTTCAATTTTACATTTTGTTTCCAAATCGCTAGCTGTTTTAAAATTTAAAGATTTGGAAAAACGATTCTAAGCTTAAGTAATCTCAAGTAATCAATAATAAACCAAACAATATATAAAATGTACACCTCTTTATCGTTTACATCAATTTTAATGACCCTACAAAAATTTAGATTAACACTATTTTATTAAGAAACTCTTTAACTTGCAATTCTCACAATAAATAATTTTTAAAGTAGCCTATATTTATCTCCGACCTAAAATGTATAAACTTAAACTCACATAGAAAAATGTAGTGATTAATAAAATAAATGAGAATGCAACGTAAAAGAAAACATTTTTTATTTAGGTTTTGTTCTTCTTGTTTAGTGTGTTTTCCCCTTTTTTCTTCCTGCTCATAGACACATAGTAGTAATCTATGTGTTAGGCATATCTGAACAGGTTGGTTGTATTATACATAGTATTATGGCCATAAATTGTTAAATTAATTTGTCAATCGAATTTGATTAATATCAACAATAACTTTTCTGTGTTACGGTAATATATAATTTTTATATCAATGAACTTAGTGAAAGATAGAGAATAATTTTGTTTAATTTGAGGACATTAAAATATATCTATGAAGTGAATATACTAAACATAATATAGAATAAAGAATAAGTGAATATAGAATAAATTATCTTACAGTATTCAAGTAATAATGCGCAAATTTTGAATAAGTAATTAAGCTCCAGAATTTTATTTGTATGAAGAACAGCGTCATCGTTAATTTGGTTGTTTATTAGTTCACTATATATAGCCTCCTTTCTATGGGGAAGACCAGTTACCCATTATTTTCTGTTTCGTAGAAACATTAACTACGCAGTATTGGCTACGAAATTTTAATTGACTAAGTAATTTTCCTAACTGTTTCATAACATAGTACACTTATATTATGATCACAGTCCTTATTTATGAATATTCGAAACAAATAATGTTAAATTAAATATAGTTATGCAATAAATTATTTTTATCGTATAAATATCATTAAATGTTCTTATTTATTCAATAATGTAAATATTACTTTTTTATGTTAAAATATTATGCATGAAAATAAGGCATATGGAAATGCGGACTATGATTGCAGAAACAGTAATATATAAAAAAATCCGGGGGTATAGGATTTAATTTTTGTACTGGAAAAAAAAAGCTTTTAACTAGTTTGTAAGTGGCTTGAGGGTGATTATTCACATAATGACAAAAATAAGAAATTATACATAAATTTCATGTTAAGGTGTTGAGTCAATTGACTGTTTTAAACATTGTTTCTTTGAAAGAAATTTTATTATATTAAATTTATGTTTTGACACATATATATCTTAGCTTTATATATATATATATATATATATATATATATTTACCATACATTCATCCGAAAAAAATTTAATATGAATAATAAACATTTTTAGTTAGATGCATATATAAGTACCATCGTTACATATATAAGTATATCGTTACAGAGTGGATTTGGGTTTAAAGAACTAATACTGTACCTTCTAAAATGCAAATACGAAATACAAAATATTATTATATTTAGGATATTATTTGGTTTTAGTATTTATCCCCTTTGTTATAATATTGGTGTTCAACTCAGGATTATTAATCCTAATTACTATCACCACACTTATGAAATTCTCTGATATAAATAATAAGAAAATTTAGAACTCATTTGTTGTCCAGCAGAGCAGTAGGACATTTCAAAACGTGTAAAATGATAAAAAAATTAAACCTGATAATGTAGGCTAAACTGAACATAAATCAATACACACATAGACATGGTATTTTACATACATGAGAGTCTTAAGTATTAATAGGAATACGTGTAGGCAACAAATTATGCTCACCAACCTACGAGCGCTAAGATAGAACATAAGCCTATTGACTTACGACATTCAAAACTAAATTTACCCCAATTACATCACCAATTTAGACTGAAGAGAACATAAATGTGTACAAATAAATAGAGTATAGCCTATGTTTCTAAATGAAGTTTTAAAGCATTGTCAGATTTATTAAAAAGTTTTATAGATGTGTTTTTTTGTTTTTTTTTCAGAGGGGGTTCGAGAGGCTACACAGTGGTTAATTTGAAATGTATCGGCTTACTGATACTGTTGTATTATTTTTGGTAATGCTAGTCACTGTTAAACAAGATCCATATACAAATTTATTAAATCCTTTTTAGGAATAAGAATATTAACACAAAAACGAATAATGCTATCGTAAAAATTCATTCCTTGCTGTATTTATTTAGTCTTAAAAATCAAGTATATTAATTGATAAACGAAGACTATTTTGAATCAAATGTCTAAAGCGGTAAAGATTTACTAAAATTAATATTTTTATTACAGGACAAAAACCGTATACAAAACAAATGTGTACTTCATAATTTAACAAACTTTCATTAAGTTACAAACCTTCGCGAAATTAAGAGAAGAATGGAATAAACTGTTGCTAAAACTCGACAAAGATTGGAGAGAGATTGAAGGGCAATGTCCTTTACTTTGGGGTAGTCGACGGGAAGCGAGGAGAGTTTACACCCTTATAAAAACAAACTCTCCCTATCACTCAGGACAAAACGATATAGTTTGATCTGGTAACTTCAGTTCTGTTCAAAATCAATTCAACAAAAACTGGCTGGGTAGCTGAGTGGTTATAGCGCTCGCCTTTGAATCCAAAGGTTGCCGGTTCGATCCTGAGGAAAGTTCGTAACTTTTTAAAGGATCGATTCCGGACCCAGTTGCCATTTGTCATTGGGCTATTAATTTATGATGCTTTCTAAAAACTGGTCGATGTTAGATAGTAACAAGACTGGGGTTTGGACCGTTCCCCGTCAAAACGTAAAAAATGCCACTGGCGTAGATAGACACTAAAACAAAACAAAACATTAACAATTCCTTAGCATTTCAAAGAGGCAAAATATACTTAATTAAAACAATATTATTATTCCCAATATTAATCATAATAGTTGCATATTAGTTTTGTTAAACTGACAATTTACTATCCTAGAAATGTATTATTAGTGTACATTAAGACGAGCAATTCATGTGGCGTTAGTGGAGAAAAATTGTTAAGAAACCCTTTTTTTAAATGTTTATAAAATATTATATTTGTAATTTGTAAATTGAACATGATATATACCTATGACCTTTCACCATTTACACTAATTTTCACTGGATTAAGGTATGAACTGCTGCAGTCTTCTGAAAATCAATTCTCAAAAAAAAAAAAAAATGGTAATGTCAATAGCTCACTTTTATTTAAGAATTTTTTAAGCAAAGGATTTACTAGGCCTTAGAAAGTCCACAGAATGAATAGCTTGTGGCTGCAAAATTTAGCTAACACGATATTGTCTCAAAAGAGTAAAATGCCGAGATATTGTAGCAATATGTGGCGTAATAATGATGTGAAGTACCCTTCAGTCGGTGGTAGTGTTAAGCAGTACACACACAGGGCTCCAGTTATTACCACAATATAACAGTTAACCATCCATAGCAGGGTCGGTACTCGATAGTTCTTGGTATGCTACGATAGCTTCCGAAATTAAATTATCATTGCTCGTGCTTCACAAGTGTTTGGCTATGTGAACAACAATGTTTGATCAATTTATTGAGATACCCTACGGTTAATGGCTTTGACTTTCGTTCGTTAGTGATTTATATTAAAATTAAAAAGTAATGTAAGCTATCAATATTAAAAAAAAAGATCGAAGTCCATAGAATACAAATTTGACTGTATAAAGTGGAATGGAACAATTCGTGAAATATTTGTAAAACATCTACAAATTCTTATGTTAATCTTAATATTTTACATTTATACCAATGATCTGTGTTGTATGTTCTATGAAATTTTTTTGTTAATTGGTAAAAAATCATGATTAATAAAAAATCATTTTGACAATATTTTCATGATAGTTTTATGATTTGATTTTCAACAGTTCATTCACTCAGGAAACACTTTATTACTTTGGTGTTAAATTTCACCCATAAGGAAAAGAGGCATCAAAGCTGTATAGGGTAGTCAACAATTCAGTGTCACGACAATCGTCACACTCTCTGTACCCTTACTCAATTTACTCCGAAGAATACCTTGCTAAATAACACTTCGTTACTTTAGTGCTACTTTACAGCTAACAATGTAAGAGGAATTAAATCTCTGTTGAGGCTTGTCAGTGATTCGTTGTCATGACAACTGGCACTCAATCTAATCACTCTTTAACACTATTGATCAGAGCATGTCATTGCTTTATAAACATGGCAAATTTTCAGGTTAGGTGGTATTAAACTTGTGTTTAGGGTTGGTAATAGATATTTATTGTGATGAGCAAAAATCCCACACTCATTAAGAGAGCACTTTATTAATATGGTGCTAAATATGCAGCCAACGGTGTTAGGGGTCATTAAACCAGTGTTGAAGCTTGTCAACAATTCGTTGTCAACCGTAAAACGCTCTATACTCTCACACTAACACTCACACATATATCACTTCGTTACTTTGATGCTACTTTGAAGTGAACGAGGTTAGGAAATATAAAAACAGTGTTAAGGCTTTTCAAAAGATCGTTGTCATGACAACTTTCAAACGCTCTGTAGTCTCACACTGACAATACAACACTTGCCCGTATATCACTTTGTTAGTTTGGTGTTTCTTTGCAGCGAGCAAGGTTACTTGAATCAAACCAGTGTTGAGGCTTGTGAACAGTTTGTTGTCATGACAACTGTCAAACGCTCTGTACTCTCACACTCCCCTCTGTACTCTCACACTCTGTACTTTGTTATATACTCGCTCGTATATATCACTTTGTTACTTTGGTGTTTCTTTGCAGCGAGCAAGGTTACTTGAATCAAACCAGTGTTGAGGCTTGTGAACAGTTTGTTGTCATGACAACTGTCAAACGCTCTGTACTCTCACACTCGCCTCTGTACTCTCACACTCTGTACTCTGATATATACTCGCCCGTATATATCACTTTGTTACTTTGGTGTTTCTTTTCAGCGAGCAAGGTTACTTGAATCAAAGCAGTGTTGAGGCTTGTGAACAGGCGCTCAGCTCAGTATTCTTACTCTGACACCCGCCCATATAACACTTCGTTACTTAGGTGCTACTTTGCATCCCATGACTAACATCAAACGCTCTTTATTCTAGCTCTACACTCACTTTGAAGGTTCTTATAAAGTACTAGCTTTTACCCTCGGCTTCGCTCGCATCAAACAAACAAGAAAATCGGCTAATATTCTATATTTTCAGTGAACTTTTTTCTTAGCAACAAATAAAAAATATAAAATCGACTTTCAGCATTTTTACAATTTTTTATCTTGAAAAAAAAAAAATTCTTTTAAAATAACAAGTATTTTATGTTACTTCTGATACCTCCAAGAATATGTGTACAAAGTTTTATGATGATCGGTTGAGTAATTTTTGCGTGAAAGTCTTAACAAACAACAGTACATTCACATTTATTATATTAGTAGGATAGGAAGTAGGATTAGAATGCTGTGTAATTTTTACGTTTTACTAACAAGTATGCATCTAATTATTTAATACATGTGTCATCTTATGAAATTCGGTATTATTAAATAAGCCAACTGTTTTCATAAACACGATGATGCAACATGTAGGTAGATATTTAGACTATATATAAGGACTGTGTTATTCTTACGACTAATCATTCGACCACTAACATTTGGAAAACATTCAACCAAGTAAGTAAATTTTATTTTACAAAATTAACGATGAAATCAAACCTAAATAAACTTTAATCCCTTATTTCGAATACAAACAAATGAAACAAAATGTCACCAACGAATAGTTTAAATACCAGACAGTTATGTAAAAGGTTATCACAAGTCTAGAGAATGAACTGTTAGATACGATAGGAATGCAATACACGGCAATGTTCTTTAAGTTTGCTATAGGTGTTTATTTCGTTGTTACACATAAACATAGTTATGTTTTATCTTTTGGCTGTGGGAAATAATTTTATTTTTAACTTATGTGC
Source organism: Neoaliturus tenellus (assembly GCA_030545055.2). NCBI lineage: Eukaryota > Metazoa > Arthropoda > Insecta > Hemiptera > Cicadellidae > Neoaliturus > Neoaliturus tenellus. The sequence goes on from CM061537.1 coordinate 8,239,851, forward strand.
AGGCCTACCTAAGTATTGTTAAACTGTAAGTAATGTTTTGTCACTTAGTGATAATTTTAAACTGTAAATCTATAAATTGTCTATTTATTTACATTGTTGAAATTTTTATTATTTTCCTTTTGACCTTTTTGCGCGTAAATGTCACCTTATCAAACTAATAATAAATATTGCTGTGACTAACATATTCAACCTTTTTATTTATTGTAGCCAATCATAAATATTAACAAAACTAAATTAACACAAACAGGGTATTACAAAACATGCTTTTTAGATAGTCTAGGTGTACTTAATAAATCTACAAAAATACCTTATCAACAAATAGTTTTTTCTTCACAATGTTCTCATTGACAGTGCAAAAATACATGTAGATGATTACATTTTGTTGTAATATTTGTTGATATTACATTAATATACTCTATTAGAAGTAGTTAAAATAAATTAATGTAATTAATTTGTATGGTTTTTTACAATACAAATAGTTTTCAGTTAAATCGGCTTACTAGGTGCTCAAAAGTAAAGAAACCATTTTAAATGAAACCAACTAATGTTAGTGAAAGCTAAATCTTACTCGAAAAAATATCTTTCTTCGGGAACAAATAATGGAAAATGATATAAAAAATCATTGTAATAAATAAATAGGCCATAAATAGCTTTTGGCCTATATAGGGGAAGGTCGGGTAGTATCGGACACTTAAGCTTTTTTTCGATTTTCTAATTAGTGATAAAAGAAATTATAATTTACCATGCAAAATATCAAAGTTTGAAATGTTATTTATATACACATTTAATATAATGATTGTACGAATGAATGTGTCACTTTTCCACACTTTTTCTAACCCTTACTTTTGGGCCCATTTGATTTTTGGAGGGTAGAATCGGACAGGGTTAACTACAACTGCTTGTAGCTAAAATAAAACCACTTGCAGCCTGAAAACACAATTTTATCGATACAAATTGTTTCAACACTATAAAAAACCTAACTATTATGTATAACAAAAATTGGTTTTCACTCTCAGTTTTTTTGACTGATAAACTTAAGTCTAAATAAAGGAAATTGAGTTTCAAAGTCACAAAATTAAGATCACTTTGGCTCAAAACATTGTTGGTGTTTCCATTTCAAGTCTTTTCTTCTTTGCTTCTGCCCAACACAAATATAATAAGCCTGCACTTATAATAGAGATGGCTGTCCTCAAGCTGAGCACAGTTTTTTTAGGCCAACCCTTGCAATGTGAACATTGTATTGAACTTTCGTGAAATGTCTCATCACAAATAATGCAATGTATTTCAGACCTACTTCTTTCTTTAAACGGTAATTGCCATTTTGTGATTTTTTTACATTTATGTCTTTTGCTTTTTTCAAAACTTTCTTATTTTCCGCCTTTGAAGGCCTTGGTCCTGTATTTATATTTTTAAGACTACTTTTTTTGTTCATTTTCTCTTTTATGATGTTTGAAAACCTCAAAATAAATAATGGGAGTTAATTATTGATTACATTAAGTTTTTTACAATTATTTTAACCATTTTACAACCTACCCTTTCTGTCCGATACAAACCCGACGTGAGCTTGTCCGATACTACCCATCTGACATGGTCCGCCATTTTGACTACCACTTCCATAATAACCAAACTAAACTAACCATTCACCTACCAAAACAAAGTAAAGCCTCCTTATTATCAAATAGTGGTGTTGAATCATAAAAGTATTTACACAGTTTAGCACACTGATGTCTCAAACATACGTACGTGCACAGAAATTGTCACAAAAACAAAAAGAAATGTCACAGCACAGACGATTATTGAGGCACGAAATGCATAATGGCGCTCAAATAGTCTTTCTCCTTGGTGCTTCTGCTTATGTCCTAGTCAGTGCTGTCTCTGGCGGCAAAAGCTGGAAACAGCGTTTGTCCGATACTACCTCCTGTCCGACACTACCCGACCTTCCCCTACCGACTCTTACATTGTTATCTTGTATTTGAACCTATTCCAGCTGTTTAATATAAATAAAAATACACCTTGACAAATAAATAAGAAGTTTGTTATTGGTGCAACAGTTAAGCAAACAGATGTTTGAAAATTGTATAGGGATTAACTTACTGTAAGTAGAATAGCAGCTCTCGTGGTGTAAAATCTTGTACGTTTTTATCCGATCTAGTCTCGAAAACTACAATTTTTTGGACTGTTTACCGACCGCCTCCATAGGTAATCGCCTAGTTTCGATCACAGCCGACTGTTCCGAAAACAATGTTTATCTTCGGGCACGATGAAAAAAAATATATCGGTACACTTTGAAAGGGGTGTACGGGTGGTCTTTGAGACCCGGTGTAGTGGGCAGTTAAAAAAAATAATAAATTATTTTAGACCTATATCTAACCGATTTACTTTAACATACCCTTTTCAGAATGGTGGGACTGTTTATAAAACGGTACAGCTGGGGAGCCAAACTGCCCAAGAGGGTGCACACTCACGAAGCCCACGACAACTACCTGCCGGAGCGGCCGGTGAAGTGCGTCATCATTGGGACCACCATGAGCAGCCCCTGCTACGACCTGGAACACTGCAAGCACTGCGTCCGGGACATACAGACCCGGAACATGTACAAGTACAAGCTGCTCGACATACGATACAAGTGGGTAAACATAAGTTAAGTCTGATAAGCTTTAACTCTGCTTAGCTTGGTCAGCTACATAACGTTCATAGAGAATTGAAGGTTGAAATACTCGTACAGGGTGAGGAGACCACCCAACGAGGTTATAGAGTGCTCAACAGATAGGGAAAAGTATCCTCTTTTGATTGGCGCCACTTTACCACGATTTCCGCCGTTTCCTTGGTAACCAATACTTTGTTTACACTTTCCCATCTGTTATTTGCTATATTACCCACATCTATCCGACGTTTCTATGGTAACCAATCTCAATAGCCTGTTCACAGTGCATAAAATTTGCTTTTAGAAAGAAACCAACAAATAATCAGATGTTTTAAAAATCTGTCATTCTTTAAGCTTCTTGCGAATAATCAGAATAGCTAAAACTGGTAACCAAGGAAACGCATAAAAAGTGTGGGATGGTTGCCAAGGAAACTGCGGGAATCATGGGTAAAATGGCGCCAATCAACAGGGTACAAAAAATTAACATGTGTTTAGCACTCTCTCTCTCTCTCTCTCTCTCTCTCTCTCTATATATATATATATATATATATATATATATATATATATATATATATATATATATATATATATATATATATATGCTACCACCACACACAATGACTAGAGGCTAAACAAAATTATCTAGATTATTCGTTACAATATGAACCCCCACCCCCCCCCCCCTTTAGCAACCCCAAAAAATTGTTCATTTTATATTGATATCTCTCAGGCGCCCAGAAAAAGCATTTTTGAGATGGCGTATTTTTGGGGGTTTTTCAAATATAAAGATAGGTCAAATATATACATAATTTAAAAGTTAAGGTAACTTTGATGAAAAAAGGATGTGGTTATCTTCGTCCTTTTCCGAATGGTATCCATTTGCATGGAGTAAACTTATTTTTACAACGTAAAAAGTTTTTTGAAATTTCTCAATGCAGACATATATTATTTGGTAGCCTATATAATTAAGCCTTCGTTGCAATGAGCAAATTTGTAATTTACATAATAAGAATTTCTTTAAGATTCGGAGTATAATCGAAAAAAAGGTTTTTCCTTAGTACTTTTATTTTCCTGACAATTAACGTGCAAATAATATTGAAAAACTGCTATTTAGTTGGTATGTTGATAGCATATTTCTGTTGAAAATTGTTTATGATTCTCAATTTTAGGAAACATTAGAGAATGCATTAAAACATATACGGTTTAACATAGTTAAGTATCTTACAGTCGCAAATATAATAAAAAGATGATAGTTAATAGGTAATAGATAGGTAATATGAAATAGAGTTAATAGATGAAATAGATGAATATGTTTATAGATGAAATAGGTAGATAGATGAAATATAGGTAATAGATGATAGTTTAGAAATAAGGTTAATAGAACACGGATAATTAAGCTAATCATAATATGGACTTTATCTTTATTTTTATTTTGGTTTCAGTTTTCTGATTGACACTCAAGGGAACAAATACATGTGTCGGGGTTGGCAGACGATTCCTTCGCTGCCCAAAAAATATAGAGTCTATCAACGAACCTCAATGTACATTGCTTTCATTGGGTTTTATGACAGTAAGTTTGTAATGTGTAATTTTATAATATTTAAAATAATTTCTAGATACGTGACTTCAAATCTTAGTGTTCAGATTTTTAAATATTTTTCACAATTAATTTCTTTAAGCTAAAATTTGAAAACAAACTAACCAATAAAAACTACAAAGAAGATATAGATTGAACATTTAAGTCAACAAATTTTGTTTTGGAAACCAAAATCATAATAGACATGATAATTCTTCATTATTACAAACACTTTCAATATTCCACATGCTTGATTTTTCTATATATTCTATATTATGTTGATCCATCTATGTTCAGATTTATAGGGTATATTTTTTATTTTTTCTATTTATTGAGTATTGACTTGCCTAGATATAAATCAAAATAGTGAAAATTAAATAGGTAATTTATTTATCTATGAATTGTTGCAGATGACACGCCTATTACAGATGAAATGTTGGAAGCAAAAGAGGATTTAATACAAGTAGGTGTTAAAGGAAAATTCATTTCACCTAAGTTTTTAGAATTTAATATTTAAATTTGACGGACAATCTAGGTTCAAATTGGTTTCCGGAGTAAACCGTCAAAAAAGCCAACTCCATTCATCCAGGGTATTGTTATCAGATGGTATTTTGAGAAAAAATTACAGGAATTATATTTTTCCTGTTTTCTGTTACTTTTTAATAAAACTTATATAAAGACTTATTTTTTATTTTATTACCAATAATTCACTTTATTTCAATGTTTTGTTTCATATATTTACAGCGTACCCAGACTCATAGTTATATAAAGATATATACTTTTGTCTCCAGTCACTTTTAAGTATCAAAAAAAAAAAAAAAAACTATTTATAAATCGGTTACGTAGGAAGTCATGTGAATAATTATAGTTCCTTTAATATTTAAGAAATCGAAGCTTGCAAAGCAATGCATGTCAAAATTTGCAAATATAAGCTTTAACATGACCAAAATAAATAAATAATTATTAATTACTCAATTGTTAAATTTTATTAACGATCCCTGCATGTTTTAAAACTTGTGTCACAAACTTTGCACGGGACAAAAATTTTATGTCCTTGAAGTAAATAGGGGCCTATCCAGTGCTACCACATTCAAACTTTCAATCAAAATTTATAATATTATCAACTGAAATGGTAATTGAAATTAGTTCTAAACTATTTTTATAAACAAACATTCTATAAGTAAACAAACCCAATAATGTGTCCTTACTTTTTTGTCAGGATCAGTATAACAGACCTAGTCGTTTTCTGCGTTGTTTATTGGTTTTCACAGCAATACATTACCAATCATTGTCACCTGCCTTAATAATGAACTGTGTGAACAACTATATGTTTGTCAGTAATTTCGTTATATTATTACAGAGCACGTTTTATTAAAAATAGAGTTACTGCAAGTTGTATTCCCAGCTTTTAATAAGTGTATTCTGATTGTAACTAACCAAAATATTAATTAAATTATATTTCAATAAAATTTGAACTTAATAGATTCAATCAGGAATTGCTAGGAATAAAAGTGGCAAAATGTTTTCTTCAACTCCCTACAGACTTCAAACCTCCAGTCAAAGTAAAAAAAAATGATTGGTGCGTCCACATTCAATAAAAAACTTCTATAACAACTAAGAAATTGGTTTCATGGCTGGTGGATCATACTTGTACATAGACGATGATCAATAGATCCAAAATAACTTCCATATTCTTATTCGATAAGTTATTTGTGAAATAATCAGCTCCCTTCCCCGAAACAAGAATATAAAGATACCTGTTACTTTTTAGAAACTGAATTTGAAATAATAAATTACAATAATAAAAAAAATATTACCAAAAATATACATCACTGATGGAAGTTCTTTAAAATATTCTGTTCCTAACTTACAATTGTATGCTGACAAATGTCTTGAGAACGAAAGTTGCTTCGACTTTGTAACAAGGTAAAGTTTGATTGTTAACAAATGCAAAGATCAAACTTTAAATTATTTTGTAATATTTTGCAAGGTTTCTTTTAATCCAGTTGGATATTCTTAACAATTTTTATACCTGGGGTCTCGGGTTTACTTAAACTATTCTGATATTTGAATGCGTTTATTTTGACCACTGACTTTACAAGGTTTCAGTTGAATGAAAAAAAAAAATAAAAATAACAATTCACTTAGGTTATTTTAGGGTCTCAATATGGAAATATTTTTTTTCTATATTTGTTAATGTTTTGGTTAATATTAAGCTTATTAAGCTGTCAGTTTACAGACATAGAACATTAAATTCGTTACAAATTTTTTCATACGGTAGTATGCTACTTTTTATATAGGCTAGTACCACGTTTTTTCTTCGTTTAAGCCACTAAGATTATTGTTAGTTTATGTGATTCTTCTGCATTACCTTTTATCAGCTATTTGTAAAGGTTGTGATAAAAAAAATTGGTAGTCTTGTAGTACTTGTAGCTGTTATATAATGCAATTTTGATAAATAAATAGGCTTTATGATCTGTACAAAGGGTCATATTGCTACGTAATTGCTTAAACAACAACAACTAACAATTAATTAACAACAAACAATTAACGTAGCTTTTAAACAAAGCCCTTTCATAAGTTGTATTTATCCAAATTAATAATAAATCTATCCAGAAATTCCAATTACATTTCATAAATTTGTTTTAAACTGAATAAATATCTTTCTTTAGTATTCGCAATATATGCAGTGATTATGTTAAATCAACTCCATATTTTGCAAAGTAAGAATTATTTTTACTTACGTTACCTTTCAAACAGATAAAAAAAAAGTTATGAATTAGTCAAATTTTTTTTAAACAATTCCCGATTAACAAGAACTCAAAGTATTCTTGCTTTTGTAAACTCATTTTCTTTTCAAAGACAGAACAGTTTCAAAAGAAGCTGAAGTATTGCCAAGTATTCTATCAAACAGTGTCTTAGTAAAGAATTTAACAAAGGCAAATAACTACGCTTCCTTAGATGATAAAATTTGTATTTTGTTAATTTACACCTACAACGAAAAGAGCTCAATTTAAATATTTCCCCAGCAATCAAGTATAAACATGTTTCACATGGTAATAAGATGAATTTTTGATTGTTGAATTCTGTTTAGCAATGAAATAGCTGATAACAAATATTTGCATCATTTCGACTTTTTCGAAACTTTAATTGTTTATATATTTTTTCTGTTATATGATTCACTGCATCCCACGTTTACTACTGACTAACGCTTGAAATAAATCTCGAAATAAAATTACAGCAAAACATACATCAAAGAACATCACAGAACTCACAATTGGTGTTGTTCCATATAGCTAATTCATTTTTTATAATACTTTGCAGTACGTAAGACCAATCATTGTAATGTAATAAATTAAGCACAGTTTACATTTAAGATATAAATGCATCACATTAACATATTTGACACACACAAGTACATTAACACCACAAATTACAAAAAAATGCAGTGATATTACCTTGTAATATCACTTGTGATATTACCTTGTGTAATACCTTGTGATATTACCTTGTGATATTAATTGTTACCTTGTAAGGACTAAAGACAATGTTAAGGTGAGGTAAATTTTAATTTATCAGATACATGTTAGTTAAAGATTCGTGTCATTTAAGTACCTGTTCACGGCTTCAGCTTTATCCCTGTATAGAAGCTTAGATTTCTATGTCGACTAGAGATGAGTTTGCGTTTGAAAGTGTTTATAATCACGAGTAGCAGGAAGGGCCAATGGATTAGATTGGCTGATGATTCAACAAAAGCTCCCCTTTTCTGGGCCAGTCTGCCGTGCAAAGAGTGTAGTGTCAACGTGGGTTCGAAATCAGGGTGAGTAAAACTATAACTACTTCATACCACTTGTCTTAAGTGTGCTAAAAGTTGTTATACAGTTACAGTTCTACCAACGGATGTCTCGCTAATTCTTCACACATCATTAAACTCCTTACTCTAGATTTAAATCAATAATATTTATATGTAAATCCTTGATTGGGCACAGAATTAATATTTTGTGTGACCGTTAAACACAATATTAATTATAGAAAGACTATCAAACTCAGACCACCAATATAAAAACACAAATGTATCAGGAATATAAGAAAGGCCATTATTAACAACAATCTGGATTTCGACCATACCGAAAATGATTTTGAATATTGCATTAGGCACATTATTCGAAAAAAAAAACATCTTTAAGCCTTGGAGTAAATTATTACAGTGCAAAAACATTTTCAAGATATTCCCTTTGAAATTAATATCCTGAAAGATTTAATGATGATCTAGAAGTAAAACAATGTTAATAGTAGAATAAATTGTAATTAAACGTTGATAAATTTTTTAAAAATAAAAATGGTACTTAGTTTATTTAGAATGAGAATAAATACAATTAAAGGTGGATAATACTGTATCTCCTAACAACACCACATAATATAAGATAATTCTACAACGAATGTGCCAAATTTAACAAAACAAAATAATTGAATTAATAAATAAAGAGTGCACAGAGAAAAAAATTTAATTTAGTATGATAATTAAAAATGTTAATATGCAATAAAGTAGATTATAGCATATAAGTTATAAAAATATATTGACCTGAATTATTTCTGAACAGTTTAATTTTAGGTAAATTATTAAAAACTATAAAATGTAAAATATATTATGTTGATAATATAATTTTTTAATTTTCGTAAAGCTTTCCTGGTTTTACTTGACTAACTGCATAAGTAGAACATTATGTTTTTAAACATACATAGTTTTGGAATAAGCTAAATTCTATTCTCTGTTATTTAAGTTTACACATTTTTCAACTTGAAACATTTAAAGTTGAGTAGTATATTAACTGTGTTCAATTTTCATACACATTGTTAAGTTCTGGTGATAATTTTCCTACAACCAAGCCTTTAATTAATTGTAGAAGTCCTAGCTTACTTGAAAGTATCTTATTTCATAAACATAAGGTTTTAAATAGACCAGTTTTAAAAACTTCTTTAGTAATGAAAAACTGTCAAATCCACCCTCGTTAGATATATGGCAATCTGAGTTAACAATGAGTTATTAACCAGGTTTACAACCTTTTAAATGGTTGGATGGTAGTAACAAATATAAAATAGACTTAAAAGTTGAATAAAAACAGTTGTATTCATTTAAGTATAAAAAAAGATTTCTGTTTTGTATGTAAATATTTTAGTATTGTTTAGTCAAAAACCCCTTTGGGGTTAGTTTGGTGATTTGTTTAATGATGAGCCATGAGAACGAAAACATTATTTACAGTTAAAAGTTATAATTACACTTTCAGTTATAAAAGTATATAAAAGTACACTAAGTCTTTTTACTTGAAACTATTTTTTATATAGTGGATTGTCGGACATATAATATTGGCCACAATTCCATTATTTTAGTTTTCGAAACATTTTAAAACAACAAACATTAACATTAGTGTTCTTTGGAGTTAAATCAGTTTTTTTTCTGTTTGGTTGAATTTTCCAAAACCCCTTAGTTCAGTAGTTCTTAGTTCAGTTTAGATGTACTTGTTTTGTTATCTTATGATTTTTTAATCACTCTATACGTTTTTGCCAACGTAAATTCAAGAAAATTCACTTCTGGTCCTCTACAAACCCTTGAACGCAATGTTTTGCTATCATAATCAGTCATTTGGCTTACAAATGAACGGTACTAAATAACTGATACATAATTTCTCAAAACGATATAAAAAGAGTGTTAAAATCCTCCAAACATTAATGTCTTAATGGTTCAGTAGGAAAGCTACCAGCTGAGGACATTCACACTGACAGACGTTACGCTGAAAACCACTTTTTTGGACACAGGGTTCACAAAAATTAATAAATTGTTTTGTCAACAACTCAAATTCGAAAATTTTGACGGGAACATTACTTTCTCCACGTACAAGTACATATAAGGGGAGAAAGTAAAACGACCCAGCCTCGTCTTTTAATAGATTAATGTAGCATCTCCAAATGCGATCACTTACAATTATGATTGTTCCTAATGGTTTCTATTCTTTGAAGGACAGTGGTCCAGTTGATATACAGATGATGAACGGCCAACTATGGACTGGTCGCCGGGCGATAAGATAAACATGCGCATAAGATAAACGATAAGATAACAGTGCCGTGTGTTGAACAATGACCTACCTCACCGTGACCTTGACATACAGAGTGATGCGTTGGTTTGAGTATGTCTGGTTTATTTCAATATCATAATCTACTGTAAAAAAACTTAACAACAGGATTGATGTTACTTTATTTAGTTGGTTGTAGGAGGGAGGTCCCGTCACGGAAAATTACCGAAAAATCTAAAGTGATAAGTTTAGTTACCAACTTAACAAGACCAACCCTCTACAGGATGACTTTGTACCCCCTCCTTCTGCTGCTGAGCTCTCCCCGCCTCCTCCTGGGTCTGACCATCGTGCCGAGCGACGCGGACATCTGCGACATCACAGCGTGCGACGCCCTCCGCCGGATCCGGGAGGAAGTGGCCAGCGGGGGGCTGCTGGAGCCGCTCAAGCCCAAGGTCCACGAGGAGTCGCAGGAGGACCGGATCAACCGGATCGAGAGGAGGCTGCGCTCCGTGGAGCAGCCGCGTGAGTATCTGGAGAAACCTACGCTTTACCTCTTTTTAAACATCCAGATAACCTTATCTTGTACCCAGAAACATACGCAGTATATAGAGACCCCTTTTCAGCATTTCGAAACATATAAGGCCAAAAAAACTTATGTAGTATATTTTCTAATGAACTTTTTTCAGTATCCAGGGAACATTATATTGTTTCCAGAAACTTACTCAGTATCTAAATATCCTTATTTATCATCCGGAGAAGTTGTGAAGAAATGTATTCAGTGTCGATAAAAACTTACTCAATATCAAGAGAACCTCATTTTAACATAAACTTATGTTTAATATCTATATAAAGTTTTCAGCATCCTGTGCACCTTATGACGTATCCAGAGAAACCAATTCGGTATTTAGATAACTTCATTCATTATTCAGACAAGCATTCATTCATTTAATTCAGTATTTGCAGTATTCATATAATTCTATCCAACATCCAATACACAAAGGACGTTAAATATTATATATAACCCAGAGAAAATTAATTAGTATTCAGAGATTTTTCTCAGTATATAGAAAACCTTTCCAGTAACTGGAGAAGATTATCCAGTAACCAGTATAAAAAATCTTATCCAATGAACCGTTTGAAGTGTAGTATCAGAGCGTGTAGTATCCACAGATCCACATCGACTACCCTTTATCCAGGGAACATTATTCAGTATCCTGAAAATATTAATGTATTTCTATCAAGTTTATATCCTGAAATTTTGAATTTCCAAGGGAAGATGCACGAAAAAGGTCTTATTTCGCTTAAGTAGCAATGCCATGTCAATTTCTGCTTGGTTACATTAGTATTTTTTATTAGAACACGGTGTAGTTGAAAAATTCAAATCCTCTGAGTTATGCACATTTTCAGTATTGGAGACAACCAACTCCAGCTTCGCAGTACACATCAGAGTCGGATTCAACATTGGGGTCAGGTACAGGATCTCCATGTCCGATGTTTGCGCTACATTTGTCGTCGCCACCTTCACAACTCGCTCGATTGAAGTTGCTGGATTTTCTGCAACCTTAAATCTCCAGAGTTCTTTGACATGTCCAGACTTTGGTGATAACCAATATGTTGAATTTATTATATTATTAATATGTTTATTATTTATTTATGTATTTATTATTTATTAATATGTTTATTATACTATTACTTTAAAAAAACAATAATTAATTTATATCGTCTAATAAATACCAAGCAGTTAATTCATAAGTCAAACAAAATGATTTGTTTTTTAGTCCAGGCAACGAAGACAAAATAGGGGAAAAAATTCATGTAGAAGCCAAATTTGGTACAGTTGTAGGGGAAGGTTTCTTAAACAACATACTAAAAGTACTGACCCATAGGGGTGGAGCTAAAATGATGGGATGATGGGATGGCCCACGTGGAGTCATAAATAAATCTTTCGTCGATCAATGGGTTTATGTATATCAAATTAAAGCTCTTAAGTAGTAGAATTTAATGCCGCAAACCCCATCTCAAAAGGTTGTCTGAGTCGAAAACGGCAGCCTGTCAAACTTTGAATAAAAATCAAATTTTAACCTAAACGCTTAAAAATGTAATAATTTTTTAAATACTTGACCTTTCGAGGTGCGGTTTGCGGCAAACGTTTGCTTTTACAATTAACTTTGAAAATGTGGATAGCTTGTCATAAGCCTATCATATTACCCTTGAACCATCCTCTACATGAACGTCCCAAAGAGGAAGTTTTAAAAAAAGTTTCTTAGTCTATAGCCATGCTATACATAATTTTAAAGGTCTTAGTAAGGAGAGTACATAGCCGAAAACCAGACCTCAAAAGCTCAAATATGTCGGAAGTTATTGCATTTCAAAGTTTTGATAATATAATTTTATTCTAAACTTTGAACGCCTGCCATTTTACTCGTGACAGTTATATTGAGATCAGGTTTACGGCATTGTATTCTACATTTAAAGACCTTTAATTTGATATATATAAACCTTCTGGAATGTCTTTCAATTTAGTATGCTTAATATCAAATTTTAATGTAACTCCATATGGGACCTTTAGAGCCTCCCCACCCCTTTAGCTCCACCCCTATGAATCAGTACTTTTAGTATGTTGCTTAAGAAACCTTACCCTACAACTGTACCAAATTTGGCTTCTACATGAATTTTTTCCCCTATTGGGTCATTTTTTGTCTTCGTTGCCTGGACTATTTAATAAATACAATTCTACCGCAACTCTTGTTGGTAAACATCTTACATGACGTGACTATTTACTTGACTACCTGCATTAGTCGCAAGTAACTTGAAATTATTACCAGTAAATAAAATTGGCTAACTAACTTATTGTAATTGAGTAATGTAAAAAATTCACTTTTTTACTTAAACATTACATATCAACAAATTAAAAATTTTTTAATCATAATAGATTATTTCCAAATACATTCTGGTGGAGATGAGGGCTATATAAATAGACAGAAAACACGTAAATTGTGCCCACCCACTGTATATTATCATTATCAACCGTTACAAATTCGCATATATGATTACCAAACTAGCCGGTTGACCAATAAGTTAGGTTAGGTTAGATTTTAGAGTAGTTCGGTAGCAGAGTAGTAGACAACATCGTAAATTTAATAAAGATTTGTCAGAAGTCTGGCAACAAAAAAGGTTTTCAGAGCCGGTTAGAACAGGTTAGAACGCGGTGATTTGAGACAAGATAACGGCTGATAAAATAAGTCCATCGAATCTGATGTATACGAGTAGAATGCGCATTATGAGGATGTTTTAAATTTATCTATGGCTCCCTCTTTGCTAGGAACTAATCTGTAAACAATTATGTCATGTTGACGAATTGAAGGCATTCTTCTAAAAACCCCTTTCAGTCAAATATATTTTTTCTGTATTTAATTTATTAGTATAGTTTTTTGTGCAAATATTTAATATTTTCTATTTCACTAATAAATTACTAGACTTTTACAATAAAAACTCTTGTATTAGTTATATAAATTCAACATATCATTTTTTAATAAAACATTCTTTTACTATTTACATAATAAAAATATAGTTTGCGATGGATAACATTGATAAAAAAATAGCTATATTCCGTTTGGACATCTGATTCTATGTGAAAATTTATAAATTACTTTTCACTTTGGTAAGGGGAGAAACGGAACCACACTACCACGCTACATGCCTATTATTTGTATTATGTCCGTTATATTGCATTGTATGTATAAGTAATTTTTGTTTTTATATAAACTATTTAAAAAACAATTAAACCTTGAACATGTACATAAAAAAAAACTTAAAAGACGTAAAACTTGTGAATTATTATTAAATATAACTTCATCGTTAAAAATTATATGTTTGTGTTTCAAACTTATAAAATATAAATGATAAAATAGTAAAATCATTAGCTACGATCCTTGGAGAATATAAGATATAAATCCAAGAGAGAGAATAAAAGAAGTTACAAAAGTACGAGTATAGGTTGATAAATACACTTAGCAGAAGAGCCTGTGAAACCCGGCTTGACCTTAGAGGTGGGTTAAAGTTTGCAGAGAGGATCAAGGAATAAACAACCCGATAGCTGGGATGGTGTGGCCTACAATCCTGTCCTAAGTGTATCTGACTAAGTGGAACTTATTTAACCTGCTCAAGTAGTATAATGAAAAAGGTTTTGTAAATAGAAAATGTATTGAACAACCAAACACTCATTTGGAACCGCTTATATTTAAATTAAATTCATATCATATATTTATTGTTAAAATTGTGCTTTCTGTTTTACGAAAAATCAACATCATAAATTCCGTATACTTTTCAGTTACAAATTGTTTTATACCTTTTTGAGGATAAATTGGTTGAACTTAGATTGTGAATAAAATGTTAAAATTTTAATTATGCTGTATTATGTATTTAGAAGACTGTAAGTTTGCTTGAAAATATTTCACTAACCAAACCTTTAAATTTCCTCGTAACATTATTAATTAATGAAAAAAAAAATTAACATCGGCTGATGGATAAATTGTTATTTTGTCTCTTGTTAACTTTCTCGATAGAAGTACAAACATTTTAATATTTTTCCTCATTGTCGATTAATCTTTCAATCAAAGCACCTGCGCAAATATATGTATTTTGTAGTGTATTAAAATAATGATTTATTTCCTCCATAAAATAACAACTATACACAAAACGACATTTTTAATCACCAATCACACACGCTTACATGATAAACTTTAAAATAACACTTCATTTTTAAAAATGTGTGATGTAGGTTGAAAGAAAAAAGATGTAAAAAACGAAACCCATATTGAATTAAGAAGATATATAATTCGTTAAAATTT